>VXBZ01002165.1:566299-627926 GCA_013399135.1 Heliornis fulica | reverse complement strand
TGCGCAAACTGCCGCGCAAACTGACGCACCACGCCCGTTGTCGCCGCGCTCCTGGTCGCTCGCGCTCCTTAGGGGCCCGCTTAAATCTCCCGCGGTTGCCCCAGCAACAGGCACACGGAGAGAGGCAGGCGGTTGCCCCGCCTGCCTCTCTCGCAAGAGTAGCCGGCTTTCCCAGTCGTAGCACTAACCGTTGCTGCCCAGCCGCCGGGTGCCTCGTCGACTGAGTGGTGCCTCGTCGACTGAGAGGTCTCTCCAAAGAGACAAGTTCTGTAATTTTTAGACAGAACTAAGTACAGTATCTTGTTCTACATGCTATAATACCACTTCAGTTCTGTTAATTGCTTAAATAGTGCTCTGTAAGATTCTGTATGCAGACATACTGAAGTAAAACTGGAACTGAGTGAGATTGAGAGGGGAGGACTGATAAATGACAAAACCATCGTGTGTATATACATAAATATATACAGATATAGGTGAGCAAAACGTCATTGCTTCTCAGCTGATCTGTCTTTAATAAGGTTTGGTTCCCTTAGTCTTCACACCCCCATAAAGCTTTTCTTTGTTGTTGAGAGGTAACCATTTTGACCAAAGGTAGGACTGGTGCTATTAGTGGTGGTATAAGCCCAAGCATACCCTGAAGTATTTGCTGAGAAGTACTTGTCTTATGACAGTTGAAGAATAGTTTTATGCAGATGTTCATTTACTGTACCTGGAAAGCAGGAAGAGTCATGGTCTCAACCCATTGAGAGAACAAAATGAAGGAGATTGCTGTAATGTCTTCCCTAGGCAGCCTTTGATTCTTCTGAAAGTGATCAAGCATGACAAAAAAACTTAGGGATGACTGCTTTCAGTCACAGACATTATGTAGTTATGGATGATAGCCTATGCCTTTTATCTGTGTGCTGAGGAGGAATCTCTCTGCTCTGTGGTTAGGCACAGAATAATAACCTTTTCACTGGCTGGACCTGGTCACCAGGACTGAATAGTGCAAATTTGGTGGAAGATGTCTCTTCTTTAGTGTTAAGTGACAATGAATTTTAATTCATTTTTTATAACTTGCAGTGCTTAGTCGTAAGCCTGTAAATTTTTTATGCTTGGTGAGAAAATACTATCTGCAGCAAAGTACATTTATGCTGTTTCTTGGGAGTTTCTATGCACTGTTGCAGCTGATGTTGAAATGGGGGAGAGCACTGGAAAACTACTGTTATCAGAAGAATCTCCTAGTCTTGCTGTAAAATATATCCTTGTGCCTATTAGGATATCGTAACTAACATACACAGTGCAGAGTGTGCTTAGTGCCATTTCATGTCTGCTCAGTTACTAGATGTAAAAAGTTTTGTGTAATCAGACTTCCCTAGTGAGATAGCTTTTCTTATTTTTGCAACAAACTTCACTACCATTCTACTTCTATGTCGTCACTTCTTTGGTTCATTCTGGCAGCTCACCCCAGCATTTGTTCTGATACTATTTTGTAGAAAGTGCCTCTGTTAACTTAGAGTTAAGTACAATGGAAGTTTTCCAGCTCTGGGGCCCTTTAAACCACAAGTGGATAAGAAGGGAAGAGTATGCTGAGATAAGCAAGCTGGATCAACAAGAAACCATATAGCACTGTTTTACTCTTCTGCTTTCGAGGTATTCAAGATATACCCTGAAGGTATATCTGAAAAGGCCCAGAAGCAGAATATTGTTGCTCTTCACTGGTTAGGATGAACTTAGGCCTGGGGTTTTTTTTTTTCTTGTTTTATACAGGAGTTGGAAGAGGCTGGGATCTTTCCCCTTTGTCTGTTAAGTAGGTAAAGCATTTTTAAGTTTTAAGCATCAGCAGCGATGATGCTCCATAGTCAAGGTGGATTTTTGCTGTTTAGTGCCATAAGACTGTGCATCCCTATCAGTATTCTCCAATATTGGCTCTGATAAAAGCTCCTGGTGTTAAGCCATGTTAGGAAAATGAAGTCCTTAAAGCAGCGTGAGAGTTCTTGGGGCTGCGGAATTAGTTTAGTTGCATTAGTGCTGTGCTTTGTTGCTGTGCCTCC
Organism: Heliornis fulica; assembly: GCA_013399135.1. Classification (NCBI taxonomy): domain Eukaryota; kingdom Metazoa; phylum Chordata; class Aves; order Gruiformes; family Heliornithidae; genus Heliornis; species Heliornis fulica. Next base: position 625,893 of record VXBZ01002165.1, on the reverse strand, counting down.
CACAACACAGAGAATGTGACTTTTTTGTGATCTTCACAAGAGATGCATTGCTGAGGAATGGAGATCTGAGTCACGTGTGTGTTGTCCATGGAGCAACAAAAGGGATGCTGGTTTCACTGTCACTCCCTTTGATCCAAAATTGTTCCCCTTACTGTCTTCCTGCCATTGCCAACAAGTTCTCCATTGATTAGGTGAGAAGTGCAAACACTAAACAGTCTCCAGCATTTCCTCCTACCTCAATCCATTTTCTGACAGGGGGCTTGCTTGGATGTAAATGCATGCTGGTTGAAAATAAATGCTGTCACCAGTGGCCAGCCATTGGATGGGACACGTGTGCTTTTTCAAAGGTTGATGTTATCCCCATCAACTACAGTGAAAATTGCATTGTTTTGGGACCTTCTGGAGGAGATGGCTTGTCTTCTACCCTCCTTTCGAGCTGGTCAGGTACCCACGAAGAGAACTTTGTACATAGCTGTTGATCTAAAGAGCCTAAAAGTTTTAATGGCAATGAGAAAGTAGCTGTTGATACTTCTTTATACTTTAAACTTTATGGCTGACTTTGCTAATGATTAAATGCCCGAATGCCTCTCTGTGCTATGGAACTTTCCTATTTAAACTGCATCTTTCACCAGTTATTGTTAAAATGCTAATACGGTATAAATGCCTGGCATTTGTAAGGCTTGTTGGGGTTTGTTTTGTGCCTTGTATAAAACTGGTTTGAACTCTAATATATGTTTAGCATTGAACCAGGCTAGACTTCTATTCACATTCAAGAGCTATGTAGGCATCTGTTGCTCCTCTTTATTCTGTCTTAATGTTATCAGTTTACTTTTCAGGTTTGATATTTACTATGATCTTTGTATTATTTGCTCAGTACTTTCATTGTAATTCTTTTCTCAGCTATATTTCTATTTCACCGCTAATACCATAGCGCACACCATACCATCAAACTTTTTTTTTTTTTATCCTGGACAAACAAAATAGTCTGTGTCTGCCTTTGAAATGTTAAATCCTGTCTCATTGTATGCCTTCACCAAAGTAATCCAACATTTTCTGCAATCTTGAAATGCCTGAAACTTTTTTCTAAGAAGCTAAAGCCTGTAACATTTTATATTGCCATAAATTATTCTTATCCTGTGTAGCTTGAGCTCCTTTCCCTCTCCTACCTGTTTTCTTTCAACACCTATTTTGCTTTGGTGATAATGTTCCATAGGCCTTTTTGTGAAAGAACTTAACTCACTAGCCCTGGAGGAGAAAAGGTAATTTTTGTTGGCATGAATCTTTAATACTTGAAAGAGTCCAGCACAGAGCCACAAAGATTATTAAGGGAATGGAACATCTTATGAGGAAAGGCTGAGGGAGCTGGGTCTCTTTTGCTTGGAGGAGACTGAGGGGTGATCTCATTAATGTTTATATATATGTAAAGGGTGAGTATCAGGAGGATGGAGCCAGGCTCTTCTTGGTGATGGCCAGTGATAGGACATGGGGCAGTGGGTCCAAGCTGGGCATAGGAAGTTCCAGATGAATATAAGGAAAAGCTTTTTCACTGTGAGGGTGATGGAGCACTGGAACAGGCTGCCCACAGAGGTTTTGGAGTCTCCTTCTCAGGAGACATTCAAAACACTCCCGGATGTGTTCTTATGTGACCTTCTCCAGGTGATCCTGCTCAGGCAGGGGGGTTGGACTGGATGATCTTTCAAGGTCCTTTCCCTCCCTGACATTGTGTGATTCTGTGAATGATCCCACTCAGCAGGAGTCTGATGCATGTCAGAGCTGGCAGGTAGACAGGGTCAAGAACAGAGTCAGGGAAAGGATTTGAAAGAATAAGATGACCCATTTAGTCTCCTTAGGCAGCCTCATGTAATTTCACCTCATTTTACAGTCTCTCCTTCACATTGTTAGGAAAGTCCAAAGAGCATGGTTAGTTTACCCTGAGCTTCCCTTCTTGCTTTGAAAATAGAATGTAAAAGATAGTAACAAATTATTTATTCTGATAGTTATTTAAATAACTTGCATATATTACCTTTAGTTTTGGAGTAACTTAAAGACTACGTTGTTTCATTACATTACTACATATCTTTTTCTTTAACAGTTTTTCTATTCTTGAAGTCAGGGAAACAACCTGCTATATGTCTGTTTGACTTGATTGTTACCTCACATTGACATTCTTCCTGAATAGCTTTTACTAGAGCTGAACACCAGTGTTTACCTCTGCAGCATTTAAAAGTAGAAATTTAGAAGGCACTTTTGTGAGGTGTGGCTAGGGATAATTCATGATTCATTAAATCACTTTCATAGAAGCATATTATCTACAAAATTCATAGTAAAGATACAGGTTAAACCACATGGATACTGATAGCGTTCCTCACCTGTATGCCCAAGTACGTACTCACTTAACTGACTGAAAAGGTATTTAGTGAGCATCTGGGTTCACTATAGCATAGATAAATGGGAGATACCCCAAGAAGGCCTATCATGACACTTCCAGCAAGAGAACTGCAAAATCTGACTTGACTGTGTAGAACACTAATCTTGATGTGAAGGGAAATCACAAATAACTTTCTGCTGGTATAGGAATTATATGCCATCAGTAAGCAGTTATGTCTTCTTGATCGCAGTAGACTATATTCCCTGTCTTAATGTTTCAGGTGTTATTTCTGGAGCACATGGTATTGGTTACTTCAATAATCGGTAATTATTGATGTCTGTAAAAAGGAAAAATGGCAAACCTATGCATTACTGGTTATGCTGTTTTGAAATACACATGAAAATTGGCCTGGCTCTTGTTGTAATCTAGTATATGTTGTTCTGCAGTGAATGTCATTAGCAGGGAAAGGCATAACAACTTTTCACCAACCTAAGTTATTAAAATCAGACCGACACCAAGGCCATGTGGAAAAAAAAAAAAAGGAAAAACAGTGCTTGCAAGGAAAAAAACATGCATAGTTTTTTAAAAAACAATTTTGGGTAATTGCATAGGTAATACATAAAGTGTGGAACCAACTGCTGCAGTTTTTCTGTGACTTTAACTGAAGAAGCTGTTGCTACTTAGGCTCTTTTAGGGAGTGGGATGGGGTGTACAGGTCCAAGTAAAAACCATATGGAGGAATTGTCATTGCTATTCCCAGAAATGTAAAAGTGGTGCTGTAAATCTAATCTCTTAGATTTTACACCAGACAAATGAATGTGCAGTAAATTCTGAAGCTAAATCCTTTTTCATTTAGGTGCTTATAAATGCAGACATTGCAATTCTAGGTAATGAGGGGAAAATGTTAAAATGGTCTAGATGTTTAATTGTTATTGGGACTATCCTGTTTCTTATCAAGTAAATCAGATGAACTGAATGATAACATAGCTAAAACAGATGTAACAAGAATTGCTAAGAAATAGAACAAATAGTTAAGTTATTCACATTATCATTTTACAAATAATAAAATCAACAACATGGATGTGGATTCTGGAAACAGCTGAATTCCATATCAGACATGCTGCTGAAAACATTTCACTGTGTTCAGAAAGACAGTGAAAAGTTATTTTCTTCAGCAACTTTTCTGACTTGTAGTCAAAGTGGATTGTGCTCTCAGGTTTGTACACTGGAACAGCGAATGAGTCGGGAAAGGAAAGCAGGCAGACCTGCTGCCGTTGTTTCTGCTGTAATATTTGCACTCTCTGTGTAGCTTCAGCGTGGTTTGAAGTGAACAGCTCAGATCGCTCCAAGGCTGCCCTCTGCGGGAGATGAACGGGCTGTGGAACGCATGAGACAGCACCACTACCAAAGATGTGGAAGGACTAGAGTATCTTTTTGTTTTTTCTTTCCCAAAGACATTACTTGGCCTAAGAAAACACCTTATGTTTGGTGGAGGGAGGCACAGAGATCTTCACAGGAATGCTCCTTTGGGTAGCAGCTGCTTTATGCTAGACAGTAAAACGCACCCTCAGAGCCTGTTACTCGAAGATGCAAGCTGTCAGTGTGCTGAATAATTTCCATATTATGTGGATTATTTTGACTGGAATATACTGTTACCAAATACCTGTACGTGGTTGCTGTAATCGCTCTCTCAATCAGTACCAATATGCTGCCTGCTAAAAGTGTATGGAATTAAATGATATACAAGCAGAGCACAGCACCATAATAGCTGCCTAATTACTTTGTGTTGTGGTTGTTTCAATCTTTGCGGTCCTGAAATGCAAATTATATGGGTTTTAATTGTATTTTGTATTTCAGTATAACAACTTTGGAAACAAATGTGGAAAACAACAATTGGGACACTTGGATTTTACAACTGCAGACCCGTGAAATATACTAGATCTTGCCATACTGGTCTGTATGAAACTGAAGAGCTCTTAGTAAATTTCTGTTCCTTAGCAACTGCTGCTTAAGGAATACAGTCGCTAACACTTTTTGCTGTTAATCTACACCTCTTGTGCGCCAACTATTTTTGTAAGGTGTGCTCTCTAATTGTCACGGCCCTTCTCTGGATCCTCTTCCAGTTAAGAAAAAACAAAACCAAAAGAATTAAACTGCGGCCATTGAAGTAAATGCACCACCAACCGCGGTGGTGCCGCATGCTGAGGTAGCGCAGCCTCCCTCACCCTCGTGGTTGCTGAGGTAGGTCCGAGTCGCACAGCCGCTGTAACGGGGGCTCTCGCCGACATGCGCCTGTTCCGGGGCGCGCTGGGCAAGTTGCGTTTCGCCGGCGTTAGCGGAACCGAACGAGCCGGGAATTGGAGCCCCAAGAGGCCCTGCCTGACGAGCCGAGCGAGTGGGGCTGCCTAGCAGCCCTTTCCCGGGGGAACTCCCCTGCCTCCTTACAAGCCTGCCGCAAAGCTGCCGGCCGGTAACGCCGGCTCGCCCGGTCGGAGCTGAGGTGCTGGGGCCTTTAGTCCGCGCAGCGTGACCGTCTCCCGGAACTGCGCTACCCAGAAAGCACCGCGGCGGCGCCCCACAGCGATTGTCTGTGAAGGTGGTGACTTGGGCGGGATCGGAGATGGGAATAGGCCAATTAGTGGCCAAGCTAGGGCGGCACTGGGGCTTCGGAGCCAATGGGAGCGCGTCGATAGGCCGGAGGGGGCGGAGCAATAGCTGTCAGTCAGTGCGGGGCGTTGTATCTGCGTTGTGTTGTCGGGAGCGGTGAGGAGAGGTTGTCGGCTTGTGATTCCGTCCCGGAGCGGCTCCTCTCGGCTGGTGCGTTACCTGCCCTCCGCCTGCTGCCGGCCGAGGGCTGGAGACTAACGGAGGGGCTGCGACGGGGTTCCCGGCTGCGGGGCGCGGCCCAGGGCGGTACCACGGGAGGCCGCTCCGCCGCGGAGGTCGGTCGGGCAGCGTGCTGCTGGGAAGGGGAACGCGAGGTACGGGGCGGGGTGACTGCCGTGTGCGCTAAGGGTGTTGCTTCGGTCCCCGCAGGCGTGCGGGTCGCCCGGACCTCGCTCTTCCCGGGATGGCTGCCCTGGCGCCTCCTGACGCGCTGGGGCGAAGAGTCGTGTGCGGCACGGAGTACGGGACTGTGCGCTATGTTGGCAGCGTCCCTCCTACAGCAGGTAAGCATCGCGATAGTAAATGAACGAGCATTGTGTGGGGTGCTTGTTTTATACCCGTGATGATTTTCTGAGGGGTTTTTTAAAAGACTATTGGAACGTGACAGCCTGAAGGTGTTTTTTCCTTTTTGTTGCTGTATAGATACGGCAACTTCTAGGTAAATTGTGTGGCTTTTTTAGAAGTCAGAGCTTCGGGAGTGTGAGAAGTACGTTTGGTTGAAATTGGTAATGTTTCCTCTTACAGAGGAAAGATCTTAGTGACATCCTTTTTCCATTAGTTTTCATGGACAGGCCTGATCTCTGTGTACTGGTGTGGACTGGGAAGGGGACAGGCATCAGCAGATCAACAAACTAGGCACTTTGATAACATTCAAACCTATGGGGAACCAATGAGGCTCAGCCTAGCTAGCTGAAAAATCTGACCAGTCTGACGGTGGGAGCAACGAATGTCACCTTTGAAAAATGGTGGTGACAAAATGGGGAGATGGATGATGCTTGGAAGGAGACCAGCCTTGCATACTGCTCTAGAAGAAGCAAGAGGAATGACCCGCTCACTGTGTAGGCTCATCGGTCTTGCTTCAGTTCCTGGAAATGCCATGTAGTGTGTTCCCTTGAAGTCTTGTTTCCAAGACCACAGAGGACAAGATGGTAGTTGGGAATACTTGATACTTGTTAAGAAGAACAAGCAAAGCTAATTACTTTCTATTGTGATGAGCTCAGGAATATGGACAAAGGGAGAATGGGGATTGTAGGTCTTTTGACTTTAATCTGTTTCTCTGAAGAGCCTTATTTGGAAGCTGGAGAACTGTAAGCCAGATGACTGAACTGTTAAGTGGATTGAAAGACCACACAGATCTATCAGGTGAAAAAGTAGTAGTCAGCAATACGATACCTGGTAACATGGGAGTACTACAGAAACAAAAGTCAGGGTCTGTGTTGTTTAAACATGTTTATCAGTGTCTCAGATAACGAACAGTGTTCACGCTCAAACATCTGATATGACAAAAGGCAGAATTGCAGTTCAGAGCAAACTTTATGAATTTAGGTTTTAGCATGAGAAATTCAAGAAGAAGGATAAATTTCCACATGTAGTGTTAAATAAACCCACGTATCGGCATAGACTGGGAAGCACTGGCAATCTATAGGTTTATTTAAGGCAGATACTGTCACAGATATAATGCAGTAGTGAGCTCTTGTCTCAAGGAAGGTGTATGTTGTAGACGTTGTTGTTAGAACGATGAACAGAAGCTGTTTTCCTCTGGGGGCAAGCGTTCTTGATAAGGTTGCACTTGGAATTATGTTTCTGGGGCCATCCCAGTTCTAGATGGATGTGGGTAAACTGGAGAGGATTCAGTGGAGGGCTGCCAGTGCGGTCAAGGGTGCAACATACATGTCTTGTTAAGACAGGTTGAGGGATCTGGGCTTGGTTAATGGGGAAAGTAGAAGATAAAGTATCATCTAATAGCTGCCTGCAACTGTTTGAAAGACACAAAAACGACAAAGCCATATTCTTCCTAATATTAGATTATATAATAAAGGACAATGGCCACAAATTGTGTCTGGAAATGTTCTGATTGGACAGCAGTAAAATACCTACAGAAGTATTGTAGCAGTGGAATAGGCTGCACAGATAAATTGGAATTTCTCTCTCCTTGGAGATTTTCCAGACATGGCTCCGTAAAGAATTTCCTAGCTGACCTGTTTTTGTGCTGGTGATGATCTCCAGTTTTGAGAGAGAAGGTTAGACTAGGTGAACTTCAGAAGTTCTTTCCAACCATGATTTATTTGGATATGATTCGATTCAATTAAAAAATACATCGTCCACCATGTTTTTCAGGAATTTGGCTTGGTGTGGAATGGGATGATCCTCAGAGAGGAAAACACAATGGTACCTATGAAGGAACACAGTATTTTAAGTGCTGGTGAGTTGATTTCATAGCGTTAGCATGTTATGTGTATTGACGAAATGGTAATGAGAAAATGCCCTTCTGCAATTTTTATTGTTACCAGTTGGCTGATATTAAAAAGGTAATAAATCTGAATGCTGTGACTAGCTATAAAGGCTGTTGTGTTGATATTAATCCAGTTACAGGTATTACAGTATGGTAAGTACTTGGAAATTACAAGTTGTGTTTTCAGACACAGGGAATAAAATGTGACTCCTGGATGTTATTAATACCACTTTTAGAAGGTTTAGATCTTCTACTCTGATGAGGAAATCACTATGGCCTACTTACTGGGGTAAATCTTTAAGTATTGGTCTGTATCATTTGTGTCAACTGTAGTTTAGATTTGGACTTAAGATGATTTGCATGTGTCTTGTTAAAGGAAAATACCAAGTTCTTGATAAGGATTTAGTTTATATTTGTATCACTGTGGAATTGTTAAGTGCATGTGCTTGCATTTAATGCATGCAAAACACAGCGTAGCTGTGTGGGTTTTTAAAAATATATGCATTCATTAAATTTAAGTTTAAAGACTTGAGCAGTTAATGTGTTTGAAACTGGGAAATGCAGGGTTCTAAGGTTGATGCTAGCAGCAAGCTGTTTATTTCCATGTCAGAGGACACCACAGTAGTGGTGAGAGAATATTCTGTGGCTCTACTGTTAAAATACTTGCCCTGTTGCTATCTTTTTCTACTGGCTGCTTTTGGAGAAAAAATGTGGTCTTACATGGATGTTTGCTTTGGCCACTGGATCACGGCCAGTCATACGTGAGTGAGATGAATTGGATAGTTTTCTAGCTCTTTTTTTTCACCTACTTTAAAGGCTGGTAGTAAGTGTAAAAGTGTGGTTTGATTACAGTTTGTTCAAGTGCTCATTGGAGTATAATTAATATAAATCAAATCCTCTGACAGTGAGCACTCAGAATTAATAGAAGGCTTTTTAAAATACGGAAGTGACAAGCCAGGAAAATAAGGTGTTTATGGTCTCACTTTTGGATGTGTTTTTGGTTTCGTTTGTTGGAAAATGTAGTACTTGTCTCTGAAATTAATTCCTCACTTTAACTATCCCAAAGACGTTAAAAACATCGATGAGAAGACAAGCAAATAATCTTTTTTGTTGTTTTTTTTTTGTCAGCTTGCATGTAAATGGAAGTCATAAGAACAGCTGAATGAAATCAGTCCATATGTTTGTTTTGCTTAGTTTCCTGCCTCTGACATTGGCTAATAGCAGATGACTGGAGAAGGGTAAAAGAACAAGAAAAGTATACAGTGACAGTTTTCCAGAGTCTTGCTAGCACTGGCTAGTTATGGTTCAAAGGCTTTTTGCAAAGCCAGAGGTGGTGTATTTGTACATGTGCTTTGTTTTGCATTCGATAAATGGTGCAGCAGAGAATATTTGTTAGGAGAATTTATTCCAAAATAGTAATTAAAAGCATGTAGTAACATCACATGCTTTTGCTAACCTTAGAGCATGTCTTTTCAGCTTTTGAAAATGGGGATAATTTCCATTTTTATTGATGAGTCTGTCACTTTGTCCTGAATAAATATAGGAATATGATATGGAAGGTACTTGGAACTATTGCGGTAAAATGTCACATAGAAGAAAAGAAAAGATATCAAAGTTCCTATATTGTGGGGAGAGTAGGTCTAGTTTTGTATCTGCCAGAGGTCTTTTGGAGACAAATGGAGTTCCTTGAGGTAGCATAGGAGGCTGCTATATTTGCATTGTGATCTGATGGGAGTTCAGAGCTTGTTAAAGAATAAACTTCACTGTCAGTTAAGAACAAAGTTATTTTCATCCCAATAAGTAGAGTCATTTGGTCTCAAACTGAAACAGCAGAAGAATTTATCTATTAAATAATTAAAAAAATTAAAAGTTGCTATTTTGAAAGTCCTTTATGGAGACTAAGAAAATAAGAGTTCTAGCAGTCGGCAATGACTCACAGACATTAACTTTCTCTATGCAGACAGGTTTGTAGTTCATGCACCAATTGTGAAGATGTAGGCAAAGTTAATTAAAAAGGATTACCTTATTTTATCTTATTTTTATAACGACAGTTATTTTGGAAACAATGCTTTAAAAGAAAAAAAGCTGTAACAGAATGACATTTCAAAATGAGATCATAAGAGAAAAGTAAAACTGAATTTGAGATTCTTAGTACTGGAGGATCTTTTTCCTAGTCCCAATTCAGGTAAATCAGTAGGTCTGTTTACTACAAAGACCACATACATCTGTAAGCTTCTTGGAAGTATGACATAAACTTTAATGTTTCATAGTGGCATGTTTATTTGGGTCATATTATTTGGTACTAGTTAAACTTCTTAAGAATATGAGAACCAAAGGACAAAACAGCAATACTTCCAATTACACTGACATCGTGAGCATGTTCATTAACTCTGGATTAGCTGGAAATGGCAGTGCATGCCCCAGGGGCATTTTTACAATTTTTTTTAATTATAAAAAAGTTTTGTTTCCTAATAACTGAGGAAGCTATGATTTTAGCTGTCAGTTGCAGTAGTGTATTGTGTAATTAAAATAAGCTGTATTCTACAGCCCTTCAAGGGAAATGAGTACTCAAGTTTTAAAATAGTGCTAAAATTTACATACAGCTTTTGAAAGATAAGTATGTTTTCACATAAGTTCTTGTCCCACAGATCCATACACACAGTGACATGCTTGTGCTCCCCTGGGAGATGTATACACAAGCACACACACCTGTCCTGGCGATTGTTGTGCCTTAGCTGCACACACCTCCTTTGGGAAGCATGGATGCTCCAGCTGCTGTGTCCCTGCAGTGCTTCCTCCAGTCTATTAATGTCTGTGCTGGTAGAAAGCACCCCCAAAGTCACACGTGCACACTGACGTTGCTCCCCACAATGTGTCTCCTCACTGGGCACATGCTCACCTCAGCGTCTGACCAGGAGGCAGCGCTGTCTGGTCTAGGCAGAGATGTGTTGTGGTGGTGTGATGTTTTATGGCATCAAGCCGGGCTTTGGCAGCTGCAGTGCTACTATCTTCTGTCTCCATACAGTTCCAGATGTTCAAGCTGCCTTTATGTTTCTTATCAAGTGGAGTCCTTTCACTCACCCCACCAAAAAAAGAAGAGAAAGTATCTGGTTACTGTTTAACCTGGCAGAAGGGTCATCTTCCTCCTTACCCCTCCTTTCAGTCAGATTTGGGTATTCCCTTCACACATGGTGTTTACATAGGCACTGCAATTTTAGCAGCTGTTTTAATCCTCGCCATTTTGCTGGGCAAGAAGTGTGGATTTCCCAGCAGTAGATGACACACTTCTCTGCTGACCTCACAAGATGGGAGTAATGTTCTGCTGTATTGCACATTCAGAGTACGTAATGGAGAGGAACACATCCACCCCTGCTAGAGTATACGTTTTGTTCTTACAGAAATCACTTTCCAGAGGAAAGCACGGTATTTCAGCAGATACTGTTACTAGAAGCACTGACCATATTAAATTCTAATCCCATTTCCCCAGATTTAATTTTTCACAGCAAGCCAGGGAGATAGAGGGAAGTACAGTAAAGCTTGTTCCTGTGATGTTTTCAGCCTGGCAGAATTGCACCTGCTTCTCAGATGTTTGTGGCCTTTTTTACCCCCGTTGTTTATTAAGTTTTCTTCTCGTGGTAACTTTGAATTTTATGTACTGATGTAGTCCTGAAATAGAAATTCTCCTGGCAAAGGCATTACATATTTTCTGTTTTTCCTTTTTCTTTAAATTTTTCAAGTTGCATATGGACATGTTTTTAAATTTACAGACAGCAGTTGTGACTAGTCAGATATTGCTATTTGCATTAAATTTATGTTCCTGCCCAAAAGAAAATCTATTTATATTAAATTAGACTGTTGGCAGAGCACAGTTTACGTACTAGTGCATTATACTGCAGGTACTGGAAAAGAGTGTGTGTGTGATATTCCTCTAGTCAGTAAGAGCCCTGTGTGCCTGTAATACTGAGCAGTGCCACCACTTTGTTTTACATTAGCAAAGAAAAATGATGCCAGATTTCCTCTTTATTCTGGAAAATGTTTAACCAGTGGAAGTTATTAGCTAATCTAAATTTTAATGAATACCTTTCAAGGGCCCTGGGCATGCTAGCAGATGGGCAGTATTGCTTCAGGCTACTGAATTGTGAACAGAAAGTGCCCTACAAGCTGACTTCTGAGATTGGGGTCAAATCAAACTCTCTGTTTTAGAAGTGAGTGAGAAGTGTCACTGTTAACCAGAGCCAGCTGGCTGTCACAGCCCCAGTTGGACATGTTACAGATTTTGTGGCATAGGGAAATTGGGGCACATCTTCTATCTCTTCTTTTTCACAGTGCATTGTCCTGGCTGCAGGACCTTTTACTCGGAATTCACAGAACTGTGGGGGTTGTGTGATCAAGAGATCATCGAGTCCAACCCCTCTGCCAAAGCAGGTTCCCTACAGGAGGTCGCACAGGTTGGCATCTAGACGGGTCTTGAATATCCAAAGAAGGAGACTCCACAACCCCCTTGGACAGCCTGTTCCAGTGCTCTGTCACCCTCACTGTGAAGAGGTTCTTTTGCGCATCGGTGCGGAACCTTCTGTGGTCCAACTTTTGACCTTTACCCCTTGTCCTGTCCCCACAGGCCACTGAGAAGAGGTTGGCCATCTCCCTTTGTCTCCCGCACTTCAAATATTTATAAACATTGATGAGATCCCCTCTCAGCCTTCTCTTCTCAAGGCTGAACAGCCCCAGCTCACTCAGCCTTTTGTTTGCTCCTACTGACATGGAAACAAAATCCCTGTGCTCAGACCTCCAAGGGCTCAGCTTAAATCAGGTTGATCAGCAGTCTGCAGGTCCTTTCCCTCTCATCTCCTCTGGTGGATGAGCCTTTGGATTCAGATTTATCTGTTCAGTTCCCAGATAGTTCCAGGAGACTGACAGCTAAAAGGTGTGCTTTTTCATGAGTCCTGGTGCTGCACGTTAGTTGTTTAATACGTATACCTGGCTTGTACAGTTCATATGCCCTGGTGTGAAAGTTAATAGGGCAGTATATGTTCAGAAAATGAGTTATGGGAAGTGACCTTGAGTTATACTTATTTTGCCTGAAAATAGGTTCCTATTGCAAAGTCTCCTTTTCTGTCCTCTGGGACAGTTCTGGAAAAAATAGATCAAATTAATAGAATGGTACTGGAAAAAGAAACTTGGGCTGTGGAATGGATTTGTGCGTATGCTAGACAAGATAACATGCCTAGTGCTTGGAAGTGATAGAAGTAGGAGAAAGAAACCCTATGATTTTGCTATGATCAAAACAAAGTATAGGAGCATCTTGAGAGAGCAATGCTTTTCCTGTAGCTTCAGATGACAAGGAACAAGGTAGCTAGTTTCCTTTGCTTTTTTTTTTTTCTAGGGATATAACTGGCTTTTGCAGAGACAATGAGGAAAGTGCCAACAGAAATAGTGGACAGTGAGAGGACCTTAGAGGACAGAAATGGGCTTAGGAATGGGTATGGTGATGGAGAGACCCAAAGGGCTTGGCTATGCCATGTCCTTTGTCATAAATGACATGACAGGGGGGTTGCAGAGGTGGGAGTGTGGATTAGCTCTGGTGGGAGGTTGGGGAGAGCAGAGAGATGAAGATGCCAAAATGGGAACAGTCGAGCTTATAGGAAAAAGGACAACAGATGTCAGAATAAACATACAACAGGAACTAAGGTGAGTTACAGATAGACAAGAGCACAAGCATTTTCCCCAGAGCCTCAAGCAGAATCCTGTGCTGTCTGCCATCTGTGAGGCTGTTTGAGTTAATTAAAAGTGAAAGTAGGAGTGATATATTTTGCAGGTAATAGATGTCATAGTTGAGATGGTGAAAATGCCATTAACTGTTTTAAGAAGTGGTGTTAAGAGGGTTATGTAATTTTCTCATTTGAGGGAGTTTAACATTTAAACCCTATGAAGAACTTCAAAGGAATGGAATAAAAGACTTCAGAGAAAGTTCCTAGATTAAAAATGTTCAGAATTTAAAGTGCTTATCAAACATGGAAGTATTCACTGGATTTACATTCTCTAAGATTATGCCTTTCTGCTTGTTTTGTAATCATTGATCTCTTAACTTAGTCACTACAAAACAAAACAAAAAATATTTTTAAAGTAAATAATACCTAGTTTCTACCCAGAACCTTCTTCAGGATCTGAGAGTACTTAAGTATTAGAGGTGTTAATGAATGAGTATATGAATGTATAGAAGTGTGAATATATGGTGCCCAAGCTATTCCGTCTGCTTATAATAGTTCCACAGTATTCAGAGTTTCTAGTTACTGTTTTTCTGAGAGATTTTTGAACTCTGGAGTTGGTGGTTTATATTATGGTTTGCTAATTAGCCACTTGACGTTTACATGGTGTTTTGAAGAGAGGAGTTTTATTTATGTAAGTGATTTCTTCCTCCTGGGTACTTTCCAACCAAAGTCTATACTCTTCTCAGCTGGAAGACAGACAGGTAATCATAACTACCAATTTTCTTCCCACTGTTTTCTGGCTGATCCTTCTATCACAGCCTCCCATCTGCTCTGTGATGCCATTCCCACAACTTGTCTCTGCCAGCTTTTCCTAGATACTGTGTTTCCCTGAGAACTTTGCATGGCAAGAAATTGTCATGCAATAGGTTTTTTTCAGTCCTTGGGAAAATCTAATAAACGTCATAGGACCGTGTAGAACCTTAGCTGGACAATTTGGTTGAATATTCAGTTTCAGAATTGTTACCAAATTAGTACTGGAATTCATACAAGTTTGAGTTAGTGTAAGAATTCCAAGTGGTACAATTTCCATCTTGAGTCATTTGTGGATATGTGTGGACAAGGCTGTGTTCCGTTAGATTATAAGTGAATTACTCGAGTCAGGTATAATAAGACAGTGACTGTTCTGAGTATTCTTACAGGCCTTAGGCTGAGCTGAAACTCCAGACACACTTGTTGTATGATTTATGTAATGTTGAGTCTGTCCATAGGTAGAAATTTAATTTTCTGGAAAGACTGAGTTCCTAATGAATTTGGAAACAACAGAGCAGTTATTTCTAACAATGGCGTTGCCGCTGTCATTTCAGTGTATAAGTAGATTTGGAGATCTCGGACTTCGGTTTCGTAGTACCTCACAATGGGAACTCGTTGGGTCAAATACTGTCAGTGATAATTTGCAAGTCACACCTGGTCTCACTGAGTGGGGCAGCAATGTCTGAAATCAGCCTGTAGCATTGCCTTTTGACTGTTTGGTTCCCAGTATTTTAAGAAAGTAATAATTAGTACTTGTGAGGTTTTTCTGATGGTAACTTTTCACATCTCATCTCATCGTTTCTTGGCTGTTCTTTTTGTAGGCATCCTACAGGAGGATCGTTTATCCGGCCAAACAAAGCCAGTTTTGGAGTGGATTTTCTTACTGCAGTTAAGGACCGGTATAGAATGAATAATGAGCAAGATGGGACAGAGAATGTGTTAGTATTTGGAAAGAAGACTGTGGAACTTGTTGGCATGGATTCTATTGTAGAGCAACA
The DNA here is from genome assembly GCA_013399135.1 of Heliornis fulica. Classification (NCBI taxonomy): domain Eukaryota; kingdom Metazoa; phylum Chordata; class Aves; order Gruiformes; family Heliornithidae; genus Heliornis; species Heliornis fulica. The sequence goes on along the minus strand of VXBZ01002165.1, from coordinate 610,890 downwards.
AAGGCAAGTGTAAATCTAAGATACACTCTTAGTGATTCATTGGTCAGATAGGAGTTGAAATAAGACTAGATGGTCCTCAAATGACTAGCGTAATTATTCCGTGGTTATTGGAGCATTGTTTCACTGAAGAATGTTGAGGAAACCTCTTGAAGGAATATGGTAAACATCAAGAGTAGTTATTATTTTTAAATAACTAAATAATATGGCTCTCAGAAATTAGCTAGAAGCTGCAGTACCACTCTGGTGATAACAGAGTGTTTGAAATACGATAGCATTGTTATGTGCATGCATTCTGAATTTCTTTCAAGCAGTTTCTGTAAGTGACAGATTTTGAAGACATTAAATACATTATTGTTCCATATAAATCACAGAATCACAGACTGGTCTGGGTTGGAAGGGACCCCAAGGTTCATCGAGTTCCAACCCCCCTGTTACAGGCAGGACCACCAACCTCCAGGTCTGGATCTAGACAAGGCTGCCCAGGGCTCCATCCAACCTGGACATGAACACCTCCAGGGTTGGGGCATCCACCACCACTCTGGACAGCCCATTCCAGCACTTCACCACTCTTTCCATGAAGATCTTCCCCCTGATTTCTAAGCTAAACCTTCTGCCCCCTCTAGCTTAAATCCATTCCCCCTTGACCTACCACTATCTACCCTTGTAAAAAGGTAGTAAATGAAGATTTTTGCTTCCTTAACAGCTTTTGGTATGTAAGGGACAGTATTGGTTGGAGTTTTTCCTGTTTAACTTGTTAACACTGCTTAGATATGTATTTTGACCAAGGGGATGGGAAGTGTTTAGAAGGGATTTAGCACATATTAGCTGTCTGCCTTGCATGTAGTATTGTAATATCTCTAACAGGTAAGCCACGTTGTACCGTGGTGGGGGAGATAAGAAATCTTACTTTCAAGGCTTAATAATTTCTATGTTTTACAGAGAAGGCTTGAGATTGTGTCATATTTGAGTGCTCACAGCCCTCATTCTACTTTCACAAAGTAGGAGGTGATGATATTTGAGGAGGAATGAGTGAGATAAATTATCACAATATTGGCAATCATACACATGCATGGTTCTTTTTAAATAGATGGTTTTTAATATTTTCTGAATATTGTATATTCTTACTTCATCTTTGTTTACTCGTATCAGTAATGACTCTGTAACTAGGAGAAGGAAGACAGAAATGTTCTGTTTCTGTTGGAAGATTGCTAAACAGATAGTTCTCTCTCATTTAGCCAGCTGAACCAACTGGTAGATATCTCGGTGCGGGAGTGTGCCGTGAGCCACGCCGGCCAGAAGGAGGAGATCGGCAGAACATGTGCGAGTATCCTTTTCTTGCTCTATTACACCATACCACGAAAGAAGTATATATTTTAGCATTCCAAGTGTTCACTTCAATGAAATTATATTTGTATCCTTTTATTTAAAAAACAAATGTTTAAAGCTAAGGATTATATTTAGAAGCTTAATTAAATGTTTACAGAGTTAAAAAGTAGTCACAGTTTTTTTGAGAGGGAATAATAATATCCAGTTGTGGATAAAAATTAAAATATCATCATAGATTGCTACTGTGACTTGAGATTTCAGAAGGCTCTAGCAATGATGAGCTTTTATTTTTTTATAATTTTAACTGTGGAATAGATAACCTCATAAAAATACAACTGGTATGTTCTGTAAACACCATAGGTTTCAAATATACAATACATAATGTGTTCAGTATTCTGCACGTTACGACGGTGTTACAGAAATACAAAGCAGGTATTATTTTTTTCCATCAATACAGAAATTAATCTATTTTAGGATTATTAAATCAAAATAAAATTTGCTGTAACTGAGAGTAGATCTCTTACCCCAAACAAGTGTAACCTATTTGATTCAAAACCAAACCTTAATTCTAATTTTTTGGAACAGGAAGTTTCAATCTGAGATGTTTCTTTTTCTTAATGTGAAATTTCAGATATCCAGCATATAGATTTATCAAAAAATCTGATATCGTCTTGGGAGACAGTAACAGCTATTGCTTATCAAGTTCAAAAACTGGAAACACTTAATATCAGGTATAAATATGCACAGTTGGGTTTCCATTCCTTTGGGGTGGCACAAAAAAGAAAGTCTTCTAGATATGGGGTCAGCTTTCTGGAGGTAACTGACTGGATGCCTCAGTGCTCATTTGAATGGAAGCTAAGTTTTTAATACTTTTCTTTTTAGTCTGGTCCTTAAAGAACTCACATGTATGTCATATTTTTCTTACATCCGTTTTCAAGGATAGGCTAGAACACTGGGACTTGAGCATCTATTTTAAACTAAATTCTGAAAGAGTGCTTGGAACACGTGGATATTTACTGGAGTTCTGTAAAAATCCTGGTTGTCTGAAAAATACAATAGAGATTTCCGTCATTAGACATTTACAGGAATCGGCATACATGAGAACACATTTAATTCACCTAGAATGATTTTTTTCAGTTTTTCATTGTTGAGAAGTACAGTGTAGACTGAAGGGTTTTCAGGAGTTCTCTGGGATAAAATTGGAAAGCAAAATGAGATTGAGGCTCTTGATGTTTATGCCTACAAACCTTCTGTTTGATTTAAAACAGAAAGATGTTAACAGGTAAGTCCTTTACTGATTTTTTTTTTTTTGTGCAAGGAATGTTGGAAGAGTAAAAGTGATTAGCTGTCCACTAGCGCTCTTAAGAGGTTGTTTCAGTTGGGAAATTGAACCCATAAGTATGTAAGCATAGCTACACTGAGAGATTTTTATCATAATATGCAGGTAGATCAGACCTTAGGAAAGAAAAAAAGGCCACTTTTGTTTGAGGGCAAGTAATGAAAAAAACTTGAAGACTGCAGATACGAGAATCTCTTAAGTGTTTTATAGTGATATTTTTCTTTTAAGAGTGAATTTTACATCCTTCTGTTTTACTGGCATCTGGATAGTCATGTAGGCTCTTTATTTTCAGTGAACACTAAGGAGTTAATAGTAACAAAGCCACTATTCATCATACTTGAGAAGTCATGGCAGTCCAGCAAAGTTCCCACTGAGTGCAAAAGAGGAAACATAACCCTTATTTCTAACATGGAAAAAAGGAGGACCTAGGGAGCTGCAGGCCACCTCTGTGCCCAGCAAGATCATGGAGCAGATCCTCCTGGAAACTATGCTCAGGCACATGGAAAGTAGTAACGTGGTTGGTGATGGCCAATATGGCTTCACTTAAGGGCAAACCGTGTCTGAAAAATTGGGTGACCTCCTGTGATGGTCTCACAGCATTAGTGGATAAGGGAAGAGAAATTGATGTCATCTGCCTGGGCCTGTGCAAAGCATTTGACACTGTCCCACATGACATCCTTGTCTCTAAATTGGAGCAACATGGATTTGGTGGATGAACCACTCGGGTAAAGAATTGGCAGAATGGTCACACTCAAAGATATGTGGTCAGTGATTTGATGTACAGGAGGGCACCAGTGATGGGTCAGTATTGGGACTGTTTGACATCTTTGTTGGTGACAAGGACAGTGGGATTCATTTGTACCCTCAGCAAGTTTGCCAACACCACCAGGCTGTGTGGTGTGGTTTGACATGCTGGAGGGAAGGGATACCATCCAAAGGGACCTTGACAGGCTTGAGAACTGTGCCTGTGCCAGCTGCATGAAGTTCAACAAGGCTACATGCAAGGTCCTGTACATGGGTTGGAGCAGCCCCAAGCAGAGCTAGAACTTCTCTGGGTGGAGAACGGATTGAGAGCAGCCCTGAGGAGAAGGACTTGGGGGTGTTGCTTAACAAGAAGCTCAACATGACCCATCAGTGTGTGCTTGCAGCCCAGAAAACCAGTCATATCCTAGGCTGCATCCAAATAAGTGTGACCAGCAGGTTGAGGGAGGGGCTTCTGCCATGCACCTGGAGTACTGCATCCAGCTTTGGGCTGCCAAGTGCAAGACAGACATGGAGCTGTTGGAGTTAGTCCGGGCGAGGGAGAAGAAGATGATCAAAGGGCTGGAGCACCTGTGAAGACAGGCTGAGAGAGTTGTTCAGCCTGGAGAAGGCTCTACAGAGACCTCAGAGCAGCCTTCTAGTAACTAAAAAACACTAAGAAAGCTGTGGAGGGGCTCTTTACAATGGCAGGGAGTGACAGGACAAGGGGTGATGGCCTTAAGCTGAAGGGGGAGAGATTGACATTAGATATGAGGGAGAAATTCTTCCCTGTGAGGTTGGTGAGGCCCTGGCACAGGCTGCCCAGAGAAGCTGTGGCTGCCCCTTCCTGGCAGTGTTCAAGGCCAGGCTGGATGGGGCTTTGGGCACCCTGGGCTAGTGGAGGGTGTCCCTACCTGTGGCAGGGACGGCAAGGGAGTTGGAGCTAGATGATAAAAGGAAAGAATTAAGGTCCCTTCCAACCCAAACCCTTTTGGGATCCTGTGAGTTTAAGGCCAAAATCTGACTGTTTCATTTAACACTGATGAAAATCATTCTTTTCATATTCAAAGCTTAGGAGAGGGAAAGCGGGAACGAGACTACAGATAAATAAGTATGTATTAATCATGTAGGAAAGTAAATTAGGAAAAGCATTTTTTAATATAACTAGAAGGATATTTTATAATACATTAAATATGTGACAACTTGGCAATTACATTTAATTTTTTTTAATAGTTTTTGTCTTTAATGAACGGTTACAAATTAGATTAACGAATAATTACATTTAACAACTTTTCTTTTTACGCAGTGAAAACAGAATGAAATTTCCATCTACATCAGCTTCTGTATCCAATGTGTTTTCAAAATTGAGGATTCTGGCACTTAATCACACTGGGATAACATGGACAGAGGTAATAAACTTTCCTGGTGTTGTTTGTATCATTAGGCCTGTGAGGCAAGGAGAGCAGGATAAGCATTTATTTGTGCACTGTAGTATTCTACGCTGTCCTTACAGGAGGTGCTGTTTTGTAACCAGTTACAGTAACTTACTAAGTATCTGCATAAGGAAGTTACATTGGCACAGGAGTCTTAACAAGAAGGAATTAGCAATTAACTTCATCTACATTTATAAATTATACAGTCAGGATAACACAGTTGGAGTATAATATAACTTCATGTCCCAAAGGTTTGTGTGAATGAGAAGGTTTTGTTTCTTGGTAGTAGTTAGAGGTTTATTTTTATGAGCATAATGGAACAAATGTAAATGGAAAGAACGTGTCAGGATGACACAAAGCTCTTGCTTTGGCATCATTTAGCACCATCAGGAGATTGGCTTAGTGTCCCTGTGCGGTCACGAAACGGGTGATCTGGGTTATGTGCAGTGTGGGTATGGCACAGCACAACCAGGGCTCTGGTTATGTTTCCGTCCCCAAAACATGCAGACATTTTAATTTGTCTCCCCTAACATGATGTCTTACTAAGAATGAAGTCCTGTAGTAAATATGTTAGCAGTGGGCCATTTTTCAGGGATGGGGCTTAAGAAGCCCATTGTTTGGATTTCTCAGGGGTGGATTCTGTATGTCCTGCATTGGGAAATCATCTGAATTTTTGCAGCCAGCCACTATCCGATAATAGAACGCTTATAAAACTGGAGTTTGAGTTACCTAGGAAGAAACTTCTTTGCTGTCTTCTCTTGCAGCAGACCTAGAGGTGGGTGATTGCAGTGGTTTTGTTCAGAGGCCATGCACTGTGCTCTTCAACCATCGTTGGGGTGTATGGGGTGTGTGCTAGGATGGCTGCTAACCCTGCCGTGGCAGCAGACACTCGAATGGTGGATTGAACTGAAGAACTCGGCAGCTGCGCACACTTGAAATGACGTCTTGGGCTCATCAGAGTAAATTGTGCTGTTTAAAACGTGGCAGCTGCCAGCAGCACTCCTGTGTACCGCGGCGGCTGAGAGGCTGGTGGGAGCCATTGCTTCAGGCAGATTGGAGTTCTCTGAGGGTAACAGAGTTTCAGAGAGAAGTCCCAGGTTACTTGGAACAGTTTAAAATTACGTCGCTTTTGTGTTTGTTTTTGAAACTCTGCTCTAGCTGATGGTTCATCATAGGCAGCAAAGACAGTTTTGGTTCAGAAATCTCTTTTATAAATTCGAAATTTGTTTGGTTCCTTCCCTTGTAAGTGGGGAGATGTAAGCATGTACTTAGACGTGGTGTTCCTGGGCAGCCAGACTAAAGGGAAGACATAAAAGGACCTACCTCACATTAATACTCTGTGAGCAGACCACTAGAAAACATTGCTGGTTAAGCTATATGGGGGTTACTTTTTAGTAGAAAATCAGCTTTTTAATAAAAAATAATAATGAATGTGATGCAGGCAAAAGTGAAATACAATGATTGCCAGCAGCAATATAAACAATGTCTGAAAATCCTGGAAGTGTTTAAATTAAAACAATTTAGCAATGAACAGCATTTAAGAATAACTTATTGCCATGTGTAAGACTACATGGCAAGGGGACAGCTGTCAAAAAGACAGGCCTTACAGGGTTTTTTCCCATTTGTTCCTCTGTGTAGAAATGTTTCACAGTAGAGGGACATATGTAACTCGTACGCAATTATCGTGTAACATCATGCACAACTCCACCTTTGTGTGCCTTGAGCATCAGTTTTCCCAAAAGTTCTTTCATTAATATGTTATAGATATATGCCTAAATATGTCTGCAATATCTATCAGTAAAGGAGCTTATTACTCTAAGTCAATTGCTCAAAACATGTCACATACCTTCAAGGGAGAACGATGTCCTGTAAAGTATCATGCAGTTAGAAACCATTGACTTAGAAATTGAATTAATACATTTGAGAGTACTGAATACATATTTATGGCTCAGAAACCCTTTTTTTCCTATTCAACATCTAGATCATAATGTTACATTTGTCATTCTGTTTTCAAACTGAGACCTTACAAATATAAAAAAAATTGGGTTAGAGCAGAGGTGCAGGATCACACTTCTGGAACGGGCAAGTAGCGGGTAGTTTGGAAACATTCCTAGCTAAGGGCAAGCATATGGTAAGAGCTCTTTATATATTAACCTGGAATATTGAGGTTTCCTGAGCTGGAGACGATATATCTGTATTTAATTAATCTTTGTGGATTTTTTGTTTTGTGATTTGCCTAACTAAGAATCCATTTGAAAATTTTTATAACCATGTCTTCTAACATCAGTTTAATTATGTGCTATATGAAAAAATACCCTTGGGGGGGTTTGATCTTGCTGCCTGCTAATTTTCTTTAAATAGCTCCCAATATTTTATATGCAGGTAACTGAGAACAGCTATTCCCCATTTCATAGCTTTGATTCTTGTTAAGCTTCTTTGTGCCTTTCCTGTTTATACCATTTGCATCCTGGGATAAAGAGTCTTAAAATACAGGAACATCATGGAGTTACGTGGTGACAATTGTTTCTTGTGGCCTTTGTTTCTTTTGCAGTAGGTCTGGGATTTCCATTTTCCTTTTTTGATGGCTATTCATCCCAACCTCCCCACCAGCTATCCACAACAAGCCCCCGATCTTTCCTGAGCATTAATTTGATGTCCATCGACATCCAAGATGATCCAAGAACTTTTGCTTCTGCATGGAGGCAGTTTTAAGCAATAGTTGAATATTTTACAGTTTGGGGTTCTTAGAAGTGTGATGTGACTGACATTTTGTTTTGGTAATTTGCTGCTCATTTGGTCAGTCTGCTGAAAAATCTTCTGATACTCCAGTTTTGTGCAGATTTTCTGTTCCATCCACCACAACACAGGCCTTTTGTGGGATGATGCCTCAAACATCCTCTGCAGTGAACATCCACCTTACTCCTCCAGCCTCTGCAGGCTTCTCTTCATGCTTCCTCATCACCAGTAGATCGACTGTTCTGGTCTCTCTTGTTGACATTGGGAAACACTATCCAAATCAAGGAGAGAAAATACTGGTGTTTCCTGCTCTGGCTCCGGAGCAGGAAAAGTAGTTATCGCCGAGTTTATAAGTTTACGTGTGTTGCAGATATGGCAGCAGGATGACGTCTCGTGTTTCTGGGCGCGAAGCAGTTGAGCCCCAAATCATCTGCCATTGCTTGAATAGATCTCAGTGTTAATATTTGATATTGTGTCTATAATAAGATAGTTATATAGACACCCAGCTGTGAACTTTGTGTAACTGTAGCAGAGACTGAAGAGTAGTTTCAGGATGGTGGGCATTTACAGGAGAATTGGTTAGCAAAACACATAACAAATTTGTCCAGATCTGTGAACTTCACTGCTTTGTAACCTCCTGTAAATACAAGCTTTAGGGGATTATGCTGTGTGTGCCTAAGTCTGAAAAGAGGGGGTGGCCTAAAAATAATGTATCACAAGTTCCAAGAAAGTAAGAATGTAGGCAGAGGAAAATGCCCCTCTTAAATTTCCTGACCAAGGAAGGAGTAGCAGGATGAGATCACACTTGATTTGACTCTGGGGAATACACACAAGAAAAGCAACTTTGGGGCTCATGCTTGAATCAGTAGAAAACCCGTCAGTTCTGATGCTTATGGTGCTAAAACTGCAGAGGCTCTGACGTTGCCACAGCTGCATGCAAACTGGAGCTTATGCCCCAGCCATTTCTGTTGCTTTGGAAAAAGTGTTTCTTCTTAACAGTGTTATCTGCTGTAGATGTGAGCAAAAGATAAATCCTTATAAAGTAAAATAATTTTATATACTCACAGGACATAAGCTTTAAAACAAATGCATCGTTGTTCAAAACTTTCTGGTTTTGGTTTGGTTTGGTTTTTTTTTTTTTGAAACTAATGTGTTTGCTGTAGAGTACTTGAAAACTTCAGGATGTGTGCTGACCTGATGCAGTTCTTGGCTTTCAGTGGTTACATGTGCTGGCACAGTCCTGTGACAAAGAAACATAAATGACATTCAAGAAGTCCCTCAGACCTAATGCAATGTGCAAAGGTTCCAGAACCATTAGCAGTCGATTATATACTGCTGTTTTCTCACCTCCTCAGAGGGAAAACCTGATCACTCCAACTCTGTTGAATAAATTAGACTCGGTTTCCAGGTATCACAGTCTGAGGTAGGGCAGCTACTAGCCCCAGGCCTGGAACTGTAGATCCTGTGACTGTCCTGAACCCCATTGATGTCATCTGTGCTGGTAGATGCAGACACAGGAGGGAGCCAGCTGAAAGAAAGGGCTAGGTGGTCATGTTTCTCTGCTTTTGGGGGCTATAGCTCGTCCTGAACATCTTATCGCGAGATCTGCATAAAGTGTGATTTCTGAAATAATTTTCCCCAACTATTGTTATATTAAATGAAGTTTTGCTCTTAGGTTCTTCTTTGTGCTCCAGGGTGGCCGGCACTTGAAGAGCTGTACCTTACTTCTAATAACATCACAGTTTTGGAAAGGTAGGGTGAGCAATGTCTGTCACTTGTCTGTGACCTGTGTACTGCAAGGTTACATAGCAGAGAGAGTTACGTTCCTGTAATGCTTGCATTACCGTGACGTAATTAATTGTAAAATAAATGATGCAAGCTTCAGGTGATGTACTTCAGAACATCTATAAACGATTACAATTACTTGCATGCAGTTATATACTTAGACACGAGTGTTTCCATCAACAGGAAGCTCCAAATGTTCTGTGTTTGTGTGTTTGTCGCGTGGCAGGCCTGGTGACGTCCTGCAGACCCTGAAGTTGTTAGACCTTTCAGACAACCCCTTCCTGGATGGAAACCAGCTGCACCGGATAGCACATCTACCCAGGTAGCTGTTACACAGCTTTGCTGGGAATTAGTCCCCACAGTCTTGCGTGACTGAAATATGCTGGAAGTGATTGTTGCATGGAAGACTTACAGAGCCTTGAAATCGGGGTGTTTTGCCCCCTTGAGGAGAGTACCCAAATTACTTCATTGAGCTCTTTTAATATACTCTTACTTGTGTTGTATAGTATATAACACATTCTTTAGCTGTTTGTTACTAGGTTTGTATTACATACTTATGAAACCAAAGTCATATATCTCATTGCTAAGCTCTTAATATATAAGTATGCAGAGGGTTTTATCCAGGGTAACCGGACTGCAGCCTGTACGGGCTGGCAAAGCAAAGGAGCTGTGGAAGTTGCCCCTTAGGAACAGTTTTCTGGCCATGACAGTGTCAGGCAGGTTTAGCAGGAACTGCACAGCCATCTCCAGGTCATTTGTGTGTGCAGAAAGCCCTTGGGCAGTGTGTTGGAATGTGTCACTCCTGAGGCCTTCACACTAAAGGTGGTTGGTGATGGACACTTGCACCTTACATGATGGAGGAGCACCTTACACCTGTCAGTACCTTACAACCATGGTGCCTTGGTCCTTTGTAAAGAGAGCAAAACAAAGAGGGTTTGGAGGGATGTAGAAAGTGTGATGCTAATTCCTTTCTGTTGCTGTTACCTGTTATACCTATTATTAACAATAGAGTATTTTTACACCCTTGGTAGTTGCATGTGGCACTTTGCATTTTGCACAGCACTCAATTTTGGACGTTTCAGTGCTTCTTTGGGGTACTTAAAGACTTCAGTGAAGACAGGCTTTGAAATTAAAAGCCAACCACCAAACAGTATAAATCCTGTACTGCACTGGGGAAATGTATTTGCTCTTTCTTAAAGGACTGTCTGTGGCAATACCTGTACACAGATACTTCTAGCTTCCTGTACTCCCAATAGCAACATCTTGATGATAGTTAAAGGCGTGAGCTATGACTCCTTGCTTGGGGTTACCATCCAGGGAAAGCAGCTGTGTTTTCCTTAAGCAATTCAGTTGTGGTGACTGGAAAAATTGTGGGACTGATACAGTAGTTTTGCTAATTCACAGATTTACTATCTTGCACTGTACACCAGAATAGGAGCCATGGTCTTAAATAGCTATAAACTATTTTTAAAAAATCATTTGGAAAATCACACCACTTACTTAAATCCAGGAGCCATTTTGAAAGCTTGAAATTATTGTACTTTTACACTGAAAAAAATGTGTTCCTGCAAAGTCTGCTGAAGTCTGGGTACTGCCCGAGAAGTTACCATTCACTTGGCTGTGAGTGTGCATGATGTCAAAGGTTTATTTGGTCTTAGGAAAAAAAAAACCAACCCTGAGGTAGTAATTTTTTATAAAAACCTTCCTGTGCCACATGCAGTAATCATCGTATCTGTTAAATTTCAGATTAGAACAGCTAATACTCAGAAACACTGGAATATCTTCTATACACTTTCCTGATACTGGATTTGGTATGTAAAAGAAAGAAGTCTATTATTTATAGCTTTGTAATTCTGTTTATTTAAAGATTTCGCTGTTGTCTTGTAAATTTACTCTTTTTTCCTAGGCTACAAGACTAAAATGTTTCCTTCACTAAAACGCCTTGCAATAAATGACAATAAAATATCACAGGTAGGTTAGATGGTGATAGTGTTTCTTTGTTTTAAACTCTTTGATTGTACTTGTAAGATCCTGAGATAACTCTGAATACTTTGATCAATACAGGCATAATTTTAAAAATTTATTTCTTAACATCTCAAACATGTTTATGGCAGCTGGTCATGTCCCTCTGCTGCCTTGTAATTTCTCATCGAATTCTAGTGATCTAAATACCACATTAGTTCCCCATTTGGTTTTGGGTTGGTTTTTTTTTTTTACTTTATTAGATGTAATGTGTTGGTTTTTTTTCCTTACCTGAAAGAACAGTGTGAAAGTACATGGTTCTGCTGACTGAAAGAATCGTTTCAGTCAGGGTCACTGTACAGGAAAAGTCACCGTTGCTGTGTTGTGTGTTTTGTGTTTCCTCAAAAGACCATTCCCTTCCATTTCAGTGGTCATCGATCAATGAGCTTGATAAACTGCCAAGTTTGCGGTCACTGCAGTGCCACAACAACCCTTTCATGGACACAGAGAAGAACCCAGCGACCCTTCGACAGCTGATCATTGCCAAGATAAGTCAGCTGGAGGTGCTGAACAAGTCTGAGGTATGCAGTATTTCAACATGGAATCCTTGCCCGAGGAGTCTCAGGTTAACATCATCACCCTGTGTCTGGGTGCAGGAAAAAGAAAGTACCAGCTATTGCATCACCTAGTAAGCAGGCACTGGGTCAGTGGGGCCACAGCCCTGCTTGTGAATGCTGTGAACTCTGTGGGGGCTGGGACAGGAGGGAGGAGGGGTGGGTGTTTTCACCTTCCCAAGTTGTACTGAGGTTGCAGGACTGGTAACAAAACCCAAAATACTCCAGCGCAGGAAGAAGCAGCAGCAGCCTTGATCAATCTGTTTCAGTGAGGGTAATAGAGGAATATAAATATTTGCCTTCTGTAATAGGAAAATAATAGTGCTACAGAAACCAAATCAAACTCAGCAAACAGAGCACGAGCATCTGTTCCATAGCTACGAGTAAACAGCCTTGCATCATCCTACACAGTAACCTAGGTGGTTACGGACCAGTCAGTGCATGGAGGGAGGGGCTGTGAGATCCCTCGTAGCTTTAAAGTGTACTGAAGCTATGGGTCGGTCAGTACTTTTGGAGCCAGGGTTTGTAACATTTGTGGTAGTGTTAAAACAAGCTGAACACGTAAGTAAGGGACAGGAGTCAATGTCATTAATTAGATTTCCTTCTCTGGCAAGCTGTGTACTTACATTATGTGCCGTTCCTGGGTCAGTACAGATCCTTCCCGCTGAAAGAAAAGGAGCAGAGCTTGACTATCGCAAAATATTTGGCAATGACTGGTTGGCAGCTGGCGGGAATTGGAACCCAGAGAAGAACAAACCAAGTGAAGACTTTCTTGCTGCCCATCCCAGATACCTGTCGCTTTGTCTTAGTAAGTACAAGGACAGTATAATCAATCAGAGCTCCCTCACTTCTGGCCATAAGGTAGTGCTGGTTCGGGCTCCCTTCGGTTTGCTTCCCTTCCCCAGCTGCTGCCCTAAGGTATCTGCCCCATGGTGTTACTGGTGAGCAGGCAGCCACTGGCTCCAACCGGGAAGCTTTAAAGTGGGACCAAGTATGCAGCACCCCTACGTGCCCATCATCTGCTCTACCCCATCCCACTGCCAGTGCACCCTCCCGATGGCTCCAGCCTTTCAGGTGCCCACCGCACTCACTGCATTGGAATCTGAGGCAGGAGGCTCATGCCTGATCCAGCAGCACTGTACTGGACCTGGGGTAGGGTTGAGTTTGGGTCTTCAGAGGATTCATGGCTATGTGCACTTTCCTTCACACAGAATACGGCGTGCCTGAAGAAGGAGAACTGAAGGGACGACAGCCTTTGACTCTGAAAAACCAGCTTCTGAGTAAGAGGACAGAAATGGTCAAAATTGTTCCTTCTGCATTTAAAATACTGTATGAGCATAGTGTTTCCTGGGTGTTCTTTGGAGACCAGAAGGTTCAGAACTCTTGAGGTGTCACAGAGTTTGAGCTTGTAATTCTGTTTCTCTGAACTGTGTATATCAACTGTGTGTCTAGGTAAGAGTGCAGAGAAGCAGGTATCACTATCCCACTCAACCCAACTCAGACTATTTTCTTAATTAAGGCTTAATGGAGAACAGAGGTAATCAATACTCCATTGTGACAGTGGAATGGCTTCGCTACAGAAGACAGCTGAGACTTTAACCGCAGTAGCTGCACTGTTTTCTGATTTGTTTGGGGTTTTTTGCAGCTTTTAACTTTAAGACAGTCAAGAAAACTACAGGCAGCTTTGGTGTTGGTTTGGGGCTGCCCACGTGTTTAAGCTAGGTTATGGCCCAGACCTAGGAGGTCACTTAGCTTTGCTTCCCAGGTGATAGAACTGAACCTTTTTGACTCCATGGGCAAAACAGTATTTTAAGTCCTTACCTTCCTGTGCATTCCAGTGGAAGACTACACAGAACAAGGAAGTGAGTTGGCTAGACATGCACATATCCCAAAAAAGGTTTAAGTCTTATCTCTGTAAAAGAATTAGGCTAGTAAGCTCCTTACCATGTGCTTGTACGGTGCTTTTGAGATAACTGGGGGGGTTCAAAAACCCGCTATATATTGGTTTCCATTCTGCTGCAGGCTATTTTACAATGGTAACGGGAAATGACACATTTTTAGGTAAATGCTCCTTTTGGTCAAAAATCGTGTTAAAGCATTAAAGAGTCACTTAAAGAATGTGTTCCCTCCTTTACCAACAATTACTAAAAACTTCATAATTTTAAAAAAAACCCCACTTTTAATGTTTCAGAGACTGACCAAATGCTATGTTAGCTGCTCAGATACAGGCTACAACCTCACTGTTTCCCCTAGCTCAGGCTGATCTAAAGTAATCTGCAATAAAATGAGACGAGAAGTCTGTGCTCCTGCCAGAACTGAACATTCGTTCACTAATGCCTCGCCGTTCCTCCTCCAGCTCTGACAATTAAATGTCCCGAGAATCCTGAACAGAAGCCAGTAGAGAAGAAGCTACCAGGTAAGAAGTTTCAGCTTGTGTTGAAGGAGCTGATTTACAGCTCCTTTCCAATAACTGTATTAAAGACCAGCAGTTGCCCCAGGCTTTGTCAGCTCCTGAAGACTGACATATGGAAATGACAAAGGTAGAGACCGTTTGAAAAAGTCTGTGTTTCTCACCTCCATACTTATTTTCAGTCCAGCTTGAAGATTGAAAGTTGATGCTTGTCTTTATGGCCTCTGCTGCTGGTTTCATGATTAATGTGTCAAAGGCAATCAACAGCTAATTAACTGATGTGAAGTCTGATGGACATGTCAACCAAACAGCAAGAACGTGAAGCTGCGAGAGCCAGCTATATAGCCGGAAATTACTGGGGTCTGAGGTCTGGTACCTTAAGTGTAATTCTGATCTGGAACAAACTGGTCTTTGGCCGTTATGGTGGAATGAAGAGACTCTGCTCTGACTCAAATGGATGCTTAGAAAAGATGCATCAGAAATGGAGTCTGAGAGAAGAGACTTACTCAAGCTTTATTCTAAAATAAAAATAACATTTATTATCACAAGTTGCATAAAATGAGATAGATACAGCTTTTACAAAAATGTTTGATAGAAAAATATTTGTCTGAGTACAATGTGTAGTATTACAGGAATAACTCACTATTGCTGTGCCTTTAGATAAAGCTTCAAAAGAAGTGACAGTTCAACCAAAATGTTGAGCGTATCTATTGCAAACACAGGGATCGCCTCTGGAGCAAATTACTTCCACTCATTCAAGACCCGTTACAGAAAATATCCCTTCGTGTAACTGGCTTCACAACATGCCCCTCCACAACTGTGCTGGCAGCCTGTTTGGGACTAGTGAACATAGTACCATTTCCAAGAGTGGCACTGGCTCCACGGTGACATCCATTAAGCCAATGAAAGCCTTGAGGAGCAGCTGCCACTAGTCAGGACTCAACTGGTACGTGTCCCAAAGGCCACTTAGTTTAGCATGTAGTAAATATCAACTCAAAAAAGGTAAATTATGAAGCCGTAACACTTGAAGTTGGTATATGGAATCAAAGCGCTCAACTCACAGTGGCTTATCCTGCCCGCCCCACCAGGGATGAGACCCTTCTCCAGTGATGTTAGCAGGTACAGCTTCAGGTACACAGGACATTATTGCAGTGTTAGACCCGAGGCAGCAGCGCAGCCTTTCGCTGCTGCTGTAAGCAGGCACAGTTCAAACACCAGCACTTTGCTACGGCTCAGTGGTAGCAGCGTTTTTCTAATCACTTTTCTTTCTCTCCCCTTGGCAGAGTCTATGACTGTTCAGAGGGTCAAAGGATTGCTCTATCGCATACTTAAAATTCCAGGTTCAGAACTGAGACTGTCCTACCAAAGCTCTAAAGTGAGTTAAAGGGGGGTAATTCAGCACTCATATACAGCACACTGATCAAGGTCAACAGCATGCTCTGAAACGCTGCCTAAGGAAATTCATTCCACTTACTTACGGAGGGCAGTTGCCGTGCTGTCATTTAGGACCTAATTTCTTTCCTGTAAGATGACAAACCCTCCCCGACTGTATTTGGTTTACATGAGATTTCAGTTTAAGTCTGACCAGGTTTTTCTTACTTTCTTACTCTAGCTGGAAGGAAAAGAAGTTGAACTAGACAACGACTTAAAGCCTTTGCAGTTTTACTCAATAGAAAATGGAGACTGTGTGTTAGTACGGTGGTGAGAGGGACTCCCTGGATAACCTGAAGAACAACCCGCCATGGGAACTGCAGGGAACTGGTCTCCGCAGACAGCATCGACAGCCTGTGCCTGGACACACGTGTGGGACGGTGTGAATTTCATACATAGCGCCAGCTATGTGCAATGCTACTGCCAGTCTCCTTGAAAGCATTTGCTTTGGGCTCAATTGTCTCACTTGAGATACCAAATAGTGCTTAAACCCTTCAGTTAAATAAAACACAAGGTTAAGGATCTGCCAACATTTTCTACTGCCTTCCCCCTGCAGTGGAGAGAATTTCTTTTACTGAGTATATGGTTTAGTTGCCATCTCTGCTTAGAGCAGGATAAAATTAGTGCTGCATTGAGAAAGGCTACTTGTTCTTTTTGTCCTCACCTACTTCCCAAGACCTTAAAGCAAAAAAAACTAAGACAGCAGAAACTGTAGAAATATCCACACAGCCTCAGACTGTTTAAGGTCAAAAGCTGACAGACCTTTGTTCTACCTTACAGCGTTACCGTGCCTCAGTACAAATACGGCTTTGGCATACGGCAAGGCATTGCTGTTCATTTTACATTTGTCTGTGCACTGTTCCTCATTCTGACTTCACTTTCACTTGTGTACCCTCAGCTCCGTAACTAACGCCCCTCTGAGCTATCAGATAGCCCTCCTACTCTGGCCAAGTTTGCAGCACTTCATGATTTGGTATAAGCAAACTTTGATACTGTTTTTCTACAAAATGACAATGGCATAAACAAACTAAACAGAAATCTGAATTCCTGTCTGCCCCAGGGTCCGTGCAGCTGAGGGCAACCCCTCAGACAGCACAGAACCTGCTGCAGCATGACTCCCCTGCAGCCCTGGCGCTGAGCGCAGCTCTCCGCTGGATCCTGGCATGGCTCTACACTGAGCTAAATCAGTAGTACTTTAATTTACAAAAGACAGGCTAGTTGGCATTCTTATGTGCATTTATTCATTACAAGTAGGTATTTGACTTTATATAAAAAGGAAAAATCTTTATCTTAAACATTTTGGTTTTTGTCAGATCAACATCTATACTATAGAAAATTAATAGTATCAGTCCACTCGTAATTATCAAAAGGGATGTGCAAATATTGTTATACTTTAGTTGAAACCCAACATTAAAAAATACCTTAATCTTCCTTATCATTCCAAGAATGAATCCCAAATGTGCATTCTTCCACGATCATTATACTCCACCCCATTTTTCAAGGCAAGTCCATCATCTTTCCTCACACTGACAAGGGTCTCCGCACAGTTCCTTCAGTTTCCAGAGCTCGCTCAGTTCCTGTGGAGAATACTGGGGGGAAGACAGCATGCCACTCTCACACGTCTTCTCACACAGCCAGAGACTGTCCTGTTAAGAGAGGGAACCGTGTCAGTAGTTTTTCTTACAAAGAATTTACTCTTCAGCAATGTTGGCTTCCAAGAATTGGGCGTCCGTTGTTTCCAGCAACAGACTGCATAGGAAGGTCACCAGCTGGAGGTATATGCCCCACCCCCCCAATCTGCCAGCCCTACTCAGGGAACTTGGGGGAGGGTTTGTGTGGCTTCTGTGTTTTTTTCTTTTAAATACATCTTAAGTCTTTTCTGGGTTTTAATGCAATGACTGGTTTGATTTTATTTGTTTGAAGAAAATATATTCCCTAGTTTTTGCTACATGGATCAAGCAGCAAGTTCTCTTTCCATAGAAGCAGAGAATTTCAGACTCACTTGATACCGCTTGGGTCCTACAGCTGCCATCCAGATGCCCATACTCACATCTTCCCCCTGAGACAACACGATAAGAGACACAGGCATGAGCACCAGCAAAGCACACAGCACCACTGTGGGAACTAGAAGAAGTTGCATCATGTACCTGCAGTAAAACACCATAACTGCAAAACCCACAAGAACCCAACACTGACACTTGAGCACCGTGTTATAGAATCATAGAATCATAGACTGGCTAGAGTTGGAAGGGACTCCCAGAGGTCATCTAGTCCAACCCCTCCGCAAGAAGCAGGGACACCAGCTAGATCAGGTTGCTCAGGGCCTCATCCAACCTGGCCTTGAACGTCTCCAGGGATGGGGCATCCACCACCTCTCTGGGCAACCTGTTCCAGTGCTCCAGTGTTCTTTCCAACCCATTCAGTACATATCCTCCACCCCACCACACCCAAACAGTGTAAGATAGAAAAAACGAACCTAATGCTTTACTACCTGGTAGGTCTTTAATCTTTCAGAGTTGCTTGCCAGCCACTGAACAATGTCTTTGGAGATGACGTAGCCGGACCCACAAGCAAAGGCTGGATACGCAGGACTTGGGTACTCCAGCTCCTGCCATTTCCCAGTTCGATCAACTGCCCAGTTCAGTCTGAAACTGAAGACCTGTGTTAGACATGAGACCTGTACATACACCCTCAGTGAGATCTGCGAACACTGGTGATGTAACCAGTATTAAGAAGCAGTAGAACATGATCCTAACTTCACTTAGACAAAAAGAGTAGGAACTGGACACAGCCAGAACCGTAACTAGTTTAGTTCTCAACCTTGGGCAGTGAGAGACTTCTCAGAACTCCTGACCCATGTCGAGTAGCAGCAGGGGTTACACAGCCCATTTTCCTGGTAAAACTAGTGGCCGCTTGCAAACCAGGAGACGAGATCAAGTACTGGGGCCGTTCCCCAAACGACACCCAATGAAGCAAACATTCAGAGGCTGCCCATTACCAACAAAACCTCTCAGCAGTCGCCTTCTCTGAGGAAGCCTGCAGGCAAGCCGACAGTGCTCTGCCTGCACCCATCTCTGGGCAGCGTGGCACAGTGGGCTTTATGACAGGCCCCACAGCATGACCACCCCTGTTCAGCTGCCGGGCCAGGCCACAGAAGCACCCCGTGGCCCTGTTCAGGAACAGGCCACTGTTATGCCGCTGCCCCCACAAGTACTCCATGCACACTCACAAATAAGCGGCACGACTATGTCGGTGCAGCAGTTTCTCCCCCTTTTTGCAGACAGGTTCAGGCGTGGCTGGACTCCATCACGACAGCCCCGTAAGGAGGAATTAGAGCCAATTTTCAGACCTGTTGGCAGGCTCTGCACATTCCCAGCTGAAGCTGACACGTTAGAAGCACCAAGCAATTAGGTGTCACACCCGATACCCAAATCCACTTCAGACCCAGTGTCTTCCACTCAAGCAACTCACAGAGGGAATGGTGCAACCCCCTCCAGACTAAGTGAGTGTGTGGGTCACTAATCATAATTAGCATTAAATACTAATCTTATACTCTGTATTGATTTCAGCATTGTTCACTACACCTCACACTTGCCTTACCTGAAGGCTACGTCTATTAGAGAATTTACACTCAGTGTCACCCTGACACAAAGTTCTTCTCCACATACAGAAGACACTTCAACCACCAGAACTTCCAACTCCTCTCTCAGCATAACTTGTCACTGCCTTTTGTCCATAACCTGATAGGATTACTTGATACCTTAACACACCATTTCTACAGCAAGACTCAGCAAGACTCAGACACTTCTGGAGACACTCAAGACCAAGCTGAATGTGGTCCTGTGTGATCTAATCTAGGTGATCCTGCTCAGGTAGAGGGGTTGGACTAGATGATCTTTCGAGGTCCCTTCCAGCTCCTAACGCTGTGTGATTCTGTGACTAATTTTTCAGTCAGCAGAAGAAAGCAGCATCAATCCTTGTTAAGTTCAATGGCTTTTTCCAAGGCCACCCTAGAAATGCATTAGTACAACACAAAGCATATTACGCTCAACGGCAGCTTTTATGCCCCAGAAAAATGGAAAGTTTGTGT
Organism: Heliornis fulica; assembly: GCA_013399135.1. NCBI lineage: Eukaryota > Metazoa > Chordata > Aves > Gruiformes > Heliornithidae > Heliornis > Heliornis fulica. Next base: position 591,023 of record VXBZ01002165.1, on the reverse strand, counting down.
AAAAAATTAAACATATCTTCATGGAAAACTTGTATCTGAAGTTTCTTTTGGGTCTAATTATGGTCAAGACAAGGTGCTGTTCTTTCCATAGCACAGATGAGCCAGCATCTCACCTCAACTGCCTTTTTGTGCACAGCATTCCTATTGGACTCCCTTTCAGAAACGGCTGGGTACATTCCACCCCACCCTGAATTCTGTCATTTGCAGACACGATCGGTGATCTGTCAGGACCTCTTGTGTCTGAGGGTGACTAGTCTTTTGACTGCAGTTTTAAAAGAACAGAATAGCAGTAACTTAAGACATGTATGGTCTTTCCAAGATGAGCCAATGTTCTGCAGTAGGATACCTGAGCCACGCGGCTTTCCAGCCTGCAGGCCCTCCATGCTCTAGATTAGCTCAATGAGCTTTTTAAATGGAGATTTAAAATTAATGAACAAAGCCACCACATGAACTGGCATCACAAAAGCAACTGAAAGTACTGCTCGATCCAAAGCATTCCCTTCAGTTTCAATGAGATCTCCTCCTTGGTTTCTGCCAGCGTAAGCTGATTGGTTCAGCATTCACAACAACTCCGATACGTTTCTCCAAGAATGCAGGAATTAATTACTAGCAGTTTATAAGAAACACCGAAGATAGACATGTTCTTGTTTCTGATCTAGAAAGAGCTTAGTAAGGTCTAGGTGAAGAATGCAGTTTAAGTTCATATGCACAGTGTACATGAAGGGAGACCATGAATACAGTCACCTCAAGGGACAGATGGATTAACCTTCTGCTTGGGAAGTTAAGGTCTCCATGCATGAGAACCAGCTCAGAGAGCAGCCTAACAGCAGTTCATTTGCACTTTCACCAATGCTCAGGTTTCAATATAGAAGATGTCACCGAGTTGAAGGTAGGTGAGCCTGAAAGGATCCCCCATAACCACTCAAAGTCTTATGTACACCCAGTGGTTACCCACAAAACTGAATGCAGAACCAGAGATTTCTGGCCAAGGAGCAGGCCCATGGTAGGCAGCAACACAGAGGTAGGGGGACACCAGGGTGGAGAAGGCGGCCAAATCTCTGGTATCACATCCTCAGCTCTCAGACAAGAAGATACTCTCAAAGCCCTTACCCTCCCTGCATCAGCTGGAATGGCAGCCCTGGCAGGTTATACCTCACACTATTCTTTGGCAAGTCTGTTTCCATCTTGTCATCAAGTTCCTGCCCATTTAGATTACTAGAACGACTAGAACTAGAACACTATCTTACCTTCCCTAGTAGCCCTGCCTTATGGTAAAGCTACTTCCAAGAAAGTTTAACAGGCACAAGGCAACCCGGCTTTCTGTACCGGCTGGAGGACACAGGCCCACCACTCAGGTCTTTGAAATGATCGCGTGACAGCTACTCCACACACTTGGGCACACACCTCACTGCATCACTTCACAAGTCAGCAACAGTCAGTACCAGACTTGTGGAGCAAGACACCTCTGGCAACAACGGGCAGCTTTTCCTCAGTGAACAGCAACAGCAAGGCATGCTGTGCCGTGCTGAATGTTACCGCAGCCTTCGTGCTGCACTGGCTGTCACACCGCTGCAGCAATGCATTCCATGGATGGAAGGGGAGATGGGCTCTTCTGATCCTCCTGGTTGGTTACTCACAGGGGTAATGCAGGCTGGGGAGCTTCACTCACAAATTCATGACTCAGACCTACCCCTTCAGGCCGCACCAAATGGGCAGCAATGCCCCTCACTCCCAGACTTCCAAATAAACTGCAGACTACAAAGGCAATTTTGTTTCTCCTGCTTCACCCCAATTCCTGAAGCCCAGCAGAAAAATCACAGTGGTTCCCAGAAAAGTAATGTCTGCAATTCCAGTATGTATTTGCCTTTTAACTTTATGCACTGCTGGAATACCACAACAACACATACAACACATCTCACAAAGACATACAATACATATTAAAACTAGGGAAGACATTCAGCAAGTTCAACTCATTGTAAAGACATGCTGTGGAAAGCTATTGTAAAGGACTGATGTCTGCACTGAGTAACAAAAGTTCTACACATATCAAAGTCCTGTCTGTTGTAACTGCCTTCCATAGGTAGAAAAGGGGAACAGAAAAGCAGACTTAGAGCAGTAAACCTTTCACTAAAGACATTCTACCTCTTAAAGTTAAGAAAAAACAACAAAAATCAAAGCACAAGACCAAAATCCACTCACTTTCCCCACCAAATGTTGGGCCTGTCCAATTTTTTCTGCATTATCCTGTTAAAAACAGCCTCCAAATCGATGTAACAGTCATCATCCGTCTTCAGCAACAAATCAAAACTCGTTGATTCAACTGTCCTGTAGCCAGAAAGAAAAGTGATGAGAAGCTGAGCTGCAGCTCACAAGCTGCAGTTACACAACTGAACCCTCTGCAAGGTTTTTTGGGGAAGTGGAGGGGAAGAGGGAAGGAATGTCTTTCCTACCCCTGACTTCTAAATGTTTTCCCTATTGACCAAGGCTGACTGCTTGTCCTGCAGAAAGGAGATGTGGCTGCATTCTATGATGATCTTACAACACAGATCTGTTTATGAGATGAAGAAAACAAACTTGTTCTCTGGGACAGATGGTAGGTTTACTAATGAATCCATCTTAAACAGCATTGAACTCAGAGGGTTGTGAATCCCTGTTGATGATGGCAGCACAGCTGTTAAAAGCCAGTGGCTACATGTCAGAAGCAGAGTCTTCAGGACAAGACAGGCAGCTCAAGGGCAATACAACTGTAGAAGGCTGAAAGAAACATCTGTGGAAACAACTCTGTACTTACTCCTCCTCAGTACAGCACCCTTCAAATATGAAAAGCGTAATCTTTAATGGTCTGAAACAGTTGAGTATCTGTCACTTGTAAAATAAACAAAGCAACTTAATATTCTAAGGATTATTCCTTGGTTGATTAATAGTCATCAATTTTATGGGTAATTTCTCTTAATGGGAAAGGCAGTTTCATTAAGCCTTTTATTACTAAATCTTGGAAAGTTTCCTAACGCGTAATAAACGATCACAAAGATCTAAGTCTTGCCATTTAAACTCCCTTTCTAAAACTGGAAGCATGGTTCAGTTTTTCAGTTACATTCATAACCACAAAATTTGTTAAATCAGTGTGTAATCTTGCAAGCAACTAAAACTGTCAGCTGTGTTTCTTGCCCTACAGCAACATCAGCGAATTGAAACAGTTGAGTAACGGGAAGAATGGCAAATTAGAGGCAATAACTTCTTAGATTCACCACAGACAACAGAAACACACTGGGCAAATTCTTCCTCTCAACCTTCCGCCCACCCAACACACAAGCTTCCTACCCTGTCCCTCGCCTCAGCCCTGGTGAGGCCACATCTAGAGCACAGGATGCAGTCTTAGGCTCCTCAGTACAAGAGGGACACGGGCATACGGGATGGAGTGAGTCCAGGGAAGGGCCACCAAGATGGTTAAGGGACAGGAGCATCTCTCCTCCAAGGACAGGCTGCGGGAGCTGGCTCTGTCGAGCCTGGAGTAGAGAAGGCTCAGGGGCAGTTCAGCAACGTATATAAATACCTGAAGGGAGGGTGTAAAGAGATGGAGCCAGGCTCTTTTCAGTGGTGCCCAGTGCCAGGACAAGAGACAGTGGCCACAAACTGAAACACTAAGTTTACAGGCTGGCCAAAAGCCATCCTTTAGAAGACTAAAGCTGCTAGTTTTCAGTCAGAAACAAACTGAAATTACAAGGAGAGGTGAAAATTTTCACACCTGGACTCCTAGAGCAGAAGCTTGTCTTGCCAGCTCATGCTTATTTGAGGCATCAAGGGTCAGCGTTTGAGAAATACGGATCCTGTTATTTAATTCATGAGATACACTACAGCCCCCAAAAACTGGGAGACAGAAATACACCCTAACACAGTCGATCCCGTAAGGCAAGTACTTCACAGAATCTCTCCATCAGACAGCACGACATGCTGGATCACCCTGCATCAGTGAAGAAGCTTCCTTTCCAACTTACCATCGGTAGAAGTTCAGCAGTTTGGCTGGCACATTTCTGTAAGTGTCAGTGACATCTACAAAAACAATATCATCATAGGCACTGCTTTCTTCCTTCAGTAAAGCATCTTCTTTTTCAAGATTTTTTATGTGACTTGTGAACCTTTCTGGGCGAGTATGGAGGCTTTTTAAGAGAGCATCACCTTCTGAAAGAAGCAGCACCCGTCATTAAACAAAGATGTATACCTACATACAACTTCATGTTTCTCTTGGATCATACATGGCATACTGAGAAAAATTAAGCCGAAGAAGTGTTCAACTCAATGGGGTTAAGAAAACCCTGCAATTATTAAAAAATTTCTAAGAAATGTTCTAAGGTGTACAGTAGAAAGAAATGCTACTTCTGCAGTATTCTCTCCCTTTCAGTAATAAAAGGATTTCGGTTTCTAAGGGTCTCCAGCATAAAGGTGTTGCCCAGAACCTCACTATTGCTCTTACTGGTTGAGTAACAGGGTTACCGTTGTAACAATTACTCCTAAGCATATATAGCTAGTGTTAAAAAATAAAGCCCGAAACAAACAAACTCACTCCTAGGCTAACAAAACTGGCACCTACTGAATTTCATCAGGTAACTGGCGACCGATAAAAGCCAAAATGATATTGCAAGGACACTGAACAACTTGGTAAGGAGACGGTCTGTGGTACTGAAGAATTTGACAAACGGGATGGGAGGGCTTAGGCTCCTACACAGATAACAAGACAAAAGACTGCCAAATTTATATCTGCCAGGCATGACTACAAAACCACAGGAATAATGCTCTGAAGGTCACTGCTTATGATGGGCCAATAAGAATACATGAACACCAGTGCTACTGGCCAAAATCTTAGACATTGGAAAGGATATACAGACCCTATTGGTTCTGTGAACATTCTGCTGAAATAGGTGTAAACCAGAAAATCAGAGGTAGAAAAGTAGGCTATGTTGGGCAGTCACTATTTGTCAGAGTGAAAACATTAAACATTACGACACAGCGCTTCTGATTCTAAAACATTATGACATGGGACTTCTAAAAGTAACAGGAATTGAAAACACATTAAAACTATCAGGAAAAGATTTCTTGAGGGACGCACGGCACAATATTTTTTAATTTGGGTTTGGTAATGACAAGAAGGACAGAGAATCTAGATGAAAAAGTTATTTCTGTCAATAGAAAGACAAAGGGATGCAAATCAACTGGAGTAGTTGACAAAGAGTAAGCAAGGAAACATCAGGATATTGACATTAGGCATAAAAAAAGCCCAGAAGTAAATTGTTTCTATTAACAGAAAACTTAAGTTGATCAAGCTCACAGAAATGAGTTTAATTTCAGGTTCCTGTTTTATCAATCATAATGTCAAATGCGATGCTGTTTTGCAGACTTACCTTGAATAGTGTAGATAAAACCACCTGCTATTCCTTCCACACCTTCTGTGAGTTCATGTGGCAGTGATCCTTCCCCTGCCTGATAGAGACAGATTAACAGAAAGAAATACATTAATTCACCTCTCATTACTGATGTGCTTTTTTCCCTGCGATTTTAAGGCATGAAATTTTCAGGCAACTGAGAATGAAATTAATTTAAAGCTATTCTGGTTTAGGTACCTGCATAACGAAAGACTAAGACTAAGAATTTTAACTGTTAAGTTTTGTGGTGTTTTTTTGAAGCTTCACCTAAAATTAGCAGCACCACTGAAAATTTTAGAGAACTAGTTTTGAAGTTGAGAGCAAAAATGCAAAGTTGTTCTGACTAAATTACAAGAGGACAACCTGTTTAAGCAAGCAACATTTTGACAGGAAGAGACACACTGACAAAGAGGAAAGTTCAGACTTAATCCTATTGATTGGGATTTTAGCACAGGATTTTTGATCCACACCTTGCCTTCTCTGATGATCTGATACTGCTTCACACCTCACAATGATAACAGCTGAACTTTACTCCCTTCAAAATAAAAAGTACCACTTACTGGCATCAACTTTCACATGCCCTTGTCCTTTTCCCAGGCAAAGATAATTTTCCCTCTGAGACAAAAGAAGCAGCTCAACTGAAGTAAACACGGGACAGCAAAATGCTAAATAACCCAGACTAATAGGAAACACAGAAGCATGGTGGAAGGGAAGGTGAGACGACTCACTGTGATGACTCTGAAAACACCCCCTCCGTCATTCACCACCACTTTATGGAGGTTTCTTGAAAGAAGACCCTGAAGATCTTGGCTTTCCCACACAATGGTACCTTCAAAACTCTGGTAAGAGAGCAAAACACTGTTATGCAGGTATTGAAAGACCTCAAAGGAAGAAATTCAAACAGTTTGGGGGTTTTTAATTTAAACTAGTCCACTTCACCCAACTTAAAGTGTGAATGCACAGTGTAAGTGTTTTACTTACACTTCAATAAGTTACACATAAAAATAATATACCTGCAAAACTCCATAACATGTAATCATGCTGTCACAAGCCACTGGAGGAAAGTCACGGAACTCTGACCTTATGCCTTGGCCAGTGGGGAAATAAAGGGAAAGACAAGTGAATATCTTTACAATTTTCTTGTCTTAAGCGTCCATTTTAAGTTATGCCATGCCGTGGATGTGTCTCTGTGTCTGTACATTCTTGCATTTAAAAGCATTTCACCTCAAGCTGATACTAATCCACCTAACAATCAGACTGTAGCTCTGTTATACACCCCTGGGAACATGCAAAGAGACAGGTGGCATGCTGTACAGGTATGAGTGCTGGTAGTATGACTTAATTTTTTAATTTAAAGTAATTTCACCCTTATGACAAAGTAGTACTAGAGTAGTTGTAGGGCTGGTATACTTCTGACTGCTAGATGAGTGTGGGCCTTAGAACAAAATAAAAACTTGTTTCAACTATTTGTGGATGTGTCTCTGTTGTAGGAAGTCCGTTTACTAACTTCTCAGCCCTTCCCCATATTTCAGCTTCTTTGCACTCCAAAAATCTCCTCCAGAAACTCTAGTTCATAGATCAGGTCAATCTTTTGCTTTCCTCTAGAAGTGGTTTTTAGCATCTGCACTAGTCTTGGTATTTAATGATAGTTGTGTATTTTGGAAGTCTCATCTATTATCTATAATGGCAGCTTTATAACCTAATGAAGGAGCTTGTTTATTCAAGCCTGACTCACATGCTCCATACCTTTCCCTTGTTTGTTTAATTACCTGTCAGTTATCAAAACAAATGGACTGCTACTAAGACTTTCTTTTTAGTAGCAGGACCTCCGAACACTTTTCCTAGTAAAATCCACATGCACAATTTCTCTATTTGCAGAGGTTCTCATGTCCCATTCCGATGTTTTTTGCTGTAGGGACCAGGCTCTAATCCCGTTTCTGTGCCCTGCTTAAAGACACAACCTTTGCTAAGTTGTTCAGTGAGCCTGCCAGTCCTTTTACTCCTCAGCAACCAGAAACATTAACACTCTCACCACTGACAATTACTAATATTGACTTCAAACACTACCAAGAATCTTAATTGGTTATTACCAGTGAACCTCAATGTCAGGTGTTCTAAAGCTGCATACAATCATTAAGTCTCATATTTGAGAGACTTGTAAGCAAATTTTCTAATGGCTTTAGCCTTCAGCTATTCTTACTCTAAGCTGCTTAATGGAAGCTGAGGCCGGAAAATGCTTAAAGCAAAACATTAGTGGCACACCTGAGACTACATCATCTGTTTTTCCCCATTTAAATTCCAGCCTTGTTACTGCTGGAGCGCAGTGGCATTTGCAGTGAATACTGAACAGGTGTACTGACATAACACAGCCCTGCCAAACTCCTTTCCTGATGCTAAACAGCGCTGTGCTTTTTGTTTCTCCAACTACTCCTCATTAGTCATACAGAGTAGTCATAGTACCGAGTCCCATTTCCATGCAAGCACCCCGTGGCACTTTGTCAAAGTAAGTGCAGTGCTAAGACCTGGCTCTAAAAGCCCCTGCGTGAGTTTTAATTTTCTGCTAGTGGTTCTGCTCTTCTGTGCTTTGAGTTGTTCCAAAGCTGACTGATGGAATCTGCCTTTGACAATCTGGCCTGCCAGATGCCTGTTCTGATGCTGCATTTGCCTCTCTTTCCCCCAGACAAGCAGGAAGACCAGCACTTCAGCTGGAAGATGAATGAAGCTCTTCAGCAGTCTGTACAATCCATTACTTCTTGGAGGTGGAAAGGCAGAGAATAGATATTGTCTCAGAAGCTGTCTTGTGACAATTAAAACAGTTCACTAAATTTACTGCTCTCAAACAAGCAGACAGAACGAATGTCCACGTGTTCCTGCTTCCTCTGAATCATCTTGCATGGCTCAGCATCCTAAGTACACAGGAGACTACATGCTGTGCAGAAGTCCTATTAGCCTACATTAGAAACACCCTATCCCACAGCATTCAGAACGACACGTATCAGATCAAGGAAGCCCACACAAAGAAACAGATGAATACCAATATCCCCTTTCTAAATACTTCCCAACTGCCCTTCAGGAAAAATGCAACCATTTACAGCAAAATTACAACAGCCTCGAATTTTAGTATGTCAGGAAAAAATCTTACAGAGAAAAAGCTTAACATATTATACTATCAAATACTGGGTAACAAATACTCTTAAAAAAAAAACAACAAGAAGAAACACCCTAGAAAAATTTTGACATCCAGTTAGACTGTCAAAACATCTCCACAACATACTGTAAGAGGTCTGCTCACCCGAAAGGTCTCCTGCCAGCATAACAAGCTTGTGTAGTATTCAGTAAAAACTGTTTAGGATACTAAACCAGTTAAACAGCTCGGATTCCCCTTAAAAGAAGGGGGTTTCCAAATGCATTCATTCTTATACAGCCAAGGGACTAAAAATAGGATTTTAAACTGGCCCCAAATATCCTCTCTGCCCTGTTCAGTCTTCTCACTTACTTTCTTGCATAGCGAAACAATCCGGACCCACAGACAAGCTGCAGAACTAGCAAGGGTCCAGTCACAGAGGAGAGTAGTTAAATGATGAAAACAGCCTAGAATGGCAGCCTGTGCATCTAGCGAGAGCTCAGTGGTCCCCCGGGGACAATTCTCTGTACCTGGGAGGGCCTGCTGAGCTAGACTTCTCAGTTTGAGTCAACCTGTGCTCACTAAACCCCCACTGTAACAATACCAGGTTTTTTCCTACCTGTATTCCATTCTGTCTGTATTTACTTACATTCCTTCCGAAGCAGCAACAAGTAGGTTCTATATCTCTATACCAAAACCCTACTCTTGGACTGCAGCCACAATCCCAGAGAGGGTTAAAAAAACAAAAAAAAACCCAACAAAAAACCCTAACTTTAGACCCTGCCTGGCTAGCTAAGGACAAGCAATAATGCTAACACTTTCATTACCACCAAAAAAGCAGTCTTCCCCTAAATTTCTGAGGGGCACATGTTACAAAAAGAAAACCAAACCACACTTCAGCCATAGGATGGTGACAGGTTTTAAAAGCTCAAGTGTCAGTCTTCTGTGTGCCACATGCTCCATCTGTTACAGGTGGAAGCTACTGCAGATCTTCTTAAGGTTTTAATTCTTGTTTCCTTGCATGTTCAGCAAACAAACAATTCCTCTCTATTGCTGCCAGAAAATAACAAAAATTTCAGAAGCCTTCAAGTAAGCATTTCCTGATTACAACTATTCAGCTAATACTATAATTTCAAATGTAACACAAAATATCTTGCTGCTGTGTCCTAGACACCAGCAGCAGAAACTTCTTCTCCCTAGAATTCTGTGCCATCTTCCCCTCCCTATCTTGTGTATTAATTTCTAAAAAAGCAGGAGGGAGAAAGAAGCATCCAATTCTCTGGTAAACTCTCCCAACAGAATCACATCAGGCACAATTTTCACTCAGAAACTGAAAAGGTTTCCAAAATGGCTAGAATTTGCAAATGTAGTTTCTTTTAATCAATTCTGGTTTTGCTTTATAACTACTGGTGATAATGAGATGTTGAAAAGTAATCACAGAATGACAGCCTGGTCTGGGTTGGAAGGGATCCCAAGGATCAGTGAGTTCCAGCCCCCTGCCACAGGCCACCAAACTCCAGGTCTGGATCTAGACAAGGCTGCCCAGGGCCCCATCCAACCTGGTCCTGAACACCTCCAGGGTTGGGGCATCCACCACCGCTCTGGGCAGCCTGTTTCAGCACCTCACCACTCTTTCCATGAAGAGCTTCCCCCTGATATCCAATCTAAACCTTCCCTCCTCTAGCTTAAACTCATCCCCCCTTGTCCAAAATTTTCAATTTCAGCATATGTCCCTGAACTAGAGGTTTCCATTCACACTCTTCAGCCTCAAGCAAAGGTCAATTTTAGCAGCCAGTCTCTTCAAATAACTTAAAAGAACTGCAGGCAGTTCCAGCACTGCACATACCTCTGGCAAAATGAACTGCTCCACTGGCTTATACCACAATCTGTTCACTTGTACTCCACAGCTTGGTGGACTAAAGCGAGCACTGAAGAGAGCTTCCTGTGAACAACAGAAAAGAAAAAAAAATCTAAACAAAATAGACATTAAAAGTTCTGTTAGATTATGCAAGTGTTGATCATCTCAGTTAGTTATAACAGAAAGAGGCTTACTGATTGTAGAAAACTTAGCAACACTTTTACTCTCACAACAGTCCGTCAGATTCCGCAGAATGCAAGTGTTTGTTTGGTTGGTGTGGTAGAAACAAGCAACAACGAAACAGGAGTGCAAGGTCAACTGGAATCCAACCAACAGAGCACACTGTCTGGAAAACTCAGACTCATCTCCCAGTCTACAGATTTTTTATGTTCTGCATTAACAGCTGACTACTATTAATGGCAACAGCAGACACTGACCCTTAAAACTTAAGCACTACTGCTATTTTACATAGTCCACCAAGCAGCTCTTAGATAACAACAAACGACACTACCAGAAACCCAATCTTCAGAAAACACTCTCTGAGAACTCCTATCATACTATTTTTTCTCCTTCATTGGAAGCAAAAAGCTATTAGAGATCAAGTTATTAGATTCTCAATATTTAGGATTGTATCATTTAGCAAATAGAAGCCTGATTAGAGCATACTTTTTTTTTTTTGCTATTATAAACCCAGCTCTTTGGAAGTTCATCATAAAAGCTATACTGCAGTATATGACTTGTACTTAATTTTAATTATTAGCTTACATTTAAAATCCTTTCTACTGTAGCATAGCCAGAAGTCTTGAAATTTGCCTATCAAATTATTGGTAGAGATAAGTGCAATACGCTCAATGCAACAATCATGTTTTTCTGCACATACATATATTTAAAATATATTAAAATATATTTTAAAATATATTCAACTGTTTGTTTTGTTATTCCTTAATGCCTATCAATAATTTAGAATCTCAAATATAATAAAAATTGTGTCTTGGAATTAGCTATAAACTCTCTTTCAAAAGGGCATTTAAATTAACTCATAGCACTCTGAATTTCATCTTTTGCATGTGTACATTTATGTGTGTGTATATATATCTGTAAGATAAGAACTTACAATGCAATGGAAAAATGCAATTTGTATGTTTATCAGTTAAGTACTAAACCATCAACACAGCACATGGCTTTCTGTTAAGAACTCAGTCTACAAAAAGACACCATATGCTTTTAGTCCACTTTCAAAAGATAACTAGAACACTCCACCTCATGTTCTGCCTGGTATAGTTTTACAGTGATGTTCCTCTGGAATCCAACCCCATCAGCTTCATAAAATACCCCAAGACTGGTAATGACAATGGGGTAAAGCACACGGAAGTTCACACTGACAATTCTGTCTTCAGACAGTGCAGAAGGTACATCCTCAGGGAGACTGAACGCTTCAATTTCCTGATTCAGAGCTGCATGAAGAAGAAAGGACAGAGGTAGTGTGAGAAGGCATCACAGTTCTTAAACTGGATACAGGCGAAGCACACTAGATACATGGGAAGCATTCTGATTGATTAGCAATGCTTGCAAGGAGGATAGTCAAGTGCCGGAGAAAATACAACTGGCTGCAGACTGCAGCATGGAGAGACTCTGAGTGACACAGCAATCTGCCAGCTACCCACGAGTCAATGTCCCTCCATAACCACAGAGAAAAGATTAGAAACAATAAATCCAGAGTGAAGACAAAAATGCTATTTGATTGCACAAGTATCTGTATATTAGCATATTTAAATAATTTTCAGGTAGCAAAGTGGCATGCACCTCCACTTAATGCCAAAGGGCTGGCAGCTGAATTATCCCCTCCCCAGGCCTGGAGGTACCATTTATTCATGGGAGATCTGTTAACCAGTGGATGTTGCCATTCAAAGAGAAAATAACAGAAGTTCTATTTTATGGTGAATCATGACTTAAGTGCCAAGCAGTCCTCAATTAACTTGCAATTACAGGAGAAAAAAAAGGGTGATGGGAAAAAATTTGCTGTTTTAGTTAAGAATTTTTGTATGGCAGCATTTCATTTTTTTCCCCATGGTACAGTTCTTAATTGCGCCCTCTCTAGGCCAGAATCTGAAAAACCTATTAGCTATAGTTTTGATCACAGAATTTTTGAAAGTTAATTTTCATACCTGGGTTACTGATGTTCAGAAGTTTGCAGGAGTAGGGGTCTTCTCTGTCCTCCACCGGCACAGTACAACCATGTGCACCTATTATAAACTTCACAAGGACACTAAAATAATTTGGTTTTATTAACACCAGTTCTCTTCCCTCCTCCCTCCACTTTCAATACACTTACTTCATCAACAACTTGTCTTTGACAGGATTAAGAACCCCTTAAAACTAGTAATGATGCTTCTACGTAGAGCAACCATGTTAATCCCCTTCTAAGGGGTCAACTCCAAATGCACGTGAGCCTTTTACATTTCATCATGAAGGCAGAGGAACATTGGCAACTAGGAGTGGGATTCAGGACAGCCAGCACGTTCAACAGAAAGCAATCTGAGACAACACTGAAAGGTCCTGAAGTCCCGCCTTTCCCTGCCTAGTGTTGTTAGTAATTCAAGATTGTTTGAATATCTGATGAGGCCCTGAGCAACCTGATCTAGTTGGGGGGTGTCCCTGCTTCTTGCAGGGGGGTTGGACTAGATGACCTCTGGGAGTCGCTTCTAACCCTAATCATTCTATGATTCTATGATTCTATGATTTTGCATTCAAAAGGTAATGAAAAAAATGAGAAAAAAAAAGACACATAGTATCAAAGGAGGAACAAGGACTCCAGACTATCTCTTACAATGAAAAGTCTCAACTTCATGTGGTAGCAAACCAACCGGTCACTTTTTCCAGCTCCAATCACAGTTGTGCTACAGTCAGGAGACAGAAAGCAGCATGAAGAGCAAGACCCACCTTAGCCCAGTCTTTCAGCTAGTAGCTAAATATCCTCCAGAACTCCAATAAACTATGAGAGGTCACACTTTTAGGTGACTGAAGTAGTTAAGCTTCACTCCAAATTGCACGCTGACACCAAATTTGTGAATCACAGAATGTCAGGAGCTGGAAGGGACCTTGAAAGATCTAGTCCAACACCCCTGTCTGAGCAGGATCCTAGATATGGTAAATGGCTTTCAGTGCAAGGCAGGTAGCAACATGAAAGGCCTATCAAGACGACAATGTTTCAAGGAATGAACTGCAGCAGAACTTCCTCAGCAAAACCAGAGCTGCCTGTAGACTGTCAAGCCTACGCAAGCAATCAGGAAGGGTTCTGCTGGTCACTCACACTACACCAGGTTGGTGTACCAGGTGTAGTGGGAAACAAACCTGAACTTCACAGTTGAGGATATTGTAAGAGTGTTTTTCATGGTTCTCTCACCAAATGTGTTCCCGCTTGCTATCAACTATTTTGGATTACTAAGCATTTCAAGTTTCATATGGTACAAAGAATCACAGAATCAGCATACATTGTAGCAGAAAAAGGGAAAGTATTCTACATCATTAATGAACAGTGACAACTAATTTCAAAAACAAACAATGAACTGTCAATTACATTTTATACCTTGTATAAAATACAGTTCCATCCCAGAACAAGCAGTATTCTTATACATTACTAAGCAGATGTTATAAAAAACGAAAAAGGCTCACAAATAAAGCAAATGAAGCAACACTTTCCAAAAAAACAATTAAATCAAGATATATGAGCATTATAGTTTTTCCTTGTCCTCAAAATGCCCCAAATTGCAAAGCACTGGAGATTACCGTTGGCTCAGTGTAGGATGTTGTTTCAGGTGCTTGAACCAAGTGTTCCTTATAACACTGCGCAGTTCATGATTGTGGCGAGCTGACAAAACACCTACAATAACATCATAATGTTTCAGCTTCCACTGAGGAAAGAAGGCCAGTGGACCTAGAAGTGTAGAATGACAAAGATTTATTATACGCACATACTACCCAAGTCTGAGTTGTCAGCAATAATTAAAATACATCTCGAAAGCAAGAGTACTGGGAACCTGAAACACTAGAAACAATAAGTAGAATTACTATTGCATTCCTTGTTCAGAATCAAGGAAACATTTTCACCATGTCAAAACCTTCACAAGCAATCTAGGAAAACTTCACTGCAATGAACTAAGCAAGTCACTTGCAGGCAAACAAAACCACAAAACTCGCAAAGTGGGAAAGAACATAAGCCTCAGTTTTGACTGATGGCATCTTCCAGTCTTCAAATATTTGCCTGCCTGTCATGTCAGTAAACTGCCCCCTGAGAACAGGCTCATTCTGGGCTCCTCTTTCCTATGGGACATCAGAAACTGCACGGACAAGAAGACACAAGGTCCTACTATTCGATCTGCAAAACTCTCAACAGTCTGGGCCTCCTGTTTGCTCACTGATACCTCCTCCTGTATGACTCATCCTAAAGCCTGGGCGCTTGTCATCAGCGCTAACAGGCCTTCGCTGTAAGATTTCTCCATTATTCTATCTAGAAAAAAAAATTATATAATTTCAACAAGGCCTGGCAGATTCAAAATAGACTTCCTCCCCCCCCCCTTCTTTTTAAAACTGCTGGATCACCCTTCTGCCTCACCTCTTCAATCTATTCTATCAAGGCTTATTATTTCTAGCCTTCTCAAGTTGACTGCCCCCCTGCCTTCACACAGAGCATTAGATCCTTACACAGGGGAATACTCTGGCTTTACTCATTGCTGGGTGTCACCACCAAAACTCATAACCCATGATTTAGCTTGTGCTGGTTTAATTTGGATATCATGAAATCTGGACTTTATTTCAAGCAAGATTATATCCAGATAGATGCCTGAGAAACTCTGGATTTGGGCCTGCAAACAGGCAAGTAGCTGAAGTGAATTTGCATAGCTTAATTTATCAGACATTCCAGAGCTGAGAGATTTATGTTTAGCTTTAGCAAAAGACTGTTTTCCTCTCACCTCACTATTTTTTTCATTATGATGCAGATAAAGAAAACAAATGTAAATATGAGTGAGAGCCCTCTAAACTACTGCAAAAAGCATAGATTTAAAAAAAATCTTCTCTAACTGCCAACAGACCTAAAATATCTCCAAGATCACATTGTGCGTTCCCACTAGAAAGAGTTGAATTATAATCCAGACTCTACCTTCTGTATCAGCACTCCCTTTTTCCAGTGAGAAGAGAGATGGGTCATTGCAACTCCTTACTAACCTAGGACCTCGTAGCACCTGCCACAAGAACCCTGATGCATCATACACCAGTGGAGCTTTATATTCTATCTTCAGTCTGCAGTGGAGAGGCCCTGACTGGCTTCTGCATAGAATCCACACCAAGAGACTTCAGAACTTTTTGCTTGCTTTTTTTTTCTTTCTTGCTTTGGAGGCTATTGATAACAGCTTAGACCTGGCTACCTGGCCCCACAACGGGATATAACACTACACTGCAATTGATTCTCAGAACAGTCCAAGAACAGTACAAGAAAAGTTAAGTGACGTTTCCACAGATAAAACTTTTCCAGTCCATATCCCACTAAATATTTTAGTTCTACACATGCAAACACTGATTTTCAAGAAACAGGTAAAGTTCCACAATTATTTAAATGAATCTGTATTGGCAGAGTGGTTTAGCAATAACTTCAGATGAATATTAAAAGTTTGCATTAACTTATCCTCAGAATGACTTAAAAACCCAAGCAGCAAGCCACTGGTTCCACTCCTCAGATTTTCACAGTAACTGTTACACCTCTAATAACAATTGCACACTAAATCTGTAGCAAGGTTCAGGAACGCAATGTCTTTGTTGACAGAGCTAAATACAAGACCCTACTGCCCTATATAACATCTGAAGAAACTTGTAAATCAAACACATTGCTCAATCTGCATACAATTTTAATTTTGCTTCATGCTGGAAAATACCAACTATACAGAGGCTCTGTATGTCTTCAGAGACAGGATCCACCAGGTCTCCATCATATCTGAGGTACATGAGACTGACACATATTTATACAACTACATCAATATAGAAGAATGAGACTATAGAGGAATTTGTTTTCTCACACATCCCTTTTCTTTCCTGGCTCTTCTTCCATTCTTTGATGGAAGTTATTCTTTAAACTTTCTCTGCAGTCTTAATTGCAAGCCTTCCAAATTAAGTCTCATAGGAGGACTAACATGCTTGCAGACTGCATGCAGGGCACTGTTTACACACATTTGTTTTTTAAGATTTCATTTTTAATTAAATGCAGAACCATTTCATTAAATCAAAATTAGAAAAAATAAAACTAAGAGCAACAGTCTATGAGGTGACGACTCAGAATGGCATGAGCTGGCTTAAGAAGATTAAAAAAAATAATAAAATAAGCTACTCAAATCAAATATACATACCTTTAATTAGTTTGTATTTTAAAATGAATGAAGCTGTTCATTATGAACCATTCATGTGGGAACAATGTTAATGTAACAGATGTTTCTGAATTAATGTCCTACTGCTTTCAGAACAGACAGCTCTTTCTTGTTTTAGGCTGTCTCAGGCTTAGTAAGGTAGCATTACAGCAGCCTATATTCAGAACACTGCCTTATCTGTCACAAGGGTTATGCCATTTTATTTTTAAAACCACTGAAAAGGGAAGAAAAAAAAAAAAAAGACAGCTTACTTTGCCTGAAAAATACAAATAAGCTCTCTCATTGTTAGCAAAGGTTTCTACTGCCCATGGAAAAAACTTTCATGAAGAGAGTCACATACCTCTCTGAACTAGCACTATTAAAAAAAATGGGAAATAAAACTCAGAGGCACAGGGGAATAGACTAAGGCTATTATTAACTTAAAAGGATAATTCAGGCATGTGTATACACACACACACACACACACACACACTGATACAGCAAAAGTTAAGAGAAACCACTGCTGACCTCCAAGTCAACAACAACAAAGTATTTATACAACTAATCAATTCTTGCCATTAGAGACCAAACTTATTTGTCACATGTCCTATTTTTGTGCATTCTTAGGCCAAAATTTTTAAGTCTTAGCAATAAACTTTAAGAAATATACTGTATTGCTCTTACCTTGCATTGGTTGTGCAAGCTGATTAAACTTTTAGATTTCCCAATTACAAAGTTAATAAAACCCAGTAAAGTTTAAGGGAAGGACCAGAGGGAGGGGAGGAGGAGAACAAAGCAACATACCACATTCCAAGATGAAAGTGTTGCTAAGTGAAAGGATGCCAAAGGAAAGGAAGCCTTTCCAACCCAAAGCTCACACTATCACTAGCTGCATTGCTTTTGAATTCTTACTGCCTTAAATCTGCATCACAGTTGCACCAGGCAGCCCTAGACTTCTCAGTGAAGCACAAGTAGCCAAACGTGTGATGCCTACCCTAAATTCTTTCGCAGCAGGAAAAAAATGGCTTTCTCTTGGCTGTTTTTGCTTTGAGGCTGTTACCTACAGCAAAGGCTACAAAACCATGAAAGGAAGCAACCCTCTCTCTGCTGCTGTGATCTATTTAACTCTGTGGAGCAACTGTAAGGAGTACTTCAGTAATCTTAGAGCTGACAGAAGTCCAACCTGCCAGAGTCTTGTGTCACCTGGTTAAGAACCAAGCTCTTACTGAAGCTTTATTGGGCTGGAGAGTATTTGCAAGAGCAGGCTCCCACCTAATTTCCAGATGTCTGACCATGCATGGCTTTCTCTTAGTGTAGTTTTGCACCTCAGTATGAGTGGCAGTAAACTTTCACAGGACTCTTTGTCATGGATTTTCACAAAACTTGGTGAAAACTCTGGCAGTTGGGATCTCCACCTGTCTGTCATGCTTGACTGAGAACTACCAACAGGTCAAAGTTAGGGATGAGACACAGGAAGAGGTAAACAAGTGCAAATACAGAGCACAAAACTGTGCCCTTAGAAGACAAGACTAAAGACGCAGAGGTGTGAGAGTGTGGAGTTGGCCATGGAAGGAGGTCACTGTTGGCATGCAGCCTGATGGCTCTGGACAGATTTCAGCCACCTCGGCAGCAGTCAGTAGCTCCTGAAGTTTTTCAAAATCCAAACTACAAAGATTAACATGCAACTCCACTTCCTGCGTGACTGGTTCTCAAGCAAAATGTCAAGTTAAGCTGTTAATTATATTTACTGCCATTATAAGGAGATGAAAAGATGGAGAGATCATTTAGCCTGATTTTGTCAATAAACAAGGTAAACGCAATCTTGCTGCACATATCACCTCCTTAATAACAACCACATTTGCCAGTGATTTTCAGGTAAATTTGACATAGTCTGCAGTCCCCAAAGTGATGAAGTACCCAGTTCTCTGGACTGGACAGGGAAAAATCTCCTTGTCAGTGTCTGCATTGAGAAACACAGCAGTGCAGGCTTATCTGCACTTCCAGGCACCAAAGAAACACCATGGGAGACTGCTAAAGTAAACAAGATCCGCGGAAGGCTGGGCTTCCTATCTTCTGCTACCCATGCTGCTACATATATTATTTTTTTAAAAAAAATAAGAATTAATGAATGGAATTAAGTAGGCCAAGCAGAAGTTATTAAGAATATCCTCAACTAATCCACTTTATAAGATAACACTAAAAAGTAAGCACCCTCCCACCCAAAAAAAAGCCCCACACATTCCAGGTTGTTATCTCTGCCTATTGTTGTGACTTTGCAACCATACTCCTGCTTTTAAATGCCTTTCTCTTTCTTCTGTGCTGCTTTGTGAGCGATCCAAATAAACAGGGAGGAAGGAATTAACTGAATATAAAGAAGGTTTGTATTCACAGAGTGCTGACGCAGAAAAAAAGAACAAACGAAGGAGCTAAAGGAGCTCTTTCCCCCCTCTAATCTTCATTTAATCTGCTATAACTCATCTGCATTACAGGTTTCTCTGCAAGCAGAGCTACATGACCCCCCTTCAGTATCTACTTTATACTGAGCTAAAAATCACCACGATGTACAACCCCTTGTTTCTGCAGAAGCACAGTCCTCTTTGAGACAGACAAGCCTCCATACAAGCTTTTAAACAAGCTTTACAGATTCAAAGAAGAAAACCTCTGTAGGAGTCTTATCTTTCTCCCTTTTTTAAATTTTATTTTTTAACAACTACATCTTTCTCTGCAAGAAAATGGACACCAGTGTCTTCCCGAGTTGCAAAGTGGCAGTAGTGGCACTGGTGAGGTGACAGTGCCCTTAACATCATTAATGACACAGCACTTGCTCATTTCTAGACAAATGTAGGAACAACAGCCAAGCATCTGAAACAGCAACACAAAAGGAATAAAGCAAATCCTTTTTGCAACACTCAACTGAAACAAATGAAGTAATGCTCCCTCACACCTTTTTTTGTTTTGGGGTGGGGAGGTTGTGGGGAGCAGGAAAGCACTCCACCTTTATCCTTTGAAAAGCAGTTACCAGTCCATGGAACAAAGACCTTTTCCCAAGGAAGGCTACTTGGTCCTTTCAGACTGTTCTACTCTGTGGGCAATTTAGAAGACAACTGCTGAAGACCTTCCTTCAGCCACAAGCCTTGCTCTCCAGCACTGGCAGAAGTGGTAGTCTTTGCCCCTGCTCCAATGCCAAAACACAAAAAGCTACATCCAATGCTGGCCGTTAGTAGTTTGCAGGGTATCAGGCATCGGTCCCCAGAATAACCTCTAAGTAAACTATTGGTCACAATAACTCCAGGCAGCGCTGCAGGCTTGGGGCAGAGTGGCTGGAGAGCTCCCTGGAGGAGAAGGATCTGGGGGGGGTGTTAGTTGACAGCAGCTGAACATGAGCCGGCCGTGTGCCCAGGTGGCCAAGAAGGCCAACAGCATCCTGGCTTGTATCAGGAATAGTGTGACCAGCAGGCGTAGGGAACTGATTGTCCCATTGTCTTCAGCTCTGGTGAGGCCACACCTCGAGTGCTGGGTGCAGTTTTGGGCACCTCACTACAGGAAGGATGTTGAGATGCTGGAGTGTGTACAGAGAAGGGTGAGGAAGCTGGTGAAGGGTCTGGAGCACAAGTCCTACAAGGAGCAGCTGAGGGAGCTGGGGCTTCTTAGTCTGGAGAAAAGGAGGCTGAGGGGAGACCTTATCACTCTCTACAACTACCTGCAAGGAGGGTGCAGAGAAGTGGGGGTTGGTCTCTTCTCTCAGGTAACAAGCGACAGGACAAGAGGAAATGGTTACAAACTGCACCAGGGGAGGTTTAGGTCAGACATCAGAAAGAATTTCTTTACTGAAAGGGTTTTTTACCGGAACACGCTGCCCAGGGAAGTGGTGGAGTCACCATCACTGGAGGTATTTAAAATTTAGGCTGTGGTTGGACTCGATCTTAGAGGTCTCTTCAAGCCCATGTGATTCTATAATTCTATGCTAAATCCAAACTCAGTTGGAATACAGTCAACTTTGTTGTGGATTCTTTGTCAATTACTTCAAATGCATCAAAAGTGTGAGGGTAGTTTTTGATGGGGATGGCCCATTCCTGGAAAACAATGTAAGATCTGGCAGATCAAAGCTGGAAAACTGGCATTTTAGGCAGAACTGCACAGCTAATGCCAAACCTGACTTGCTGATGGGAGGTTTCCATTTCCAAGGCCATCAGCTGACTGGTCTTTATATGCCTACAAAAGATGAAATAACTTTGTGACCAAGCATACTACTTCCTAACAGATGGGTCTTAACAGATTTCAGACATCTTTTCTCTTAAGAAAGAATCCTATTTTGGCAGATTTTTCTCCTTACAGAGTTATGGCATCACTCGTAAACTCAGTGGTTGCTTCTACACTGCTATTTCAGTACTGATAAGACAGAAGCAGATTAAACTCTCCCTCCTTCTCTCTCACTGCTCATGTACACAGGCCTGTCTGTGAGGGGCAACAGCCCTAATTCTGCAAAAACTAAATGCTGGCCTAACCAACCTGTATACGGTTGCATTAGGCCACTGCCTGAAGAAATACGTGCTGAGCCACAGGACAACAGATGGCATACAGGCAGTTTCTAGAAAATGGTGGTTTTAATCTTTTGTATAATTATTCACTAATAAAAGATTGACTCTAACAAAACCAAAAGGGACAGTTCTTCGCAGCCACACTCCCCCAGATATGTAACAGGAATAACATCTTAAAGGGCATTAGCACCAGCAAAGTAGCAGCATACTGCACTGAATGTGTGAGGCTTTCTGATTAGGCACTGCAACTGAAGCCCTACAATGAGTAATTTCCTACTCTAAGACTTGTACCATCAATTAAAACACACAATTAGCAATGAATCCACCTGAAGTGCTAAAAGCACGTCTGTCTGTTCTTTCTCAAGTTTCTGAGGTCATTTTATAATTAGCATTCTAAATCTAAATTTTTTTTACAAAAAATAAACTGAAACTTCCTACCCACGAACTTCCTTTGGATACCTTTGGTATTCGCGCACTTGTTTGTAACCAGTTAGACAAGGACTTCAATTAGACCTAGAAGCATGTTCTTGCAGAAAGTCTCACTCAGAAGTGTGAATCACAGTCCCATTAATTGATGAAAGGGAGCCACCCAAGTCAGGCCAGGGAACCAAAGGTCAGTGCCTTTGGTCTCAGAACCGATCTTTTCATTTTTTTTCCAATTAATGAGCATGCCTACAAAAAGTGTACTCTGTCTTCTGTGACACCAAGGTGAAAGTGAGCATGAACACAGAGAAAGTCAGACTATTGAACAGAGACAGGCACAACCTAGAGCCAAAGCAAGCAAGCAGACTACAGGTCTTTCACAAGGAGTAGTAAAAATTAAGCTTTATTAACTGAGGTACTTCCAATAGAGGAAGAGGTATCAGTGGAATGAGTGAAGACTACAACACTGCTTAGATTTAAAATCATCTGACCTGTAGACCACAAAACCAAACTGTTTTCCTGAAAGAGAAAGCCTCTTCTGTCAGTAGTATTAGAAGAATTGCTCAGCTTAAGGAAACAAAGGTTTAAAACAACAGATACCTTTGATCTCTATGGTTACATGATGGAGATGTACTTGAAGGAGGAAAAAGACCATCTTAACTGAACAGCTTAAGGACAGAGGGGCATAAACCAGTTGCAAGTAAGTTTAGGCCAGAAATGAAGAAACATTTCTAATCAGAGTAATAAGCTTCTGGAACAGCTTCTTCCAAACACTGCTAGAGATCCAAATGAACAAACAAAAAGCCACCCCAACCCTTCACTAAGCAAACGTAGGCTGCCCAGCTGCCATTTTAAGATAGAGATCAAGAGCTGCTTATTAGAAAAAGTTATCAAAATTGATAGCCAGAGATGTCTATTCCACTCTTGGATAAGTGAGTCAATGATGGCAAGGTAACTAATCATTAAGTCAAGTTATCAACTTTTTAACAAACTTCTGTTTGTGTGCATTTGCATGAGTACTAAGACAGGAATTAAACTCCTTAAAAAATAGAATGGCTCTTCACTCTGCCTTTGACCTCCACCGATAACTAATTGTCCTGGTTTCAGGTAGGGTAATTTTCCTTCTAGCAGTCGGTTGAATACCATGTTTGGAGTTAAGATGAGAGCAGCGCTGATGACACCCCAGTGTTTCTAGTTGTTGCCAAGCAGTCCAGGACCTCTCAGTTCTTCATAACAAGAAGACGGGGGGCACCCAGGAAGCTGGGAGTGGACACGGCCACAACAGGTGACCCAAACTGGCCAAAGAGATTATTCCATACTGATTATGTCATGCTCAGTATAAAGGGTGGTCAGTGGGGGAGGAGGGCACGGCTTCAGGACGTGCGGTTTTGGGGACGATCCAATTCCAGGACAGCTCTGAGCTGTGTGGCCTGAGGTGTGCGGTTCGGTGAGAAATTAGACCCTGTATGACCATTTTCATATATTTTATTATAAAGTCCTGTCGTTGTTATCTCTCTACTGTCCCAGTAAACTGTCCTTATCCCAACCCGGGAGGTTTGTCTGTCCTCGTTGGTCTTTTCTATCCTTTCACCTCCAGCATTTCAGAGAGAGCGGCTGCGTGGTGTTCAGCTCTCAGCTGGGGCAAAACCAGGACACTAATTTTGCAACTATTGAGGCACTGCACAACTAACCGTTGAGACTCAAAGACACAATGCAGGAATACCAAAGAATACACAAATAATGAATGTTGAGGTCACAGCTGTAGTAAAATACTGCCCCATGATCAGATTTAATTTTTATTCATACCAGTGCTTCCAGGTAGTAGATAATAAACAACAGCTGGAGCAGTAGACAAGAGGAAAAAAAAAAAAAGAAAAAAGATTACCCAATAATCAACTTAAACAAGACCGGTTTATCAGGCAGTACCAAATCCTCTTAAAAATTTCCAATTCAAGAAGCATTTTAATAAATAGGGGCATTTATTAGTCTTGTATACGTATTCATTAATGTTCCTAAAACACTCCAAATAATAATAAGAAAATTAAATATAATCAGATACAAGACATAAGAAATAAAAGTGATCATCCTTAGCTCATCCTTTCCTCTGCCAGGGAAGTCATATCACAGAATGTACAAGCTGTAGATACTTTGAGGTATAAGAGGCAGACTCTTCTTTCAACTACCATGCAAGGATCAGGCCTACAAAGAGACAGCACATGTACAGTATTGAGCATTTTCCTACAGATGATTCCTCTCTTTCCATTAGAGACATCAGCTTTTCTCTCCTCGGTGTGAATACTTTCATTACAACTAAATAAACCCTGCACAAACAAAATGTACATTTCCTCTTCCAAAATTATCACAAACAAAACTCCACTTTTTTCCTAATCCTAGTGGTTTTAACATTATCCAATGCAAGACAGCTTTACAGTAACCAATGCAAACTCCAATAGTAACTGCTTGTAACAATCTTGGAAGACCAAAGCTTTCTCCCTCCCTTCCTAATTAGGAAGCTTCTGGATTTTCTGTAGAGATGTTTTTTAGGGGAAAGTACACGTCCATGGGAAAGGTCATCCTGAAATTCCACACTGGCACTTCCAACTCCAAATTAAGGCACAGAAGTTACAAAAGCAGCACCAAAAGATGAGGCACAAAACCAACCAGGCAATTCAAGTGCATTTCAGGCGCTCTTTTATAACTGAAGTGTGACCACCGCTCACGTGGTACACAGTGGCCCAAACTGAGACACAGCAAGCCCTGTACCCCTCAGTGGCCTTCATGCTACCCAATGCACTGACTTTGCTCCTTTCGCACCTGCACGATTAATTATCAGGCTCTCACTGCCTCACAGTTGTGCACTCCACACAGGAACAGGTACAAGTCCCAAAGTGCAGCTTTGTTAGTGAACAGACTCCTGGGCTGCTATGCCGAGTTGTAAGCAGATGATAAGTATAAAAACCTTTTTTTTTTTT
>VXBZ01002165.1:539513-564706 GCA_013399135.1 Heliornis fulica | reverse complement strand
GCCGCTCCACCGGGCCGGGCTCTACTGCCCCGCGGCCGCCGGGAGCTGCAGTCCCGCCCCAACCCCGGCAGGCAGCGGCGGCGCGGGCTGCGGCAGCGCCCGCCTACAGCCCCCACAATGCCGTGGGGCGGTCCCGGGAGGCTGTGGCGAGCGGGGCCGGGTTTGCCGCGCACGGCGGGGCGGCGGCTGCTCAGCAGGCAGAGCCCGAGAGGGCGATATCGCTGGCGGGGAGGCGCCAAGGAATCGCGGCTTTACCTCACGTTTCATGTGGAAGGGAAGTGTCGGAGCAGGGGGAGAGTCTCCCGGGGCCGTAGCAGCACGTTATCCTTACGGATTGCTCCCTGTTGGAAGCCGCGGGGCTTCTCTTCTGGCCGCCTGGGCAGCCCTCAGGCAGGCCCCGAGCCGCCGGGCTGGCCGTGCCCGCAGCTGTGCAGCCCGGCCCTGCCGTGGCGGAGGGCTGAGGCGCGGGGCCGTGCCGCCCCGCTAGCGGAAGCCCCTCCCCGGTTAACCTTTATTTGTGTAATACAGCGGTAACCCGCTGAATCCCTGTAAAAAACCCGAAATCTCCAGAAGTAAAATTTCCAGAACAATCCTTTACTCAAAGAGTGCCTCTTTGGCCCGAGAACTGCAATGGCCTTACAGACTGTTCCTGGGGTATTTCATTCCAGCAAGGAACAGGTTCCATGTTACTGGACTGAAATTCCAGGGGGTGGGGGGTTTAGACAAAATGTCCTTAGCTGCAACTGGATCATGGTCAAGAACTGACAGTAGCAGTCCTGTGCCTGTATAAGTACCTTCTGAGATGTTAATAATGCAAGCTCAGCTTGGCGTTTTACCTATGGCCAGGACTTTGACCACCGGGTGGCTACTGACTGGTCTGCCAAGAGGGCAATCATCTGCAGAACATCATGCTGGCAAATGAGGTTTAAATAGGACTGGGTGGAGAAGTTACCGGAACACGAATAACAAAAAGGAGTGTTTCCTGGCCTCCTGGAGGGTGAACCTACCTGAAAAAAAAAAAAAATCAACAATGTGTGTAAATAAGCGGAGGCTTCTCAGAAGTTAATGTATGAACTAGAATTTTATGTGTAACAGCCATCAGGATTAAATGAGCAGTTGCTGATGCTATTCTATCAGAAACACATAATTTAATAAAAGAACCTAGCATGTACGAAGTAAACTTCGTACTCTGAAAGGATGGTGTTCTTAGGAAAAGAATACTAAAATAGTATTTCAAGCCATGAAATGTTTGGAAAATGCTTAAGTCCTCTCACACATTAATCTTCATCAACTCAAGTAGGAGAATTAAAACCAATTACTTAAACTTTTATACTGAAAAAGGGTAGATTTAGATTACATTTAGAGTTAGATTAGAAGAAGGTTCTTGACTGTGAGGGTGGTGAGGCCCTGGCACAGGTTGTCCAGAGAAGCTGTGGCTGCCCCCTCCCTGGCAGTGTTCAAGGCCAAGTTGGATGGGGCTTTGGGCAACCTGGGCTAGTGGAGGGTGTCACTGTGCATGGCAGTGTTGGAACTAGGTGATTTTTGAGGTCCCTTCCAACCCAAACCAGTCTGTGGTTCTATGATGTAAGAATCATGACTATACATACTAGGAAAAGACAAACTGATCTGGAATATAACTTCTACATAATGTCAAATTATTTTCCTGGCAGGCAGTAAATTTTGGTTTGGGTTATCCCAATTGTAGGTATCATTTACTAAAAATACACCATTGTCATTCTGTGTTTTATGAGCAGATTTATTCTTCTGACATGAGAGACTCGGGTCGTACCTCTGGCAAAGTACAATACAGGCACAACATTGTGGGCACAAGAGCTGGAGACGGAAGAGACAGACATTTTTGTCCCCAAGCTGTTTGCAAACTACAGATGTTTCTGTTAAATTTGCATACTGTCTCTGGATAAGTATCTCCTGTCTAACACAGGGGACACGCACATGCCTTGATGACTACCAGAGCCATAATTATATACCACAGCTAGCCCGTCTGGAGTGCTCATTTTTTTAATGTTTGTTCACCTAATTGTTGCCCTAAGGGGGTGACTGGGATTTTTTAGGACACTAGCAGGAGATGAGATTAGCAAGGAGCAGGGTAGAGCTGTGTGCATTTTAGCAGAGTTTGTCCCCAGGGAGTTGCGCGTTTTATTGATCTCTGTGTGTTTCATCTGCAAGCAGAGGGAGGGACTGGAGAGAGATTCCATTTTGGGGATTTAGGGGCTAACTTTCTCCACAGCTTGCATAATACTGATGTATTACATTACAAAATAATTGTGACTTTTTTTTTTTTAAAGAAAAAATATTAAAAGAGATTACAGTTCAGGGTACAAAGGATTTTGTTCGAGCTTAATGGATTGTAAATTTACATCCCAAGAGTGTGTCTTGGTTTTTTTCAACAGTGTTCATACCTAAACAGATTCATTGTCTGTATTGAGGAAATATCAATCCTTTCCTTACTTTCCTTAGGAACTTTAGAAGAAATAGATTATTTTCCCAAACAGAAAGATATCTCCCTGCCTCCCTTTTTGGCTTTCCAATCCAATGAAGTGCAGATGCAGAGGAGTTCCTAGACTCCTCAGCTTAGGTTGTTAATGCCGTCAGTGTCGCTAGGGTCTTCTGAGGACAGAAAAGGAATCCTGTGAAAAATGATCTCTGCAAAACAGGCTGTCATGCTGACGGGCCTGCCAGCTTGTATCATTAGCAGCAGCAAAGAAAAGTCAATGACATGTGATCAGCCAGCTCTGAGGCCCGTGATGGACAGGCATGGAGACACTATTAGAAAGCTTTGGGCAGCACGCAGCATGCAGCCAGTGTGGTGCGAGAGCTGTCCTCATTTGTACACTGAACGGAGGAGAGAATCTAACAAGACTTTGCCCATGGCTATCTTCCTTAATGTCTCTTAAGGGAGACTCGTAAGTCTACCTTGAAAAAAATTCTGGATATTTCATGACTACCATTCTATTCTACATTCTCCTTTACTTAGAGATTCAAAGAATTGTAAAGTTCAAAGAGACAGTATTTCCTTTAGAGAAACCACTCTTTCCATCATGTTAGTTAAGTGCCTCAGGGCATGGCTGAGATGGAACTAAATCTTGCAGCCCCTTCTTTGCAAGAAGCAATGCTCTGGCAGTGTATTCAGGCAAAGATAACTCAACTTCCCTAAACTCATTTTCTTTACAGGAAGGTGGAGCTCTACATTTCCTGTCTTCTGACAAAGTAGTTACCTGAGCATCCTGGTAGATGACCAAGTCACCATCCCTTATTCTAGAGAGGGGGTAAATTAGAATATCCCTTGTCATCTTCTGGAAGGAAGGTGCTGTTCAACTGGGTTTTTGTGGGGTCTTTTTTGTAATCAAAACCAGCCTAACTTACACAAGAGTTCATAACTACCAGACAATTTGGCTTGCAGGACATCCAAACATACCAATATAGCAATAATAAATTTCACTGCCTTGTCATGTTCATGGCAATCAAAAATGAAAATGAACTCAAAACTGCCTATATCGTTGCAGGTGACTATTGACAGGCACATCTCAGAGTACAAACAGGGGAATGAATGTCTTGCAGAGATGTGGAATAATCAGGCAGCAGCCAGCTGGTGGTGCTAGCTACTTCATGAGCAACTCATGCATAGCTATTTCTAACAAGTGGCACAAAGGCTTCAGGATGCAGATGCCAGCGAGAGCAAAGGTTTATAGGAACTTTACACTTTTTAATCCCATGACTGGTAGAAAGTTAAGGTGTCGGGGGGGGGGGATTACAAAGCAGATTGACCACATATTATTTATAATTTTATTGCAATCTGTAATTGTATAGATGATATTCAGGCTATGCCTCATTAAACAATGTAAATATATATGACTTGTTGTTTTCCCCTCACCGTGCTTACCCTGCTTTAGGATGGATGTGCTCTGCTGGAGAATGCACCAGATGGATGCTTCATTTCTTGCAGAAGATGCAAGGCAAATGAGGTGGGACCAGGAAATAGTGTTACAAGGCTAAGGGTCCTTGCTGCTTGGGAGAACTGTGTTCTGCCATTGCCTCCATGTGATACCAGGAAAATCATGACATTTCACATAGCGAGTTTTTTTTTCCCCTTAGTTTCTGGGCGATTGACTTGCAAAAGTCACTCCAGTTTGTAGAGTTGAAGATTCACAGCTGAAGCTTGAGCAAAAGGGAACACTGAGGTGTTGCAAGAGCCTCTAAAGAGACAGGTAGTGACAATTTCACCCCTTCTGTTCAGGCTCGGCCTCAGCCTCCCACTGTGAGATGGGAATAGTTCCACCCTCGCATTCCTCCAGGATACTGTGAAGATACTTTGTGAAGAAATGCATGATGAGCACCACAGAGATGCTCATCAGGGAATAGTTCTACATTGAAAGCAGAAATTTGTAAATCAAGCCCGAGGCTACACAATGAATAAAGACACCAAAATAGTATTAACTGCTCATTAACTGAGCATGGCCTATACTGTGCCTTGTGGGAATTCCTGCAACGGCAATCTGGAATAGTAGTACATACAAATGAGAGAGGCAAATGGAAGATACATAGCAAATTTAATTCTGATATTTCTTAAATAAGTACTTAGCCTCTTTAATGATCTTTTAATCTACTTTTTGCATGGATTCCGAGTCTGTTTAAATATACTCAAATGTGTTCACATCCTTGTTGCAAGTATTGGTTTAGCTGGTACGGGCAGAAACTGCAAAGAAATATAATCAATTTTAAGCCACCTAATTCCTAACGAGTAGCTATTTCATAGTTGTTCTCTGTAGTTATTTTCCAGACTCTGAAGCAAACTGCCAGAACAAAGTGTGCATGTGCTGCCCAAGAAAGAAGAGAAGGGCTCAGAGAGGCTTTTCTTTTTTTAAATGCCATATATTCTCAAAGTTTGTTAGGTATTTTTTCATGAGAATCTTAGCATCTGAAGTTTTTTCACTTGATCTTTTAAGGGTATAACTAACAGGTTCGTCTATCAGCACTACAGATGTATGTCTGTATTAGAAATCAATGTGCTGTGTGATGATGAGTAGGATAAAAGCTGTGTGCACTCCAGGGGTAAACCTCTCAAACAAGACGTAGTACAAGAGCCATGGTAGTGAACAGTCCAACAAGAAAGTTACAGCCAAAAATTGTGTAAGCCACAGCTGCCAGAGAGAGAGGCTGCTATGTTATAAAGAACTTTAAAGTCATTGCTACTTGAAAGGCTTTTAGAAAGTCACGATGCTTTTTTTTATAGTTTGGCTCATTTCTTTCTGTAACTGAAAAAAAATTGTGCATCTCTCTCTTGCTATACAAAGAACACAGGGTTCAATTATGCAGCCCAAAGGCACAACAGGGTACGGTACAGTGAGGGGCTACATAACATATAGATTTTGTGGAACGGGTGGTCTTTTGAAACACATCCTTACGCCATGCCTAGTGCATTCTCAGTAAAATGCTATTTTAAGCGTTTATTCTAAACTCTGTCTGTACACTTATGCTGTACAAAGAAGTATTTGTCCTAGACTCCATTAACTGTGAAAAAACCCCAACCCACCCTGAAATTAAAAACCCAGCAGCAAGGTTTGACCGTGAAGGAGCAGCGCAGCAGTCAGTCACATGAAAGCTGCTGCATGGCTGTACAAATAGAAAGGCAAACAGGAGAGATTATTAGTGGCTCGCTGCTGCGCCAGGGGCTGGCTCGGCCCTGGAGCCAGGTCTGGCTGCTGTCTGTGCTCACACCACCTGCTCAAGGGAGCAAAAGGCAAACATGTAAGCGATGGCACAACTGGCACACGGTGGTGATAAGGAACAGGCACCTGAGTTACGTGCGAAACTGCCAAATGAAATTCAAGAAGGGAGTGCACAGCAAATCCACCTGGTACACCCAAAGATTTACATGACCTTTAAAGTGTTTTTTAGCTAGACACCTGGCCTGTTCAACCAAATCACACTTTGACTTTCATCTTTCCCTAAACCGAGAAGTCTGGAACCGGAGTGAGGTAGAATCACACCCCAACAGTGCCACAGTGACATACCTAACACAAGACAGACCCTGGAAACACAAGCGCTGGCTCTGTTTCTGAGAACATGTGTATTACAAATCCCCCTTTGAGGTCATTGCCAGTTGACATCCGTGCTTTCTGTTTCAGTCAGCTATTTATTACTTTATCAGTAGGTGGCAGTAATAGATGTGCACTTTCTACTTGTAATAGGAATTTAGGAAAGAAAACTCCATGTTTTAGGGTAAAGCTGCTCATTTTGTTTGTTCAAAAGTGTGAGTGGTATAAATGTATTTGGCAAACTCTGACCTACACCTTCCTCTGACAGACAGAGAAGTCATTCCCATACCACTTCTGGTATTTATGGTTGTACATAACTTCATAGTGAAATAAAGCTGAATTCAATTAGATCCAAATGTACAATATTTATTCCATATATCATTCCCCAAAAGATTAAATACGCAGGTGCCAGAGACATTTTAACAGCACTTACCCTGGTAATTTTGCCCATTAGTTTTTCACACTTTTCACTACTAAATGTCACTACAGTCTGACTTCAGGTATTGTTAGTTTTCAGTACATGAAACCTCGGTTTCTTAGGAATCACGCCTCTCCACTTCTATAGTCTCATTGAAGATACAAATCCCTGACGCAGCCCCAAAAAAGAGCCACAATTATGACGCTTACTAGGAGAATAATGCAAATAGATTTTTGTCTTCATGTAATGTAGTTATAGGAAAAACTGTAATTGCATCATCCCAAATTACATCCTTTGTTACTCCTTTGATATCAGAAATCTAACTGGATACAACTGAGGGAGAGAGGAGCCCGATGTTAGGAGGGTAACAGGTCTGGTCTTGCTCCCACTGAAGTCCGTGGGAATCGAATCAGACTGGTGGGAATAAAATCTCATTGCTTCAGTCTTCTTTTAGGCAAGGCTACGTTTTGGAGGGCTTTTTTTCTGTAATGATTATACAGTATGTATTTATTTTTAGAGAAATGGCCTAGAACATTCATACATTTGTGCGTCGAGTTGGAGGCATGATGTTTGAACATGAAACTCAACGATCAATAGCAGATTATCTAAACCGCGTGAAAGGTCAAACAAAAAATGCAATAGTGACAAAGGCATTTTATGGTTTGTAGGGATTACATTCCTTTCAATGTTGCTTTGTGGATCTAGATGGCAAAAAAAAAACAAACGAGAAGATGCCATTCTCTTCAGAGAATCACTATTTTGTTGGTTTTCTTGAAAAAAGTAATATATTCTTATGTGATCTAAAGCTGTTACAATTATTTTGAATTGTTGATCTTCCATCTATCCATCCCTCCTGCTGCCTATTTCCCCCTCTCCCCCTTCAAATTAGCAACTTGGCAATAGTATGTATTGAGGAACTGCTAAACAAGGCCTAATTCTATCAGAGAAAGCTGTCCTGTTTTCCACTAAGGAATTACATTTATACAGTTTAACCTCTTCATATACATACATGTAGACATCTGCTAAAAGAAATATGCAATCTACAGTACTCCATGTGTTTTCTTTTTTTTTTTTTAAACTGGAAGCATGAAACCATCTTAATACTTTTTTTTGACCTGATTAAGTTATGAACTGATGAAAGAAACATAATTGGGAAAACAGGCTATTAAAAACACAAGGTCCTGCATATTCACTACCTCAGGAAAAAAATAGAGAAAAACCTGTAAGATTTCCCCTCTTCTGAAAAATAATACTGGATTTTTGTACATGCGATGCTCAGAACTCCTGTGAAATGTTTCCATCTCAGGACCTCAGATGCTAACGCTAATTGGAAACAGAAAGCAAGCTGTTCGCAATACTGTAATAAGCTGTGGCAATTTTGTTATTTTAGATGGGAATGTTAATGATGAGCCACAAATGCAAGTTGCTACAAAGCCTTTGAGAATCAAGCTGTATGCCCTATATTCCCCTCCCTTGCTGTTCCAGTTAAAACCATACATGCGGAAGGACAAATGAAAATGTTGCCATGGTGATCTGAGCAGTTACCAAATCATGTACATGTAGGAAGGATTCCCTAAAGAACCTTATTAAGCATTTTGTTGCTCCTTTTTAACAAATATTTTCAGAAATCCATTTTTATTTCACTGTCAGTAAAATAGCTACCTCAGTTAGCTAAAGCCTATTACTCTACCCCCAAAATAAAGCTGAACACACCACACATTATGAAATAATTATCATTAAGATAAGAATGGGAATGTTAAGCTAAAAACTTCAAAACAGGAACCAAGGATGAACCTAACTAAGACCAGACTTGGTTAAGACAGAGTATCTGTACATATGAATATTTTTCAAAGTAGGCATTGCGAAGCACTTTGAGCACCTCAATTACACACTTAAGAATGTCCCAAGGCACCCAGTTCCCCAGCTAGCCTTTGCCTTGCAGTTATTTAAGATGTTCCAGGAATACAAGTTTTTGCAGAAGGTGCAGGTGGCTGTTCAAAGCCTTAAGTCATTTAGACCAGTGCAGTTCCCCAACAAAATTGTGTCCCACCTAACACATGGGACTGACTTCACAGCAATTTCCAAGCCCTGACATCTCCAGTATACTGACACACTGCACATACTAGTACTACAGGGAGGCAGCCCCATGCTAGCTACTATGAAGAAAATTAACTCTATCTCAGCTGAAACCAGGACAGGAGGGGACTCTCCTAATATATCAGACCAGAGAGGAGTTTTCACTTTTTTTTTTTAAGCAGAATTAAAAATCTTTTTAAAAGTCAATAATGTAGAGGTTGTTTCCATCAGATGCCCTGATTGAGCTTTATTTTACTGAACAAAGATGACAGATCAGTCATATTCCATACCACATTCTTTTCCTCTCGCTGCACTTTAAGGAAAAAAGACCCCAAACTAACCTTCCAGAACCTCTATAAATTACTTGCTGATAATTTATCTCATGACTAATCCATCAAAACTATACAATTTTAATGTCTGACAGTGTCACAGTTGTCTTGCATATTCTAGAATAACGTTCCTTTACCATTATTTTCCTTCTCCATAAAGTCTTGCTCTCATGGGCAGAAGCATGTAGAGAGCTGCTTAGAAAATGTAATACCCTTCCCTGTACTGATCAGTTCCAATTTACACCCTCCCCTAAGACCCTCAAGAACAGCTGATATATTCAGTTTACTTTCTACAACCATTTCAATCATTATCATTCAAAATAAGATACAAGCAGCAAATTTTTCTATAGTTTTATTGATGCAGTAGTCCTGGTTTGTAACTATACATCTTCATTTTGCTTGTAGCTACAGTGTTGCTTTACTAAGCTTACTTTTGTAGTCAAGTTTATTACAGTCTTCACAAAACATTTATAAACACCACTTACTTGTTCCAAACATCGCAAATCACCAGCATTTTTTTCCTAAATAGTGCTACTTGAGGAAAGGTCACACTACTCTCTTTATACCTACATTTGTAAAGGCAAATGAATTAAATTCACCTTCCAAAGAAAATAAGAATGTTAAAAATAGCTTCAGAATTGGTATAACTTGTGTAGGTCTCAGAAAAATCTATGACTGGCAAAGGTATCTACAATTTGATACTGTACTCAACATTGTCATTAAGGCCAAAAAACCCCAACTTTAGGAAGAACTGAAATTAAACTTGTACATTGGTTTGAAAGATAAGGATTACTGTGATTTTTTTCAGAACTTTTACCAGAAAATGCACTACCCTCTAAAAATATTGTAGTTACAGGGTAAGTATCGATAGCTGAAGAAAAAAAAAGAAACTAAAACTAAAGGCATGCAACACTGATACCAAATTGTAGCAGAAGACATTTTTAATTGAAAACTAACTCAAAGGATAGTACAAAAGAGTTTCTTCTCCCTAAAGGGATTTTCAGATGCAGGCACTGGAATAATAAGAGGATCTTCTCCAATATGAGCATCACAATATGCCAATAAATCTGCTGCAGCCTTGGATACCTAATAGAAGAGAAGAGAGAACTACTGTAACACTTAATTCTGAAGCAACCAGCATGCATAAATATTCTTGATATAGCATACGATAAGGCAAGCTAACAAAAAATAGGAGCAGATTGGTTTGTCTTTTAAATTACTAGAGACCATAATTCTGACTTTGCTCTTACTAGGCTCAGTAATCCTTACATACATTTTATTTAACATAGCGACAATCAATTTGCAGGACTCGTGTTCAGCTGTTCCTCTCCATCAGAAGGAAGGTCAGGAGCACGTGCTCACTAAAACACGCCTACGCTAATGGCCCATAAGCAACAGGGATTCTCCTTGAAGAGTGTATTTCTGTGAAGGCTGCCCGCTTCAGCTTTTATTTCCAGTCACTGGAGCAGCAGGGTTATAAGGTTTTCCACAAACACTCTCTCTGCCCTTTGCTCCTCTGGATGCAAAATAAACATGTCTTTAGGCACATGGCTGTGGAATTAAAAAGAAATAACAAAAAAAATCAGGAGCAAAACTTGATCACAACACTCATTTAACCTAAATATTGCTCTCTTCAATGAAACCAGATGAGTATCTTCTGTTCAGTAAGTTGCAAGTAGCACTGCATTAATACCATTAAAAACATTAAGGTAATGCTTCAGGTCTATCTTAACATTTTTATACTTCCAAATCAAACAATTCTGAAGTCTCCACATTCAGAACGTTGGCTTGAGGAAAGGTCCTGCAGAAATGTAACAGTGCGTTGGCCTACGAGGTATTTTGTATGAAATTAAAAATGAAATACAAAACTGTTTCAGCTGTAGCTGAAACCAACTTTGTGCCATGAGACTACTAGTGACATTAGGCTGCTGCGACTCATTTTTTCAGGAATTCAGAATGTATATGGAAAATGTTTTTGTTCTGCTCAATTAACAAGGTATTTACATCTATCTGTACCTCTTTGCTTGTGTTTTCAATATTATCATAGAGAAAATGAGATAGGAATTCTTTACAAAAAAGCCTTTTCTCTGAGCACAACAGCTTCTCCTGAGTCAAACACTGAGGTCAGCGCTTCTGTACAGCTACAGCGATGAGGAAAACCAGATCCGATTTCTGGTATTTTTCTAGCAGGTGTGTTGTCACTGTTAGCTCTAGCTTCCCCACACCCTGCTTGCTTTGGCATGAGTCCAGCCTGTAGCAGGCTTCAGATTAGACCTATAAAGTCAATGGGTGTTGGACCAGGATTCAAATAAAATTTAAATTAAATTCTGGAAGAAAATAACTGACAGCTTTTCTTTTCTTTTTTTTTTTTAATATCCACTAAAACATGTATTTGTAGAATGCTTAAGACCATGAAGTACCTATGGTTAGCCTCCCAGTATAGGCTACCGCCCTAGCAGAGGAAGCTTATGTTACTCAAAATGAGTTTGCCTTTGAATTGACCTATAAGACCAAAGGGTGGGCAGAGACACTACATGTGATCAACTGATTGCCAGGCCAATGCAAAGCAGAAGACTGAGCAATTCAGCAGAGATATTCAGAAGAACTAATGCTTCTCAAAAGAGAAGTGAGTCAAACAGAAGTGTGTGGAAATTTACAGACCTCTCATATTCTCAATTTTCATTTAAATTTACTTGTGAATTTTTAAAAATCAGACTCTCCAAAGACAGGCACAATGTAGGCAGACCATGAATTTCCTATCAAGCCCAGGAAAGATCAAAGACAGCAACATTCTTTCCTTTGCTAATGACCTATGGCATACTTCTTCAAAGGTACAAGCTAGCACAGAACACATCCAGCGAGGAGGAGGATAGCGTGCTTCCCCTGATGTTAGGAGGAATATACCACCTCAGCATTCTGGAGAACTATTTTCAAGTAATGACAACAACCAGTACATTCATAATTATTTACCATAGAAATCTTAACTTCCCTGTTGTCCTTCAAGTAAATAATCAATAAATCTGCTGCAGATTTACAATGGCTGTAAATTGTCCTGCCTTATTCCCCACATAAGGAATGGCTGGAATAGTTGATCCTGAACTCTTGCATTCAAACAGAGCAAGTCAAACTCAGAGCCACGAGTGCCCCCAAAAAGCCCAGACGCTTTCAGTGCTATACCACAATGAACATTACTACTACAAAACCCAATGGAGAGCTAAGCTTAATCACTGGGTCTCAGAGACAGAATTTGTTAAAGATGCCCAGGACATTTTGTCTTCAATTAAGTTACTAAATAAGTTATTTAATTCATGAAACCAACAATCTTTTTCAGAAGACTGACCCTACAACAGGATCAGAGAACCAACACTGGATTTCAACGTACTGACCTTCCTCTTAACTATCTTGTTTGTTCCACGTATGAATAAGCAACATCAGCCCCAGTGCATTGCTTTTTGTTTGATGGAAGATAAATACAATTTCAATCATCATTCTTCGGAGGGATAAACCCAGTAATATAATTTTCTGTTTCTCTACATATTATTGTGCTTTGACATTAAATAACAACGAAAGATGTTTTCACTAGCAAAAGCACAACTTAAATTTTTTTAATCTAACTCATTCTCCAGTGCTTGTAGGAATGCCATGAAGCAGGGCAAGCACTTTCTTTAACATCAGTGTTCAAACGACAAATTAGGTTGCTTTTAAACAAACCATAGTATGATTTAGTAGAAAACAGACCTGCAACAAGGAACTGAAGGACACGATCACGTTTCAGCATGTTGTCACAAACCCAAACCTGTACTAGACCATGTATTTTCAATAAAAGCTTTGGGGAAGAGAAACCCTCCCGCTGGGATTAAAGTGGTTTTAAAAGTGAATTACAGCCATTTCTTCACTAAATGTGGGATAGTTCAGGCTTGCACAGTGGAATAATGACCACTCACTAAGAGGACTTGTGTTAGGTGATCACACTCCAGGGGCAACAGAAACATTGGTTTCTGTGGCTCTGAGCAGTGCTGGTAAGGTCAGAACCACGACCAAAAAAAAGGAACAAAACACAATATTGCCTCCAGCAAGTTTCCTGCTCAGTGTTATTATTCAGAACAACAGTGGTGGAAGACCTCTGAGCATCGCATTAAGGCTACAGCAGAGATGGCTGTTTTAGCATATGTCAGCATCAGAGGTCGTCTAATGGCCACTACTGTGGTTTGCTGCTAAACAAAACAACATGCTGATCATCCTGTTTGCACCTTGGAGGGAGTTAAATGAAGGCCACTCTAACATAGCTTTTACTCACCTTTATGTTTAGTTGTAGCTTAATGCTGCTGGATAGTTTCAGAATAGCTTTTATTAAGAATTTAAATAAATGCATGTAATTTGAATAGTCAAGCCAACACATTTATCATGTCTGCTCTCCTACGCAATACAGCTTGGTCTGCAGATTCAAAGTAATTTATATATATATATTGCAGAATTGGCTAAAGAAAAATAAATCAGGCTCCAGTTCAATTGATGAATTCTAACAGAAAGTTATCGTTACATTTCTTTAAAATCATTTAATGTAGATAGAGGGGATGGAGTACATAGGTATCATGCTGATCCCACATTTTATCCAATTATTTTTATTCTGTGTAGTGAAAAACACATTTGGTCATCATATTACCAAAAGGAAAAAAAAACCCAATAAAAAACCCCAACAAAACACTCAAGCCTGATGCTTTAAAGAATTAGTCTCAAGAAGACTGTGGAATCTTACCATTTTATTTCAGAATAACAGAGGTGATAAAAACAGCCGAAGTTAGAACATAATCCTGTTGACTGCACTAATAATTATAAGCTTCAATGACAGGGCAACATGCTGCAATTACTATGTCATCTGTCTTGTCATGGATTGTGACTAATTACCATCCTTGCTACAACACCCACTATGCTTATCTTTTGCACTAAAACAAAGAGATTCACACACATTTATTGGCCATCCCACCGCTTATCTCTCAAAACTATTCAGAACCAGATAGGAATATTTTCTTCATTTTTAAGAAAAAAGAAAATGGAATAACAATTGATATACCACGATTCTTAAATGCCGGAGTGCTCCTCCTTGCATTTCTATTTGCAAAGAGAGGATTGAATAGTGCTTCATTCTGGGGACAGCTGTAATAAAGCACCAATATTATCTTTGCTTTCTCAACTTCACTGCTAGCATCTTTGGAAGACGCATTATTCTACTAGTCCCAAGGCCACTGCTCATCTGATTTAATTTGATGCTTACTAGCTTGGAATCTGCACCTCCTGTTTTCTACTTAGTTCTTCATTATGGTTCCAGCCATTCCTTCTGCAGGGAATAAGGCAGGACAATTTTCAATCCTACAGTTTACATAAACCCACCACAGTAACACTCATCCAACTACTGAACAATACAGCAGTAACTCCCCTTTTAAGTTGTCCTGTTTCTTTCACACCTCAATAGCGAGTTGACCTTGTGGAACCTCAGATCACTGATCTGACTGGTTCTAGGGTTTGATTTTTAAATAGGCTGAAAAATCCAGAACATAGTGGGGAATGGGCAACTATCAACTTACTTCTAACTACAACATTTTAATTCATCAGGATCAATTGTTGCTGGTTACAGCAGCATTGTGCATGGAAAACAAAGTGCCTCTAGTAGAAAAATGAGCTGGATCTTCTGGTTTCCCTAGTCACAATGTGGTCTTGTCTATTACAGGAGTAACCGTTTGGCTATAGCTACCTGCAATACACTGTTGAATTACATTGTCTGGAAAAGACTGATCTTTTGTTAAATGTCTACCTAGTTTAAGCAGATGCAAAAGAGAAGAAAAAACACAGTTCATTTCTCTGCCTTTACAGTTATGATTTGACAACTCAGAAATCCTGTTGAAACCACTGGAAAATTTCTTGGTAAAACCTGGCTATACTGAAACCCACACCTAACTGTTTCAAGATTAAAAGGTCAACCAAACTCTTCTCACAATCCCTCAGGTACTTGTTCACAGAAATCGAGAGAACCGTTTTGCAAATTGTATTTGGTTTGTGTTAGTACAGGAGCATCCAGAGTAGTGGAAAATGCACCCGATTTTACGTGATACCTTTTTGGTCTCCAGCCATTTTGAAAGGTGAAACAATTGCACTTTTAAGCTATGTGTTTTTCAGGTCTGCCATGCTTGCACTATTTTTAAGAGAAGAACTGCGATCTTTTTAATTGGACTAAGTGTAAAAATAACCTTTTCTATTTTCATATAAGATGGACTATTCACGTGAATAGCACTAATATTTCCAAATTATAAATGCTGCATTTGTAATTACTGAGTTTATGACCTGATGCTCTTTTAAAGTTGCAATTATATATTATTGCCCCCACGCTGACTACACACAGAATGTCAGCACACAGGAAGAATGGACAAATAGACTGAGCTAAGACTATGTGGAGAATGTAATGTACGTTTCCAAACTGTCTTATTGAGTTTGTAACCCCACTTACAAAGTTATGGTTTGTAACAGTTCAGTTACAGTTGTTTGTAGAAAATCTGATTATTTAAATGTGTATTCATTTTTTTAGTCCTTCCATCTCTCAAATCTTCTTATCTGTTGAGGCTGGATTTTTAATCCAAACAATTATTCCCTATTTTCAGAGGCAGACAGAGAGAAACTGTGAGCAAAAGAGCTGAGAATTGCTTTCTATGACTTTACTAGTTTTTAGGGGTTTGATTATTCACAAAAATTTAAGCTAGTGGAAGGCAAAATAACAGAGAAGAACAATCCATGGGCTTTTCTGGTTAAAAACATGTAGAACCTCTGTTCAACAGTGCCTTTAGTTAAAATAGTTAATCCATGTACATTTTAGAGGCACGATAAAACCAAATCTTCATATACAACAGGCTGTCAAGAGTGAAGAATCATAACTGAGCATTGCAATCATACATAATTTTTCTGCAATGACATCTGTGCTAAAACAAAACAAAGCAAAGCAATTCAGCTTGTCTCATCATTATTCAAAAGTATTGTGATATCCTAAAGACTTATTCCAGTTCTCAAAGGAGGAGAACAGAGAAACCTGAGTTGCACTTACGTTCAGGTACAGGTGACAAAAAGAGCACCTGTGCACCTGCCAGCTGATTTTGAGTATTTCACAGAATGTCACTTTTGATGGATGTAAAAGGCACTCAATACAGAAGTAAAGTAGAAGCAAGTCTCTGGAAATTGCTTCATTAGGTAGCAAGTAACTAATTCACAGTACTGAATATAACACAGATTTTTTTTATTTCATTTGATTGAGTCTTTCTGCAATATTAAAGCAAGGCTGTACCACAAACTAGTGAATGAATTCAAATTATCAACACTAAGTCTAAGTTTACCTTCATTCTATCCATGTATGCTTCCATTTTTAACTGTTCCACAGCTTTCCTGGCTTGAGATATATTGGTTGTACTGTTTGACACTAGTTCCTTCATTTTGTTATTCCTAGAAAAGACAAAGTTGAGACAATTTAGTGACCAGTTATAGAACCCAAGGGAATGGCATGAAGCTGGGACAGGAGAGGTTTAGGTTGGATGTTAGGAAGAAGTTCTGTACTGAGTGGGTGGTCAGGCACTGGCACAGGCTCCCCAGGGAAGTGGTCACAGCACCCAGCTTGACTGAGGTCAGGAAGTGTCTGGACGATGTGCTCGGTGACATGTTCTGACTTGTCTGGCCCTGTGTGGAGCCAGCAGTTGGACACTATGACACTTATGGGTCACTTCCAACTCAGGGTATTCTGTGATTCTATGACTTCAAAAGTATGGTAGCAAATACAGCAATCACCAAGAGGACATTTATCCAAAATCTAACCAACTCTCACTTACCACATTAACACTGCCAGGCTGTAAGTCACAAACACAAAACAGTCGCCATTTATTTCTATTCTCTTGTTCAATAGCACCTTATTGCATTACATATTTGTGTCCTTTGCTGCCAGATTTCAATCTGAATTCTGCAAACCACATACAATCGCAGATCACCGCGGCATAGAAATGGTTTCCCTGGTTCAGACTGCTAAGGAAGAAGAGCTGCTCACAAATAGACCTTGCAACCATTACACAGTTTCGCTCCACACCCCAGTTACACCCAGTAACATGAAAACAAGTTCAGAAAGGTGTGCAATAGAAACGAGTGCCATGCTGCTCTCACCAAGCATCAGGATGAGACACTTTAAGACAGAATGAGTCAAAATTCTGATTACAGATTTAAGGGTTTAAAAATGAAGTGACAGATTAAGAAGAAATAATGCAGTGTTTTACAACTTTCTGCTTACACATTCCCTGGTGAAGTCTAAAGATAACAATGACTAGAAACCAGTACAGTATCCTATACAGCATAGGAATGCGGGTTTTTGTGACGATCTGCAGCTCTTAGTAAGGGACATCTAATTAAGGTTATGTTTGCTCTTCTTGCACTGCTACTCCCTGAAAGCTTGAGGGCTGGTCAGCTCATTATCATGCAGTCCTAGGCATTGTTACCTGATGGCTACATTTGAACCTCGAATAAGCTTACAGCATATAGGCCCTAAGTGGTCCACATGTTAGGAGACCTCTCACTGACACCCTTATGCAGCACCAGTCCGGCATTAACTATCAGTTATCATTTTGAAGTCATTGGAAGTTGGTCTAAGATCACAAGGAAAGATAAGAGAGAATACAGGCTACCTGGCCAGGTCCTGGACTAGTCAAAACTACCTCATGAGACTTGCTCAGCAAGACTAGGTGCTGAGGTTCTGACCAGCCAAAACATCCACCTATCGTCCTGTATAAACGCTTTGCCACAAGGTCCACCTGAAGCCAGACCAGTCTGGTACTGACTGCTGGAAACCAACAGGTAATGCAAAAGGCACAGGCTGTGAGAAGCAGGTGGGACACAGGTGAAACACACAAAAGGAGGAATTTTGTGTTACTGCCAAAGAGTTTTAGGTTCAGGTCTTTCAAAATTCACATTTCCAGCTTATTTCTGGACAAACAAATACTTAGAACTACAAATATTTCCCTTCTCATACCTTGATAGATTCACCTAACCCAATCCCTGGGCTATAATCAAAAGGAAGTGGGATACAAGAAATTCTCTTATTAAAAAATAAAGTATATACAATGTCTTAAGCACGTTAGAGTCAATAGAGGTACACAATCCAGAGCACAAAAAGAATGGAGGAGTAACTTTTCAAGTGCTTTGATTTTGCAAAACACTGATACTGAAAAGATAAGCTAAAGATAGCTATTTTTTCTCCTTTCTAAATCAGTACCCTGTGTTGTAAGAGAAGATAGTGGAATACAAATACAATGGCAAACAATGCTCAACACTAATTTGAAGAAGCAATACAATCTTTTTCCATCGCTTGTAGAACTCTAGGCAGGGGAAATGTATCTTAAAATATATTAATTGTGCCAAATAAAACAAGTGCTTTAACATATGCCAAGACAAAGAAGAGGTTTTCTATAGATGCGTGTTGTTTGAATGGAACACAAGTTTCCCCCAGCACACACTTTGACAGACTAAAATCATGTCAGAACACGGCAGCTTCTTTTCTTTCCCCCTTGGTCTTTGTTTACAATCTTTTAACTCATATTCCTCACAAGGCAGAGGATTAAATACATGTTGAGGAACTGGCTTTGCATAAAACACCAAGTACGGTACAAAAGCCCACAACCAACAGTCCAAACAATTTTTAGATGTGTTTTGACTTGCAGTGGAGAAGCTGAAAGGAGAGACGTTCTCAAGAGGAGGAGGCTGTGAATTACAGCTCATCTCTGGACTCTTTGACTCAAAAGCTGGGGGGTTAAATTTTGAACTATCCATAAGGATAAGAATAAACCCTTTATCTTTGTTTAGTGCTTTATCTTTGTTTAGTGCTTGTGGGGGTATAATTTTGTAATCATTGTTATCATCTCCACAGATAGACTAATGACCACAGAGCCAAAAAGTACAAGCTAAATCAAGTCACAGAGTCATTTTTACATTTGCCCAAGTCCAGAGGCAATTAGAAATTTAATTTTGAACAATACAATTAAATTAAACTGAATTAAGCAA
This sequence comes from Heliornis fulica, assembly GCA_013399135.1. NCBI lineage: Eukaryota > Metazoa > Chordata > Aves > Gruiformes > Heliornithidae > Heliornis > Heliornis fulica. Next base: position 545,756 of record VXBZ01002165.1, on the reverse strand, counting down.
CTGAAACTCCATGAACAGTCCAGAGAATTCCAGATCTCCCAATTCATTCAATCAAACCGTAAAAGTTATAAACATTAGAGCCAGACAATTTGAACCATCACTGGCTGCATCAAAGTTGGTAAGAACACTGGTTCTGGTACTTCCATCTAAATTTTAAGTACATACGGAGTAAGAGATTGAGCTAAGATCATAATGGAATTTTGAAAAGACTATTAGGCACTAAAATGCTTTATATAATCCAAACCACATTTCCAAAACAATGTCACAAACATAGTATGCCCTTACCTATATTATGAAACAGCAAATGGGGAGCAATTTAAAAATGAAAATATGTATCTTCTCTGGCAAACTTTCACAATATCAAAAAACAATAAGTTGTTTTATGAAACAAGTAGTTTAAAAAACCAGAAAGTCTAGCACTAGGTGGTTCAGCCACTGGAGAAAAATTCCACTTATCCCAAGTAAGAGGTTTGTTTGTACTCTCAGGGACATTTGTTCTGTTCCAAATCCTGTTCCTACCCTAGCCTTTACACACACTTAAATATTTAACTACCATATTTATGGAATTGCTCAGCATGCATTTATGTATTTTATCTCTTATTTTCATACAGACAGCTCTGGTTTCAGAACTTTTTACGATGGATTTCTGCTGTTTCACATTTCACTTGCCAAACTATGTATACCTCTGCCTTCTGTCACTTTCAGCAACTACAGCAGTTATCTGTACATCAGTTAAGGCCCTGTTACATGATGCTGACATTTTCAAACCAGGCTGCAAAGAACCGGTCCTCTTTGCAGCCAAAGCTTTGGCTTTACTTCGTCCCTCCTTAGGACCTGTGATATTCTTTAATAACTTTAAGCTTAACACTCTTTAAAGAAATAATACTGTTACTTAGAAATAAATCTCTGGAGAGAAAAGAAATGTTAATAACAAGAGAGTGCATTGCACACCCTGTCCCTGAACAACTATTTCCTGGAATGCAATGAAGCCTCCTCCTGCAAACACCCTCTCATGGGATCTCTCTCCGGGCTCCCTTTCAGTCTGCAACTTGACAAATAACTGTGACCCTCTCCCAAGACAGCTCCATTTAAACATTCAAGTATTCCTGATGCCTTTATTCCCCCAGGGATGGCACAATAAGCTTTGCCTTGTATCTGAGGGCAGCCTACAGGATCACAGAATAGGTTAGGTTGGAATGGACTTTTAAAGGTCATCTAGTCCAACACTTCCACAATGAGCAGGGACATCTCCAACTCAATTAGGCTCCTCAGAGACCCATCCAACCTGACTTTGAATGTTTCCAGAGATGGGGCATCTAACATCTCTCCCGGCAATCTGGCACAGTGCCTCACCACTACCATCATAAATTTCTTCCTTGTATCTAATGTCAATCTTCCCTCCTTCAGCTTAAGCCCATCAACCCTTGTCCTGTCACTCCCTGCCCTTGTAAACAAACCCTCCCCAGCTTTCCTGTAGGCCCTTCAGGTACTAGAAGGCTGCTGTAAGGTCTCCACAAAGTCTTCTCTTCTCCAGACTGGAGAAGTCCAACTCTCTCAGTCCTATGAAGACAATAGGATTGGTGCTCCAGCCATCTGATCATCTTCTTCTCCCTCCCCTGGACTAACTCCAACAGCTCCATGTCTGTCTTGTACTGGGAACCCCAGAGCTGGAGGCAGTACTCCAGGTGGAGTCTCATCAGAGATGAGTAGAGGAACAGAATCACCCCCCTTGACCTGCTGATCACACTTATTTGGATGCTCAAAAGGAATAATTTCTCCCCATCTTTTAAATTACCTAAAAAGCCTTGAACCAGAAATTACTCAGCTGGGTTTGCTTATGTTCATTTCTGGTTGTTTTTCCAGCAGGCCCCTATTAAGTTAGAGCAATACACAGGTACACAGGTCCTGATAATCACCGTAGTTACAGTAACTATGTTGGTGATCAGACTACCTGCAGTCTACATGTTACTGATGTGTGCCAGCAGACCGTGACTATATATATAGGAGTTCATTTATCCCCTATGCTTTTATGCAGCACGCTGAGCTCGTTCACCTAGTCTCTGTGACTCTGTTCTTTAAGGGGAATGGTGATCACATTAACAAAGAGTAGTGACAGCAGCTACACAGCTTTTTTCAACCAAGTGGTTTCTGCTGGCTAGCACATGACCCTAGCTAGCCCTTTCCTAAAGGATTGCTCCTGGAAGCTGAGTAGCAACAGTCTCCCAGCCAGCTGCATTTTCTGGGGTTTGGGGGACTTTTTAACCTCATATGAACTTCATCCTTTATCTGAGTGCAGTTAACTCATTTGTGCCAAAGATCCTAATCTCCAGGGCCCAAAAGGCTCCTTAAAATGCTTGTGAAGAGGAACTTTTCTTTATTTGGGTTTTTTTTTTTTTAGAATAGATTAGATTGTACCCAACAGCACTTCAAAGGCCAACTTATCTTATGATAACCCAGGAAGCTGCACAAATATTTGCAGGTACAGCTTGACCTTGCATAGGGGTAAGGAGTGCAACCTACATTTACTTGTTTGCTAAACACCATAAAGGTCTAAAAGTGTGAGTAACATAGTAGCAAAATATAAAATAGAAGCTCTTCAACACGGATCTCTGTGAGCAACAGCAATGAAAAAACACACTGCAAATTTTCCCTCTCCACTTCCAAGTGCAATCTTAAAAGATCATACCAAGAGTGACCTGTAGAATTCAATCTAAGAAGTCCTAAACCAAATTGTTGCCTTCTGGGTTTTTTTTTCAGCAACTAAAGTGATGGATCTGAAATTACTAGAGAACCTGGGGTTTATGACTCTCCCACACAATCTCTGTTAACACCCTCCACACAATCTCTGTACTTCTTGGACCATGCAACACAATAGAAAAGTTAACCCAATCATACAATTAATTCCCAGTGACATTAGTGGGAATTGACCCTAAACTATGATCTGCAAATCCCATTTTAAATTGTGGAAAGATCCCCACATTTCACTTGCCCACTTGCAAACCCACCAGGTATATAAACAGCAAAATTAACAGCATCATGGATGTTTGATGGCTGACTGGCATATCAAAGGAGTTTCAGGGGAAGGAAAAAAAGAAAACAAAAATAAACCAACCCAGAGGACTTACCCAGTTTCTATTTAGGTAAGGGAAACTTAAGAAATACCCCTGCACTAAGAGCAGTAGCTATGTACTAAGATCAGTAGCTGTGCAAGCATCACTGTCCACACAACATAAGTAATTTCCCCTTCATCTGCACAGTTCAAAAGGGACAGAAACAACTGCCTCGACTATCTCAATGTTTACATCAAGATTTACTGAACCTGATGTAGCTCTGTAAACAGAGAGGATGGGTAAGGAACCCTTTTGCTTTCTCTATCCCACAGCTGCATGAAGAAATAATAGAAAATTACTACAATTTTATACTCCATCCACAATGGAGAAGCTTAGTAGTACGAGAAGAAATGTTTAAAGGCGAGACTGTTGTTCACAGTAAGTGCAAAACATAATTTTAATGCCATAAATATGGTGATTTCAAAAGTAACTGCTGATCACAGAACTGCAAAACAGCCAAACTTCAACAGCTCAGTTTCCACCTAACACTGGCACTACACACAGTCCAGCAATCAAGTTCCAAAAATTCTTGCCACCGCACCCAAAATCTTTTGCCCAGAAACATCACATTTAGAAACCTAAGGAAACAACAGCTGAACTAATGTGACATGTCACGATGTTTCAATGCAATATTTATCGGCAGTGTACAGGTTACACGCACAGTCCAGCAAACTTCATCGCAGATCTCCCACAGTGATCCACAAAGTCCGGGACGGAAGGATGAGACCAACCGACTTTTATTTTTTTACCACTTCAGCCAACTTTAAAAGATAACTGGGACCTTCTAAAGAAATATACGGGGAAGTTCGATTATTCCACGTAAATCTCGTTTAAAATGTATCTGTACGAATTGTACCATGTAAAGTAAGCACCTCCGAGAAGCCTGGCACTCCATTACCTGAGGGGCAGAAACGTTTTCCAAGTTGTTACTCGGAGTTTTCTGTCTCGCTGCGCTACCGTAATCGCTTCGCAGTTTGCGGCACCGCACATCAGTAACTACCGCCGGCAGCGGCTGGGCGCTAAGACTTATTCCTCCATCACTACGAACCAGTCAACGGGAAGGAGAAGCCGCCACGCTCCCGCACCTCCACACGGCCAGCCGAACGAAGCGGAACCGGCTCCCCGCCCGCGGGAAGGGGTACCTGGGCAGGTCTGTCAAAGAAGGACGATTCCCCCCCCACGCCCGCCCTCGACGAAGACCACGGCGGCGGAACCCGAAGCTGACTTCTGCGGGCAGTCGGGTAACTCCGCAACGCGCGACCGCCGGCAGACAGCCGCGTTGTTTACCAACGGCCGGCGGGACCAGCCGGGCGGAGCAACGCAGCCGGTGGCGCAGCGCGGGTCGCGCCCCGCCCGAGCGGAGGCAGCCGCGGCTGTACCCTGGTCACCGGAACCGTCGCAGAGACCCCAGCCCCGTGCGGAAGCGCCTCTACCAGCCCGCCCGCCGTGCTGGGCGCCCGGCCACAGCCGCCCCGCCGCCAGTTCAACGCCCCTCGTCCCGCCTCGCCTCGCCCCACCCGGCACCTTCACCCGCATCCCGGCACCGCCGGGACACTCACCGTGCGAGGGCGGCGGCAGGCAGGGAGAGAGGCTGCTGGCAGCCCGGCTCGGTGCCCGGCGGCGGCACATGGCGCTGACGGGCGGGGCGGCCGCGGCCAACGTCTGCCGCCGCCCTCGCGCCTCCCGCGGCGCGGACCCCGTCAGCGGCCCTCCTCGCGCGCTGAGCGCCACCGTTAACGGCCCACACCACAGAGCGCAAGGCGGGAAAGCGACCCTGGCCCCGAGGGGAACTTGAGGCGCAGGCACAGCCCCGCGTCCCGTCCCGTCCCCTCCCGCCCGCGAGCTCTACCTTCCCCCGTCCCGGGCAGCGGCACCTGTCAGAAGAGCACTGGCGAGCGCCCCCCCCACCTCCTTTCCTGCTGCGGCCACCTACTTGCCCGATGCCAGCGGGCCAGCCAGGGCTCAGCCTTGCGGGCGTTTCTCAAACAGGGAGCGCGCACGGCACAGGGGCTGTGGGTGCCAGCCCTCCTCACAGCGAGCGAAGGAGCGATGAGGTAAAAACCAAACCAGACCCAACAGAACCAGTGTGGAAAAGGGTCTGCTAAGGCTCATCTCACCTACGCCAGTATGTTGGAATGAAACGCTTCTGATGACTGATTTTGGTTTTACATACTTCTCTGTTACAGGCTTCGGAGTCAAACATAACAGTTAAAGTGCAAATTAATGCTTTTAACTGACAAATTAAACTGCCCCAATAATTAACATCTTGGCAGCAGTACCATCATCACGATGTATTTTGCTCCCCAGTAAGGCAGTGGTTCCCACTAGAGATGTGCATTTGTCACCCTTTCCTCCTTACATCAACACTTTTCCCTTGTAATAGAGCAGGGCATTTCCAAGTAACATTTATTTTCTATAGCAAAGAGAGCAGAGACCCGTGTTTAAAGTCACTTTGGAGCAGGGATGGCCTCTTCAAAGACTCAGATTTTTGGATGGTTGTCGGGCTTGGAAATGCAGCAAGAAGATGGTAAACATTACTGCATATAAATTCACAGAATCACAGAATGTTAGGAGTTGGAAGGGACCTTGAAAGATCATCTAGTCCAACCCCCCTACCTGAGCAGGATCACCTAGGTTAAATCACAAAGGAACGTGCCCAGATTGGTCTTGAATGTCTCCAGAGAAGGAGACTCCACAACCTCTCTGGGCAGCCTGCTCCAGTGATCTGTCACCCTCACAGTGAAAAAGTTTTTCCTTACATTCACATGGAACTTCCTGTGTTCCATCTTGGACCCATTGGCCCTTGTCCTGTTACTGGCCATCACTGAGAATAGCCTGGCTCCATCCTCCTGACATTTGCCCTTAATCAGCTTTGTGGCCCTGCACTAGACCCTGCTCTTTCAAAGAGTCTGAGGGGCCCAGAACTGGACACGATATTCCAGATGCGGTCTCACCAGAGCAGAGTAGAGGGGGAGAAGGACTTCTCTTGACCTATTAGCCGCCCCCCTTTCTAATACACCCCAGGATGCCATTGACCTTTCTGGCCATGAGGGCACATTGCTGGCTCATGGTCATCCTACTGTCTGACAGGACTCCCAGGTCCCTCTCACCTGCACTACTCTCTAACAGGCCA
>VXBZ01002165.1:500670-538848 GCA_013399135.1 Heliornis fulica | reverse complement strand
AACTCCACCTTCTTACTGTCCTCAGTCACCAGCACACCCATCTCATTTGTCAAAGGACCCACACTGCTTCTGATGTTAGTTTTTTCTGCTATATGAAGAAACTCTTCCTGTTATCCTTAACCTCCCTTGCAAGGTTTAAATCCAAGGAGGCCTGAGTTGCCACCCTACATTATTTGGCAATATTCTTATATTCCTCCCATGTAGCCATTCCCTCCTTCCATGACATGTAGACTCTCTTCTTCCACTCAGGTTTGCCCAGCAGTCCCCTGTTTATCCACGCAGGTCTCCTGGTGCTCCTTCTTGATTTTAATTAGATAAACTCATAAGCTTACCTGAACTAGTGTTCCTGAAACTGGTAGGAAATTGAACTAACCCATGCTGTTGCTGTTTCATTCACATTTAATTGCATTACTGTCCTACAAAAGGCTCATTTACTAGGCAAAGATTTACATGCTATTAGACAAAGAGCACTTGCTAAATGCTTCAGATAATCAGACAATTATCAATGATTTATGCAGTATTTTTACCACTGAATTCTAATATTTTTATCCTTTAAAATATAAGGGGGCAAAATGTCTGCTTTAAAATGCATTTTTGTAATATATTCTATAGGTATGTTTTCTTTTTAATCTGTAACTCCACAACTAGGAGTCTCCTACCGGGTTGCTTTGAATGCAATACCTGTAACAGCTGTCATGGATATCCACTGCTTGTATCTATGTGGACTAGCCCCTGACGAGTCTTACCTGGGCCTTGTTCGATTGTGTTACAGGATCTGGATTGGTTTTACTCACCTGCTTTCGTCTGGGTAGCCAAGGATAGTGTAAGAATCTGTTCAGACTAGTTATGTATAGTTCTTAATCCTCTTTCAAGTGACCTGGCCAAGTTGTGAAATAGTGCAGCCTATTACAGAAATCCAGATGCAAACTCAGTGGCTTTATGGCCCCACTCCAGAGCAGTAAGAGCAAGTAAATCTCTACACAGAGGTCACTTGGCAGTAGTTTGTGATTTACTAGAGTAGCAAAGAAGCAGTGCTGTCTGTACCTCTAGAAACTTAGTTAATGTTCCAGTGGCTATTTTTTTGAGGCAAGCACAGCTTTTAAATCGTATTTGGTTTATATGTGGGGTGGGGTTGGTTTTTTTTTTTTTGTGATAGAGTAGCAGCATATAGAAATGTGACTTCTATTTGCATATGCAAGAACAGAACCAAAAAACCCCCAATGCAGCTGTAAACAAAGTGAAACATGAAAATAAAGATAATCTAAGAGTTTGGTAGTAGCAAACCAGGTGATACTTCCACCCCACCACTGCTCTCTAGACTTATGTCCACAAAATGCATAGTGAATCCTGCAATCATAGTAAAACCAAGAAATCCTGCGTGCTGGTTTTGTTTGGGATAGAGTTAAAGTTGCCAGATGGAGAAGGACCTGGGGGCGTTGTTCGACTGCAGACTGAATATGAACCCCCAGTGTGCCCAGGTGGCCAAGAAGGCCAATGGCATCCTGGCTTGTATCAGAAATGGTGTGGCCAGCAGGTCTAGGGAGGTGTTTGTGCCCCTGTACTTGGCATTGGTGAGACTGCAACTCGAGTACTGTGTCCAGTTCTGGGCTCCACACTGCAAGAAGGACCTTGAGGTCCTGGAGTGAGTCCGGAGAAAGGCAACCAGGCTGGTGAAAGGTCTGGAGAACAAACCTTATGAGGAGCAGCTGAGGGAGCTGAGGATGTTTAGTGTGGAAAAGAGGAGGCTGAGGAGAGACCTTATCACTGCCTACAATTACCTGAAGGGAGGTTTTAGTGAGGTGAGCAGTGGTCTCTTCTGCCAAGTGACAGGTGATAGGACAAGGGGAAATGGCCCCAAACTGCACCAGGGCAGGTTCAGTTTGGATGTGGGGAAGAAATTCACCAAAAGAGCTGTTGGGATGTGGAACAGGCTGCCCAGGGAGGGGGTTGAGTCACTGTCCCTGGATGTATTTATCAGACGGGTAGATGAGGTGCTCAGGGGTATGGTTTAGGAGAGGACAGGTACGGTTGGACTCAATCTTAACGGTCTTTTCCAACCTTGGGATTCTGTGGATTTCCTTCAGAGCAGCTGGTATGGGGCTGCAGTTTGGATTTGTGCTCAAAACAGTGTTGTAACACAGCAACATTGTGGTTGTTGCTGAGCAGTGCTTACAGGCAGCCAAAGCCTTTGCAGCTTCTCACCTCACCAGCGAGTAGGCTGTGGGTGCACAAGCAGATGGGAGGGGACACAGCCAGGACAGCTGACATGTGGCAGCATGCTCAGCATATAAAGGAGCCATGGGAAAATGAAGTAATCAGAGGGACATTTGGGGCAATAGAGTTTGTATTCCCAAAGCCTTAAGTGTGATAGATCCTGGCTTTCCTGGAGATGGTTAAACCATGACATCCTTGAAGCAGGGGAAGGCTCTTGCTCAGTACAAAATAACCCTTTCAGTTCTTTCTGCAAAGACAAATGTGGCTTCCATGCACAGTAAACCCTTAAAGTTGATGTTTCGGAGGCGAAGTTGAAAGGGGTTTCTCACAGAAGAGATTTTTCCTGCAGAAAAATTGATCATGTTCAACTCAGTTCAGTGATAGGTCTCTACTGATTTTTTGTTTCTCTTATCCATTGTGGGATCTCAAACCTGAGACCAGGGCTCCCTTTCTCCATAATGGTAGGGAAACTGTCTCCCCACCACAAGTGAAGATCTCATGATCGTCTCTCCTCTCATCATATACCCCCACAATCAGGAAGAATCTGGGCTTACCACAGAACCCTGCAAGTGGTATCAGACAGATAGGTCTTGGCTCATGAACCTCTCCCAAACCCCATCTTCCAAGCCTAGAGCTTCATCCCCTCTCTCAGAAACCTCCCAGGGTTCCCAGTCCGATTTCCACCCAGCAACTTTTTCTTCCTTCCCTCAGAATCCCAAGCAGAATTGCTTTTCTGCCTTGTCTCAGTTAAAGGTTTTATGGAAGAAGCTGCTGGGAGGAGGGGAAATGCCTCAAACTTAATTTGAATAGTAGCCCCATAGTGTATGGGAAAGACAGACACATGTACAAGTGACATGCCTGTGGTTTCCCCACTTCCAACGTTCCTCAGTTTGATGTAGTCCTTAAACAGAACTTCTCCACTTCACAAGCACCAGCAGAAATTTGAGCTGGAGGAAGGTGTGTAAGAGCCCTAAACTAACACTGGGAAAACTAAGCCAAAAACATGCTTCTAATTATCTCAAACAATTTGGTACAAAGATCTGTTTATTACCCAACAATGTGACTGCATATATACAAAGACAGTGTGGAATGTGACATTTACAGGAAATTTCAGTACATCATGCACAGATACTATTGCAGTGTTATTTTAATAGTTCCAGAATGTTAAGCTGAATAAATATTCCTTGCTTCAAAAAAATCAGTTTTACTTTTACATAAAAATATATAATATTGCACTCTTTACAAGGCCAGCAAATTTGCATATTGATTTGTAACAAGTGGAATTCTACTTTAAAAAAATAAGCCTTTGTGAACACCACCTCAAACCAGAGAATGCAAAAGTACCCCAAACCCACAATATTTGTTTTGCTTTTATTTTTTTTCCTCTTAAATAAAGCACATCAATACGAGCCAGAAAGCTTCTCAGTCGGTATTTGGACCTTACATTAACATTTAGACAGTGGAAAAACATGACTAAAGCCATCCCATACAATGCTGCTACAATATATGCAGTTTCAAATTGAATTCACATAGTATGCTTAATTGAACCAAAGATCAGCCTTTGTGTCATGGACTATGAGAGTATTTTTCTGAAGTTTTCCTAGTTTGCAAATCCAATCAGGAAGATGAAAGAATTTATGAAGACTGTTCGGAGTTTTTAAAAACCTTAAAGATTTCTTGTATACGTCGTTTTCATCAGAACTTGATGCTTTCATATATTCTTTTGAAGGCAGGTGAACCTCGAGCATGGGAAGATAGAGCAGTTCATCTGTATGGCAGTAGCAGAAAATGTCAATGATGAAAAGCAAAGCAATTTATAAGAAAAATGTGACCACATCAGACTTGCGCAGCATTCTCGTTGTACCGCTCGCATGACTAGTAGGCACTCATTCATGGTTTCAGGTTTAGAGGTCTTCAAATCCATCAGCTGAAATATTAATTTTTGATCTGGCCTTAGAACTCAAATTTGTTAAGCCTTTCATGATGAAGGCTTATTTTTTTCCCCTCAAAAAGTAGCACCTAGGAATAAATAACATATTTGCACAGTGTATCTGTGTAAACTCTTCCAAATCATCTGATGCTTATGAACATTGATTATTCAAGCAGTTAGATTCAAACATTTTACAGTGTACTGAACTTCAATGACACTAGAACAGGAGCACATCTGTGCCTTCCAACACCTCGCTTTAGAGCTCTAGAAGATAAGCTGGGTGTGCATAACATATATTCTGCCACAGAATTGCACTAGCTAGGTGTAACAAAGTCAGGGAGTTAACACTATGATAAAAAAAGAAACAAAACCAAAGTGTGATCTAACTATTGCTTCAAGATGCCGTGAGGTGTCTACCCATCACTAGGACAAATATTTTACTTTTGCTTGTTGTAAAGACTAGTATACTAACAGAGCAGATGGCTAAAGTTACAGTTATAAAGATAACAATTTTCTAGCATTACAATACGGTAAGGTGGTGCAAAAAACACCTACTAAGTTCTTTGCTTCTCAAAATAAGCAATATTAAGTGGTCTTGGATTTTTAAGTTTTGGGTTGCTTATCCCAGAGCTAACAATGCCACGCTCAAATGATCAGATATACATATGCTGACATTCTAGTAGATATTTACAGAACTTTATGCTGCCAATATTTTACAATGTAAGAGGGGGAATAAGCATTATAAATTGATTTTTTTAAATACTTCTGCCCAAGAAGTGATTTAAAAAAAATACTATTATGTTTTGTATTGCAGCATTTTGACTTGTATGTTGGAACATTTATGAGTCCCTTTGCTGGTACTGGAGTATTATGACCAGAGCTTCCTGGTGACCTGATAGATGCTTCACATTTGTGCACACACATACACGATTTTACAATCACCTTCACCTGCTGTTTTTAAAAACCTAAGCAGTTACTCTAAAGACATTCAAAGTATTTCAAAATCCAGTTAAATAAGATACTCTATGATCTATTTTTGGATTTAAAGTGCATCGGAGACACGAGTTAGCAGCAAAAATAGTCATCACCCAGCTGCATAGCTGCTAAGGAACGAATAGAACATGGGCAACTTCAGGCGCTGCTGGTCCTTGCGACACCAAGCTATAACGTTTCCATCACTATTAGCCGTGAACAGGTGATGCCCATCGCAGGAAAATGTAAGGCTGAAAAACAAGAAAACAGTTTATTGTGTTCTATCAGATCTGGCTGTTGTAAAAAGTCATTAAAGCCCATAAGAGCACAGCCAACAAAGATCAGCTCTCATGAGAGACCCAGTGAGTACGTTAACAGAGTCACTGGCTACACAAATGAGTAAGCAGGTATATGCAAACAGACTGGGCTACAGCTTTGTCCAGCACTTCCACAGCACCACACAGTTAAACACTCATTTCCTTACAGCCTCAAAGACAAGGGTGGGGTCAGTATCACCCCACTGACCCCGGGCTGACCCTTGTACTTCTGAAAGGCTTTTCAGCAGCCAAACTCCATGCCCTCTGAATTTGCTTGCTAAGTCAGACACTAAATCCATCAGATTTCATGGCACAGCACAGGACTTCTGTTCAGACAGGCATTTCTCAGGCTATAACAGTAACAAAGCCCTTCAGCCATGTCACGGGAAACGTCAGAGAGCATGAAGGTCAGCATCCATTTTGTCTCGTTTAAGCAGGAAACTAAATTATTCAATAGCTACTAAATCATTACCAACAAGATTTATGAAATGTGCTCCTTAAGGGAGGTAACACAGACAGTAATTGCTATTGACAATGTTTTTTGTTTCTGAAAAATGCTAACAGAATAATTCTGTTTATACCAAAGAAGTGGGCTCAGAAATTTAAACAAGTTCTACAAAATGGCAGCTGCCAGGCTCCTCTGAGTTTCTTTTACTCCCTTCTTCGCTGTTTCCTTCCAGCATCAGGAAAAAATGGTCAGGGAAAATGCAGTGTTCTCATTTATTTCTGAGGGAGAAAATACTGTCTGTTTCAGTCTGACAAAGTTAGTATTATCTCATGATCTGCACAGATTCTGGGGGAAAATACTAAACTTAAGAGTAGCTATTGTTCATTCTCAAGGGAATCCTGCTAATTTCTATCTGCCAGCAGCAAAGCCTAGTTATTACTGTCAATACAAATACAATACACTTCTGCTCATTTTGCTTTCATGAATAATTAGTAGGATTGCATTGCTCTTCAGACATAGGTGTTTACCTCCTGTTTTCATGTCATATCCACAGCTCTCAAGGCTAAGTTTTGTTTTGCTTTGGCTCCCTCCCCACCAAGGCAAAAATCCATTTGTTGTATACTTAAGATCTTTTTACCTTACAATAGGTTTGGCTGACTTTGAAAATGTTATTTCTCGTACTGGCTTCAAGTCCCACGTACTCCACAGTCTGAAAGAAAAAGTAATTTTATCTTCACATTTATTTTACAAATAATTCAGTGACAAACACAACCCACTTGGTCCCCGCTAAGATTTGAGACTGAACAACACCTCTTTGAAGCCAAATAGCAACATCATGTTTGGTTACGCACTCTCAAGCTGCAAGGCTATGTTATAAAGCATGTTAACAAACAGAAGTTTCAAGTGCTCACCTTACTACTCCATTTTCTAGCCCCCCTGCAATCACGTTGACAGACACTCCTTCAGGCTGGTTAGAGAAAGCAACAGAGCAAATACTTTCCCTGCAGTGCACGTGTCCCACAAGATCACCATTAACTGTCCAAAGTCTCAAATCACTACCCCCTCCAACTGCAAAAGAACATAGCAAGGCAGTATTAAAAACCAATAATCCACAATAAAATTCCAACCGCCAATCAACCTAGACTACAACTAGGTATACAGAATCTATAAGAGTTAAAGAATGCAACTTCTGTCTTTCAAGAAGGTTTAAATGACCATGTAATGTGTGCTGCAATAAACAATGAACTCTTCCCTCCTTTTGTGACAGACAGCAAGCAAACAAACTACTAATCCACTGCAGTGATTTAGAAGATACCGCTTCGCATTTATGGAACTTCGTACTTCCACAATGATATATGAATTTACTTCTAGTGCACAAAAATCACTTATTAATAGGGTAGAGGGAATTCATACTATATACTTTAAACAGATAGTTCTTGTACCTTGGCTTTTTTTAAGCAAAATACTTAAAAGTAGCAAGCACAAGAATCTTATCCGATTATCTGGGATTTGATTCTATCAAAGAATTAATAATGCAGCTATTGCTTTGTCTTGGAAGTGATTGAAACTCATGTCCCTTAACAATCAGAGAACACAATCTTTTCCATAAATAAACGGCTCGAGCTACAGAAATGAAGCTGGACGACTCTGCAGCAATTTTAAACCTAAACGTGTTTCTGAAATTGCCAGAATAACTTCCCCTTTTCCTGTATTACTATAAGCTGTGCCATTTTGCCTCTCCACCTCACTGCTTTGGAATGTTAGTAGTTTCAGCTCAACCTATGGAGAACTACAGTAAGAAAATGTGGCTAAAAGATACTTCAGTATGTAAGACCTATCTTACTCAAGGTAAGAGAAAGAAAGTTATCCCTAAGTGAGAACTGGGTCAATAACTATGTTTAACAATATGGATAATCAAAGCTAAGGTCTCTTCACTGTATATCTCCCTGGATCAATGAAACAATATTCTATCATTTAGGTGGAACCTATTTCCCCCCAACCTTCAGCTTACACAATGTGCACAGGTATCCTCAGACAGCAAGATGGTGTTAGGACTCTGATTTGTGCCTGTTTACCAGTCTTGTAGTACACAATCAAGTCAATACACATACTGATTTATGAAGTTGGAAAAAAGAAAAAAGAAACTCGCTGCTCAAATAGGTCTTAATGCTCTTGCCAAGGAAGAGGATTATATGGAAGACAAGACATTACAAAAACCTGCTTTAAAATAAGATGGGGGAGAATTACTTGCTCTGCAGGAGCCCCAGTACAAATACTATTTCTGCTTTAGTATAGCTGTAACTCCTTTGCTTTCAACTACTGAACAGCTAAGCAAATCTATGCTTGCTTCTAGGCATATGGAAACATTTAAAGTGATAGAGTGAATAACAAACTCTTGCTTTGTGATACACTGTGCTCCCCTGAAGAACAGTACCTTTGACAACAAGTCCCTGTGAAAATGAAAGCAGGCACCTTCACAGAATTTAGGTCTCCCAGAAATGTGTTGAAATTTCAAGTCTTTTTATAAAGACATCAAGCTGTTACCTTTTATATCTGTTTTACTCAAAACAGCTGCCTGATGATGTATGGAGAAATGTATGTGACTATATAAAAAATTTAAAAAAAAAAAGAAAAAAAGAGTGCTCCTCTTTGACCAAGTGCAGCCTCAGATGATTAACACACTGTCAGTACATAATAGCAAGTCTCAGTTGCTTTAGTTTGTAGGTCAAAACAGCGTTCCTGAATGCCAAATATACCTGAATCACAAACTGTCGCAATATCACCAGTTGTTTCGCTAGCTGAAACTGCCGTCACAGGGCTCTTGTGTCCTGTCAGACTCTGGACATAGCACAGCCTGAAGAAAACAAAGAGAACAAGCCTAAAGTTCAAACTCCAACACGGAAAAGGTTCTTTGAGGGAAGTATTTAAGGGATACATTAATTTACAAACAACATTTTGCATAAGGGTATTTTTCCATATTCATTCCAGCAGCCTTACTGGGAAAAAACTGTAAGGTTTTGACTTCCCATTAAGATATACATGGAACAAATTCAGTTAACTTTACCCTTTTAAAGATACTTAAAAAGTTGGAAAACAGGTATTTATAAGAAAGCCACTGGAAGAAGTTATATGTGTACATGTACCTGTTCAAATCCCATATGATGCAGGTTCCATCTTTACTGACACTTATCATTATACTATATGGTTTGCACACAAACAAGCTTGTTATTTCTGCTGTGTGACCATACAGATGGGCTTGAGACTCCATTTCTACCTCTGAAGGCTGAAAAACAACAAAATAAAATGTGAAATCTCGCATAAAAAGATAAATTAATATTATTTCAAAGGCTAATCCTAGGAACAAGTCAGATTTGAGACAGCAAAAGCAATGGGAATCATTTTATGTCATCTGTTTAGCAACATGTTAATGCTTTATTAATGTGTTAAGCGAAACATATCACTTCTGTTCAGGTTTTTGCTTCCAGTGCTTTGGTCTGAGCAAAGATTTTGATATAGCCCTATTAATCAAAAGGAAGAACTGCTGTGCTACTACTGTCTTAGTTACACACCTTGAAATCAGCTACATGACAGTGAAATGACAGTCATTATTTCAGCATCTAGAAGCAGCACTTGAAAACACAGAAGGAAAACCCATCTCAGCACTTATCACTCTGTGTACAGTAAATTACCAGGAATTCCTCAAGTTGGTGCCAGCCAAGTCCTTCAGAGATACCAGGTTGGAAAACAATACAGGCAGTCAAGTTTAAATATAGAAACTGCTAGATAAATTAATTAAAACAGCAAGTTTAATGCCAATGACACTTCTTATTCAAGATATCTAACCTGAAATGATTCAGACTTCCCAAAAATTAGTTAACTTGAAAGAGCTGCTTCATCAGAATAATAATGCTTTAATTAAGTAAGCTTGCCGTACAGAGATTAGAAAAATCTTACTGAAAGAAAAGAATGTTTCCTCACACATGTCAGAGCACATTGGCTGCTTTTTTGTATAAAAAGGATAGATACAGCAGGTCCACAAAACTCTTTAAAGATAACATGCATAGTGCATACGCTTAATTCAGTTCATAGAACACTGTTATGCCTTTCTGCACTAAAAGGGACAATTGTAATATAGCAAAAGTCATTATTTTTGACAACTGGAAGACCTGCCATTTTGCTCGTTACTGATCATGTCATCCAAAACACACTTAGGAAAGTATGCAGTGGTCATTCTCAGGTTAGCATGTTATCTCACACATGCAGATCCTTCTGTAAACCTTGCTCAGTTTAGAGACAGAAATTATACCAATTTTTTTTCCATAACAGCAACAACAACTCCCCATTTTCTGAAGAACAATTTATTTTAATAACACTTCTATACTCTGCTCCTATCATCTGCTTTAAGTGATAGATAAGAAGACTCTTGATCTGCATTTCAACACCTGAACTAAAAGCAGGACTCACCTTTAGCAGCTTTTCTCTATAGCACTAATAGCAATGGTTTATCAATTCTTCACTGGCTTATCGTAATGAGACAAGCTGAAATTGTAGCACCAGCTGTATTAAAGTCTCATAACTTTTGAAATAATTATTCCATACCTAAAATGCCATCTTTTTTTTTTTTACTTCCCACTTGATTTTATGTAACAGCTGCTAAACCAGAACCTACGTGTGGAAAAACATGCAGGTATTGATCTAACCTTCAGTAGCAGTTCTTGCTGTCGATTACCTGAAATGATCACCTGCGGCATTCAAGTGGAGAATTTAAGTGGTCACTGCCTAGTTTTACCCAAAAAGACTCAAGTTCTGTCTTTCTGTTTGCAAGACATCTTGAGTACTCAGCAAGTAAAGGCTGGAGTGATTTGTACAACCAGAAAACCTCAGTTGAAGTTTTCAATGTTATGACCTGTCCAGACAGGTCACGTTTCAAAGTGGAACTCCATTAGTGTTTTGACCATCTGAAATGCTAGGAACAACACTGAGGTATTTCTGGATTGTGACAGCATGCCTTTGAATTCCCACATCCAATTAACGACCTCATATCTGGTTTACGCCTATGCATTGAATTTATTTAAATGTGAAACAGGACATAATATTCATGTTTCAACTACAGCACTATAAGGGACTGCTCACTTTATCACTGAACAGCTGACAAAATGGATACAGAACAGATGGCAGGAAGCACATTTGCATTCCCTGCAGCCCTGACTTGGGTAACCAACTCAACAACAGAAGCTACAAAATCGGCACAAGGTCAGTCTGCCCAGGGCATGTAAAACTGTCAGTGCTGAGAAATTCAAAGATGGTCTCAAAGACATCTGTGCAGCTGGAAAAAAAAACCAAAACAAAACCAAACAAAAAAGTCCCAACCAAAACCAAATCACTTGTTTCTAGAAAATGCAGGGGACTTAAGAATCACAACCCTACTGCTAGAGTTTCCTATTAGCATTGCAGAAGGCAAGTATATTGAATTTCTATTTTAGTACTCAAAAATTGTGAACTGGAATCCAATTCTCAGTACAGGTTATTTGCAGACTATTCTGGTGAGCAGTTTGGGTGCCTGACTGAAGAACGAAGTGACTGAAGCTTGCAGGCTTCAAGCTGTACTTAATTTTTTTAACACAAAGTGCTGCTGAGCTCACAAAGTCTGAGTGGCATATCACCAAGAACTGGAAGAAAGCCAAGGAAAATTACTGTATGTTTGTGCTCTTCCCACTCTGAGCATCTGCTGTTTGCCACTGCTGAAAACAGGAAACTGGGTAGACACAGCAGATCATACCAAGGTTCCTTCTTTCCTGCACTAATGTAGTTAATTCAAGAGCATCAAGAGTACAACACTACAAATGTGTTTGCCAATACCTGTATCAGGAACAGGCTAGATTTGAGAAACCAGTTTAGTTTAATTGTTGCTACAGGTAATCCTATAGAAACATGCAAAATGACCTGTCAAGAAAGTTACACACTCATTAACACTGAGAAAAACTTACTGCTGGAGAAAGTAAGAGGGGAGGCTCAAATTCAGTCTGAGACAGAAGACTAATTGAGAGTTCTATTTGTGTTTTCACACCATTCTTATTACTGCATAGTGTCAGGGTAATTTCTACTAGTATCTCAGTATCTTCCACTGAAGCTTTATGTAATGCAACTTACTTCTTCCCCTTCCCTCCTCACAGCTTTTCCCCTTGGAGGGCATGACAGTGAAAAAACTCAGCGGTTAACATATACACACTGTCTGAGATTTCATCCTGGCTCTCTGTAGTACAAGTGCCTTCTGCTTTTGAAGTGCTGTTTACCCTGGGGAAATGCATTCCAGTTTCACTTGAGGCTTTGAAAGGCTCCACCTCCCTCACAGAAAAAAGTTCCTCCTTTATGTAGGGAGCTTCATTGTGCCAGAGGGCTTCAATTCCAAGCCTTAGCCTGAATACAGTCAGAGCTGCATGTGTAATCAGATGCACAGAGACAAGGGCTGACTAAGAGGTAGTGGTAGGTGAACAGCAGCTTAAGAAAAATTCACAAAAACATGCTGAGGTAAGTCTATCAAAATAAATACTAAACAAGTTTGGTCTTTTTAGCAACTGTCCAAATATATTATATTTCCCCTTTCCTCATGTTTCCTGTTTAAATTAAAAAAATCTAATAGTGAATTATAGCTACATACTTAAATATAAGTTCTGTCCAATGAAACTTACCGTATTGCTAGTGAATCTGTTCATATATGCTGTGATGACACCAGATTTACTACCTGTGAACAGCTGACAACTGTCTGGCACCCAAGCACAACTTGTCACCTTGGAAAGGCAAAACATCCAGAAAAAGTTAGGACAAACTGTTCTAACTGCAAATTTCATTATGCTGTAGTATTCAGCCAAACTGATTCACCATTTTCCATCTTAAGAAATATTTGATGTGGCTTTTAAGTTAAAGAAATCCAAGAGTTAAAAAAAAAAACAACAAACCTGCTCTCAATTATGTTACTACTTCAGAAACAAACTAAAGAGGGAAATTCTGCCTGGTTCAGAATTCTCAGCTCAAGAGCAATGAACTACTACAGACTTCAAAGATCTACACTCCATCAGTCAAAATGTTTTCAGTAGAATCTTACCAACCACTGGAGCGTAACAGAGTTTGAGTCCTCCCTAACAAACTTTTTGACAACCTTTTTCAGATAAATCCTAAATTATATGAACTCTGCTGCTGGTAAGAGGGTTTGGTTTTTTTCCTGTATTAAGTTTTCTTGGTCTAGAACCTAAGTTTCCATAAACCCACACCAATATTTCATAGGAGGGAAAAGCTACAAAAATCAAATGCATTCCAAGGAGATCTTTACCTAGTACTGGAACACATTCAGGAGCAAGATATACCAGAGCAATGAGGGACACATTCCAAAGGAGAATCAAATAAATTGAAAACCAGTTGTGTTTGGATGCTCATCAAGGAAAACAGAAGCAAGAGTACTTCTGCCAGGTCAGGACACCACTTAAACCAGCATTATTAAATTGAAGCCCAAGAAGCGGAATTTTTTACCTGATGGAACTGTGAACTCTGTATGAAGTTCACCGGAGGTTCGCTTTGCTTGCTTTTCAGTCGTAAAATGTTATCAGCATATCCCCAGCTCAGGATAGCTGACCACTGAATGTCAGTACTGTGCATGCTTCTCACACCTGAAGGTGGGCACATAACATCGTGTCACATACGCAACCTACGAGTTGATCACTTTGACAGTCAACAACAAAACTCTCAGGTCCGTGTATTACCACAAGCAAGAACGTAAAAGCACCAAGTATCAAAATAAAATTTTCTTTTAGGCTATAGCTTAATCTGTAATGTATAACAAACACACACAGCTTTCAGAGACCATGTCAACACTGTGTTCTCCAAAGACAGTCTGCAACTTGGACAAAGCTTTCCAGAGTGTTGCATCTATTGGGAGTGGAGAAAAGGGGAAGAGGCTGACAGTGCTTCCCAGCTAGGGAAGCAATTGTTCATAATTTCAGGGAGGACATTACTGATGTTTGTTGACTAAATGTGAAGACATTTAAAAAAAAAAACAAAACAAACAACCAACAAACCTCCACTAGTATACATTACAAAAAAAATCTGGAGAACGAGAACCTCTTTGTACATTATCAATAAGAATCCCTCTGAGGAGTTCTATCTGAAATAACAAGATCCTTCACCTCTTCCTTTTAGTGGCAACTTCCCTCATTCTCTCCTAATAAAATCTTCCTTCAATTCTTTCTGTTGCCACATGTACTTTTCATCTGTTTTTCAGCTCTTGGACTGAAGTTAAATCCTCATGCTTCAGTCACTTTAACAACAAATATCAGCTTAATTACAGGATGGAGTTTTGAAAATTACAAGTAAAATCCGCCCTCCAGGAAAGACACCACACATGTGGAAGCTGTTACTGGATTTATAAATCAAACTCAGCAGAAGTAATTAGATTAAGTAAGTTTGCTGGAGAATAGTAGTGGGTTTTTTTACAGCTCATTTTTGCATGTATTACATGTAGAGAGAATAAGCACAAATTCCTACCTTGCTCCTTGCTATATATCATCAAAAGGCAAAACTTGCGGGACAAACCACAGATAGCTTTAGTTGGTAAAGCCTGGAGAGAGCCAAACCTTTCTCCATGTGGTTGGCTAAAGCAGACAACAGGATCTGGAGCACTTGGAGAACCAACGTATTCTCCCCACTTCAAGCCTTTTATCCATGGTAACGGACTCTAAACCAAACACAAATAAGGTTAAAATGAAACTGTTAAGAGTTTTTGGAATAATATTCTTTCATTAGTAAGGATCACTCATATCACATCCCCACAAGCAATCACGCAGTAAGGGCTGCTGAAGCATTCTCAAAGTTCTGGAAACACAAGTAGGATCAGCTCAGCCATTAGCTTTAAGCGAGTTCTCCTGTTTCTGTAAGGGCTGTGATAGCAACCTTGCAGTCCCAGTAGTTTAATGAGAAACAGCCACTTCTTTAAAGGCAAGAATTGAGTTTCTCACTGGAGTTTAGGGAAGTTGAAGGAAGCTGAACTGTCCTACAGACAATTAAAAAGTTGAAGCTGAAAAGTTGAAGCACAGTATGTATTTACCTACTAGAGGTTTGCACACAGATTCCAGAATTCATCGTTGAAAGTATAAGACTGGTTAAGTGAAATGTCTTTCAATGCCTATTTGCTATAACCAAGAGAAATTTAGATCTTTGAGACACAAATGTATTACAAAGAGGAAAAAATATCACTATCACTTCACTGATTTTGTCTGTAGTACAATAAGGGCACTAAGTTGCAATTTTAGGAAGAAAACTGTAAACATAAGGGTACAGTTACAACCTGTGAATGTTAATTAAACTATGTTGCAAATCAAAGTGACATACTGGATATATGATTTCTTTAGTGTGTTCTCTGGTTTCTCTGAAAGCAAACTGCACTAGCAATCCCATGGCGGCAGGAAGTTCTCCTTCCATGATAAGCCTGGATCCTGGTCTGCTAATATGAGCTGTGTGGAACAGCTGGCGAGGTGTTTGTCCGTACGTTTTTATCATTGTTTCAAGGGCTCTTCTCTGAACAGGATCCTCAACAGCAGAAACATCCATCCCAAAATAGGTCTAGAAAAGAAAAGAACAGGGGAAGGGCAAGAATAAGCTTGTCCATTTTGTCTCTGGGAAAAACTTCAACACATGCACACAAGTGTGGAGGCAGAATCTTCAGGTATTAGATAAAGACTTGTAGCAGAAGCCGTCCCACACTGGCTGTGCTGATTAAAGAGCCGCTGAGAACAGTAGCCTTGTCACTGGTTCTTTATTGGATATAACTACCACTAAGATTTATCCTATGAGCTGCTCCTACAGGACTAAATTCTGTGAAAGATTTTCCTTAGATCTTTACTAATTTTGCGAAACCAGAAGGGCTGAAAAAAAACTAAAAATAGAGTTTGCTTTCTGTACCTTTTCATTAACAAATTAAAGCTCTGGTTTGAAGAGACTTTGTATTTCAGGACAGTGGAAATTCTTTTCTTTTCCTGTACTTGTCTTTTCCATGTCTCTGTGCCTCATACTTTTCCTAAGTCACTGCCTAAGGCTTTGACTTTTTACTTTAAAGCACGATTAATACACATAAACCTCACACTTGAAATTTAGGGCAGTAAGTAAACCAATACTTCAGCACATACACACAAAAAAAAAGTAAAGAGGAAGGAATGCATTTGGATGGCTACTTGAAAAAAAGCCACCACTGCCCAACACTGCTGGGTTTTTTAGCTCTTCCAGGTATAGAAGGAAGAGTAACCACGTGGAACACATTTGAATGCAATTGAAACCAGGACAGTCTGGCTGGGCAAACCTCGTGATAGTAAGAATTAAAGCTGAAGAACACCACCTGAGATATCCATGTTACAGTTAAGTAGTGCAAGTCAAAATCCTTACGTTAAATGAAGACTTAGATGAAGTTAAGTTTACTGGAGAGGCAGTGCTCAGGGATGAAACACGGGAGGCATATGAAGGGAAGGACACTAATATTGGGCTCAGGATAGACTGAGCTATTTTAATTGTGTTAAAAGCTGCAGTACAGTCTGCTTAAATGAAAGGCTTCTTGAGTGAGATTGAGCAGGTACACACAATCACAATACCTGTGTATCCCTGCAAAAAAACATCCAGAAAGTCTAAAGCCTGTACATAATCATCCTCCCTTGCCTGTCTCAAGGCAAGAAAGACAAACACAGGTAAGTCTCACAGCAGTCCCTGGGATCTTATCAGTCACACACTGAAATGGTTAAAGCCTTTTCTTATTCCTCACGAGTCCACGAGCAAGGCATCTTGCTTCACAGTGGATGCTGGCCAGGCAAGTCAGACCAAACTTTCCCCCATTAAGTTACCGAGTACAATGAACAAACACACCGCTTAGCAAACACTTACCGCAGGATGAAAGACATTGATAGCTTGAACAGAGGCCTTGCCTTTTTGCTTATAGCCAAACACCAAGTCAATCCAGTGACAGATTGTCTGGGAAACATGATCAGACTCCAAAGCCTGACGATGAATCAAGATGAACAGACGAGGATCGTTACGAGCCCAGGGTGGGAGATTGACATGGTTAACTCTGTCACCATTTTGACGTACGCCAAAATCAAAACCTAAAACAGACAGTAACTTCAGAAGACCTCTCCAGAGGGTTCTATGCAAGCTAACCATTAAGCACAGCAATTGCTGGTTAATGAAGCAGCAGCATTAGCAAGTCCACCCCAAAACACATTCAAGCTGCACATACTCGTTCAAATGGGAAAAATCAGACAAGAGGAAAAACTCTTCTGCGCCTCTGACACAATCGTGCAAAACTTCCCTTAAGTCCCATGTAAGAGCTTTTTTAGCATATGCTGCAAGTCGTGCCAGATTTCTCCCACACATCTACTTCTCAGCATATTCAGTCAAAGGATATCTACGTGCTTAGTTTCAACCCATAAGCTTAACCGCACAGCTGGTTTGGCTACGTAGTTTTATTACCCTATTAGTATACCTTCTCTGTTAATTAAAAAGTCAGGAAGGTAGAAGAACTCTGGGATAAGCTCCTTTACGTCAGTCATTGATTCATACGAAGAGAGTCTCCAGGTTGTATTGGTGGAGTGAAAAGTCCTGTCTGGGATGTCAAAACTTTGATCTGTGAAGAAATTCATATTGAATTTGTTACATTAAGGATGGACACAGTTGCACATCTGCAATTTCAAGTAACTACCTGCTCTCCAGCTAGCTAAGGACATTTAGAATTCTTTTATCTCACTCTGCACTTGCATTGCAACTCAAGTACAGCTCTACATATGCTATAGGATAAGTAAAAGACATGCAGCTTTATAGTCTAGCTTGATAATTTGAGAATGTGTCTACAGTGAAAGCATCCCAGATTTAATTTTACTGAACTCAGCTATTATTTAGAATTTATAAGATACGCTCTGTTTAACAACATACAGCATTCTTGAGTCACTGGGACAACGCCCAGATGTGAAAGTTAAGTGCAAGCAGATGTAGTCTTACCTTGGTAGGCTAAAAACATTTTAGTAAAAGGTGGCAGCCTGACTAGGAAATGAAGCACAGTTCCACTGTTAGAATAATGAGATCCGTAGTGATACGGTTGCACAGGTGGCATCGGATCATCCTCTCGTGCTCCTTTACGGTACTCTTCTTCCAAATACTAGAAAAGTAGTAGCAAATAAATCATAAAAAACCTCCTACTTAGACTGCATTCCAGTAACACAGGTAAGAATTTCCTATATTGTTTAGGAATAAAACTTAACTTTTAGAGGAAGATAAAACTAGAAGTGATTTGGTATCAAATCAATTTTAAGTGTCTAAAGACATGTGATTATTTTTGAGCCATCTTAAGTGACTGTTTTTCTGTTATTTATTACTTATACCTTTCCCCCTCATCATGTTTTCTAGCACAGCAGAGTCATTGCACAGGCTTTTCAATACTGAAAGGAAAAAATAATATTTGCAAATACTTGAGACCACAATGATATAAACATAAGTTTGAAGGTCCAGCTACAGATGTTTTCATTCCTTAGCATATTCTTATTTCCTACAGCCTTTAAAAGGTTTTAAAGAGAAAAAAAATTAAAAAAAAAATCAAAGAGCACTATAATCATAGTAGGGATTGTTAAAATAACAGAGTATTTGTGGGAAAACAATTTTTCTGTTTTCAAACAGAAAGAATAGCTGCCAGCTCCACTGAGGTTATCTTCCTGATCTCTAAGAATTTTTAAATGCCTGTGCACTCACATGTAAGATATCAATGTAACATCCTCAGCAGTATCAACATGGAAAGACTAAATTAATTTATGATTTCAGATACAGGCACAGATGAACACAAGTTAGGTTCCAAACATGTTCCAAAACAACTCCCAGAAAATGTATCATATTGGAAATGAGAATTCAGTAGACATAAAATACCAGATCTATGGTTTATTTTCCCCCAATCGATGTATGCTAGAAAATCAAAGCAAGAAAAAAGCAAGAAGCAAAAGTTATTGAAATTACCTTGTAAGTATCCACATAACGATCCTCTTTTTCTTTGGACTGTACAGCTATTGGTTTGACCAGATTTCTGTAACAGAAGTAGTACTGATATCTTGTAATTTTTTATAAAGATGTTGATTCATAATTCATGAGAATGGCATGAACAATTTCACAGCACTTTACAGGAGAAGTCCAAAAAACAACCAACCAAAACCCCCAAAAGGCCACTTTCAGTTAGTGCTGAAGGCAACCTGTGATCCGCAGGCTACCCCACAGCACAGGAAGAGGCAAGCAAATGCCAAGTGTCTCTGTGGAATCGGAGGCATCATAGAAAGGTGAAGACTTTGTGCACACAAGTGTGAAATTGGCTTAACAGAAATGTGTTAGGGTGGGACAACCCACTTGGCTCTACTAGCAATGAAGACATTACAATACTGTAACTAGCCAAGTAATTTACATTATTGTTTTCCATTTAACTTTTGCTAATTGGCCTGGAAGTCTTTAATCAGATGTTCTAAAATATATAGCTTTTATTTAAATCTGTGGACTATCCACATCATAATACGGCAGTATATCCAAGTCCAATTCACAGCATCCTTGGAATATACACACTTATAATATTAAGCATTTTATTTAAATATCCACAGTGAAAGCAGCCACTTACTGTAAAATGCCCAAGTTATTACAGATGAAGCTTGTCCCCGAATAGTTCCATTCATGTATATAAATGTGCAGTTTAGTACAGACAAGTAAAAAAGCTATACTGGATGAGCAGCTCAAGCATTTGGAACTAACCAGTTGCAAGCATTTCACATTACCTATATACTGATGGATCATTTAGGTCCAGCGTTTCATTGGTGTAGTCAGAAAGTATAAAAGGAAATACTGGATACTGCATGAGATCATTGAAGGAACGGCCCGCATGCTTGTTTAAATGAGTCAGATATTCAAAGTTAGTAATCTGTCCTGTGCACCACAGGTGGGTCAAAGCAGTAATGTTTCCATACTCCAAAAGATTAGGCAAATTGTTAGTTAAGATGTTGTGGTACACGTCATCACGGACCTAGAAGAAAATATCATAGATTTAATCATATCACTTAAAAAGCTTCAAACTGCCGAGACTCAGTATGTTTCTCTTATTAAATTTCTAAGCACCTGATGCAATGAAATAGCGTTTGGAATAAGATTTTTAGCACCTTATATATCAGAAATGTGTTTTACAACATGTTTGTGTCTGTCCAGAAGTCTAGCTGAGTAAAGTTCTCAAAGATATTAGGCACAATTTAATTAGTCCATGCAACAGGTCTCCTTAAAAACTAATGCATGAAGCTACCTATTATCACGACACAGCAAAAGACTTCTGGTATATTATCCTGCACCAGAGCTACATTACCTTTGTATTATCAAAAGCCAAGAGTAAAGTTCTGCCATTTGTTAGAAATATTTCCACAGCATTGTCTCTCAGCTGCCACCAGCGCTTATGAACTTCCTTTATTTCCTCATAGGTCCAAGAAAACGATGCCGGTTCAGTTTCTCCATGAAAACTCTGCAGAATTTACAAGTGAAAAAGTTAATTATTTTAATTAGATTTTCAAAGGAGAAACCCTCAATGCAGCCAGTTTATACCCATATACCATGTTATGAGGTAAACTAACTTTGCTGTGATTTTCTTCCTATGTTTCCCTATCCTCCACTCTCCTCAAGGCACTGGCAGAACATTGTGTGTGCTCCTCAGCTGATCCAGTTCTCTATCCAACACTAGCACACACTACCAAGTTTTCACTGGCCCTTAAGTCAAAGTATTGGGACAGTCAACCACAGCAAGCAATGCTTTGCCATGAACCCCAATTCCAACAATTCTGTGAAGACTAAAGCAGCAAAAAAGCAAAACAGGAGTGTGTTATTGATGGCTGCAAGGAAGAGCTCTTTGAGAATAGTTTAAAACTTTCAGCAGTATAATCCATATCTTAAATATTTTTTAAAATGTTTGCTGGAAGTATAAACTTAAAGAGTATATCAGAGCTTTAGTATATTAGGAAGATTAGGTCATCTCCAGTTTCCTCCATGAAACAGTCCTCTCTTGGATAGGACACAGGGGAGATAGAATATCCAACATAATGGAAAATTCAGGAATTGGATGCTGTGGAGCACAGCACAGTTCACAGACTTGTGAGATGCTGTACTTCCTAGTGCCCCACGCACCTTCCAGTAAGGCAAGTTCTTAGGTGCAGGCTAAAGCAAGCTCTGCATATTTACACTAATGAACTTAGAGCAATGGACAGCAAGGCGCAGAAGCCTCCCCACAACACCGCACTACTCATGCCCTCCCAGCCCCAGCCCACGTCTTTCCTGTTTTCTATCACAATCGATTCCCCAGCCAGGGCAACAGAAACAACACGGATCCCAAACTAATCACTTTGGCTGGCTCTATCCAGAGACCTCTATCCTAAACTCTACTAGCCCATCAATCTCTGTGGCAGTAGACAAAAACTATTCACGGTCCTAGTTTGGAAAAGTTAAGGCTGGACAATACAGTCTAATACTTACAGAGTTTTCAATTGTGTCAGAAGCATTGTCTTCAACAAAATACATGCCACATTTTCCTGCAGGAAAAAAATAGTTGCTGAAAGGTATGTGATACTACTGTTTGTGTAATGCACCTCAGTGTTACATAAACAGCATCCAGGAGTTAAATAATATTACCTAGGCAAGATAGTACTTAACAGAAGTAGAATTTATCATTCCACATCTTATAGCAAGTGGCCTGTAGCTTTACGACTTATCTACAGCACAAACAGCACATAAACAGTATGTAAGAAGGGCAAAACTCATCTATAAAAAGAATCCATATAATCCATAAGAAATCAGGCAACAGTTCAGTTAAAAGCCAAGTTTACATGTACAGCACAATCTCTTATATATGAGAGTTGCAACGATTGAAAGATTCTACTTACCTAGCAACAGTTCACCAGCAGTCTCTCTAGAAGGTGCTACACTTATACATCTTCGATTGACTCTGAAATATTTCAAAGTGTATTATTGCTTCAGGATTTCTGTACTTTTTGGCATGTACCTAATGCTAACAGCCTCAAAGGCTACAGCTGAAGATAGACTTTTCAGCACCATAACTCTAATGGTTCAAATCCCAAGGAAGGACAACAATAGAATATTAATGATCTGTGTTATTTCTTTGTGCATTCTCCTCAGGTAAGGCAGTATTAGTGCCCACAATAGCTGGCAAATTAACACAACTGTAGGGTTGAGTAACACAATGGTAAAAGTAGAGGATGAAAAAGATTTGCTTTTGAACACTGTTAGAAATATCCACTGATCAAGTAGCACTGCCTTAGACATTTAAGTGACAAATAAGTAAAGAAATCCCATCAGGTTATCCCACAGAAGCCTCATCCCTCATTCCCATATCACACCAGATGGTATTTGCTTTTACTGACGTTTGAAGTAAAGGAGAAAATGTACATGTTGGTAGCTCTGATCTTTTGCTTATGGAGTATAGAAAAAACCTAATGGCTTTAACATTTCTCTCTTACCTCACTTTTTAAAAAATATTTATTTAGACAAAAAATATGAGAAATATTTCACTAGAATGGGAGAAGGTAAGCAAGGGAGGGAGGTGTTTCCCAAACCCTACCTTATATGTTCACTTGCAGCTTTGTCCTTTACAGTAGAAGAGTGAGAAGAATGTGTTTTGTCTTCAAATAGGTAAGATAATGGAGTTTTTATCACACCTATAAACAAGCACAAATAATAAGGCACTAGTAGTCAGTACAATTCAGATATACTCTTATAAGATGTTAAAATTACCTTCCTGCTTCTGCCTGTCTGGGAGAAGGTACTTGTTTGGAATAGTTAGGTAGCACCTCTGCAGGCGGCGTCTCTCCCTGTTTGGGCCCTCTGTTGGATCCAGTTGCCAAGAAGTTGGGTAATAGACTGGGTCATACCAGAGAGCACTAAAAAGGAAAAAACCCAAACCCTAACATGTTTGGTAGCAGTGGCAGTATGTATGCTTATTCACGCTGGTTTTCTTTAAGTTGTAGCCAATTTCTTTACATTCTTACATTCTTTATTCTATTAGGCACAGCTAAACATTTCCAACAAGAACTCTGTCTAAATGGCACAGAAATGGTTTCTCTGCTATTCACCCTACTACTCCAATTTTAGTATCATCTACATTTCATGTGCCTTTAAGCAGAATGAGAAGGTCATGTCAGGCATTGAACGTGTGCCGCTTCCTCCACCGAGATGAGACACCAACTTACCGATCATGGGTAAGCTGCTGAACAAGCTCCTGCCAATGTCTGCTGGCACTCAGCTCTGCCTTATACATCCCCCTGATGTGCTGTATTACTTTCTTCCTTTCCATTCCTTGTGACAGAGACACAGCTTGTGTGATGTCTCCAGCTATTTTAGAAATGTCTTTAGATTTTGTATCCAGGCGTTGAAAGAGACTGAGGAAAGAGACTTGTGTTGTAAAATGTAAAATGAACAAACTCAAAAGGGAAGGCAAGTGACCAAAAAGTCTTCCAGAAATACTCAGTTTGTCAGTAGCCTACGTAATTTTCATGAAACTCATAACTGCCTTCTGTTTCTAAGATTTTAAAAAAGAGCTGTTACTCATGGCCAAAGTAAGAACAAGCCAGTCCAGAGAAAAAGAGCTATATATTAGCATACTTTACTAACTGATGTATACTCTTACAATGAAAATCTGAAGAAAGGAATTTTACCACTCCTCAAATCTCATAATTTGGCCAACACAGTAAGTAAGTAAAGGTTATAGCTTACAGGACAGATCTGATAAAGCTGCCCTTTACAGCCACTACAGTTACCTACACTGAAGTATGTTGTGTGCACGTCTCGGGTTGGATTTCTGTGGCAAAGCCTGAAAAGTAAATTAATAGAAAGAAGCTCCTGATATGCCGCCAGCTACCAAAATTTACATTAAGCCAAGTAGCAGCAGCCTACATAGCTCACAGAAGTGTTCAAATACTACACTGAATACAATGACATTAATTGAAAATCAGGGCTAGTTGCAGAGACATTTGCCTTAAATTTAACTGCACGGACAACAACAGCAGAGGTGATTTGAAAGATACAATTGCTGTGAAATTAAAGGTGAGATGCCAAATGTGCAAAAAAAGTTTCGTTTTCTGAGGTTCACACAATGTCATTTATTATAAAACCTATCAAAACATATACCCTTAAAATCAAGCTGGTTTTATGATGGTAAAGTAAAAAATTGAAAGCTAGCAGCACTGTTAATTTGAAGAAAAAAAAAAGGGGCTATAATAATGATATAGACAACTTTGCAACAGCGTGAGCTGAACAGAGAACATTCTTACGGAGTTCTTGCAGGCCCTTACTTTTGCCGATTATTAGCCATGGTCTTCTCCCAAGCAGCTTTGTTTACACCCTCTTCCATCTCGTATTTCTTCTGATCCTGAATAGAAGTTTTATACATTACTACTACTTTACAGGCAGATGAAATAAGGAAGAGGCCAAAGGATACGCCAATTTAAAAAACTGAAGACTGACAAAACTGTTCAACTAGTAACTTCAGAGCATGTAAAGCCATCAAGACTTCAGTTACTGTTATTTTATACTTAGATTTGAATTTATGATCTTTTACAAGGACCCATACAAATTATTTTTCCCAGTCCTGGGAAAGGACTGGGAAAAATTTTTCCTGGGTTAAGTAATATGCTAAAAATCAAGAGGCATTAATATGTCAGCTTGCTCTGAAGCACTGAGTATGTGACAAATATCTAGAATACAGAGAATCCCCAAAAGCAAAAGCCATGCACAAAGCAAACAAAACCACTACCTGCAGTAAAATCTGATCCCATATAACAGATTGATCTTGAAGGTTCCTTCCAGCCCTAACCATTCTAAGATTCTATGAATTCTCAACTACACGCAGTTTTTGAAGTCAAGTTTTTATTCACAAACCTCTTTCAAAGCTTTTATTACATCTGGTTTTGGTCGTGGGCTCAGAGGAATGCACTTATAGCCACAACATTTTAATGTATTCACAAAGTCTCCTGCTGCTTTTTGTTCTTCTTTGGTCATTTCATCACTGTGATTGTGCATTAACTCATATAAATAGAGCACTAATTTAGGCCCATGCTGGAAGATGAAAAGAGGGGAGAAGGGGAAAAAAAAAAGTATGGTCATTCTTATTTCCACAATACAACACTGAGCAGGTTTTTTTCTTCCAACTTTATTCCCTTTTCAAGTCAGCCTGGACAAATTTCTACTATTTTTTTCTGTGATCTATAGAAAATGACTGCTTTAATGTTTGAAGACAAAGCATTTTATAAAAACTAGAATGAACTTGCTCAATTTAATCCTCGACATGATGAAACTTCCCCCAGCATCTTGTGGCATTTCAAATAGCTTACAGGAGAGCTGCTTTCTCTCAAGCTTGCATAAACAGAGTACAATTCAATCAGCTTTTTCCTGACAAACACAGAAAAGCACGGAGAAACTGAAAAGGATAAATAAGCAAAAGACAGAGTACTGCTTTTCTTGAGGACTGACTGCCTGCCTCTTAAGACCTAGTGGCAATCAGTCCTTACAGCTTTTGGGAAGCCTGCAGTTACAGTTCAAAGGGAAGGGTTATTCCTTCATTAATCTGTTGTTTTCAGGGTAGCTTAACTTCTAGCATAGTCACTAAAACTCTTCATGTTAAAACTAGCACCACCTTTTGTTTCTGCACTACACAGAAAACATGATGTTTGATGTGCTACAGAGTCAACATACCAAGACATAATCCCACATTGCCTCTTACAAAACTATCTGCTCCCAGGACAATGCAGCAGTTTCAGAAGTATGGGACTTTGTACAAGGACAACTTTGTAAACACCTCTAACCACACATGGTTGGAAACAATCATAAAATTTAAACAAAAAACACTTAATATAAGTTTGTCAAACATCTCTCACTCTCGAACTTACTTGCAAACTTGGGCTAAGACAGTCCCGCATAATCTCTTGATGATTTACTTCACACACCATCTCCAAAGCCTGCTTTCTTTCTTGCAGTGGCCTTGCTGGAGACAGGTTGTGCACAAGAAGCCTCCCAAGTTGTGTACGGAATGTGTCCTTACATGACAAGAGGATTCTCTTCCACTGCTGCTTTGGTGGGTTCATTCTGCTGGTGCTCTAAGTAGAATAGAATTTTTAAAACATTACAAGATTAATTTCAACAAGTTTTTCACATTACAAAAGCAGAGTTAATGTGATCAAAATCCAAGACAAAAGATTGCACTGCAAAATAGTGTTTTAGCTTACTGATCATTACAAGTTAAAATGGATTCAACTAAAAGAAGGCTTTGTTCATTCTAATAAAACAAACATTACACAAACACCCCACCCCATGAATCTTCCAATAGTACGGATGCAACTCCTAAATCAATTGGATATTCAAGTCAAGGAACTACACAACAATCCAAAGAGTGAGAATTGTTATGTAGTGGGCATAAAAAAATAAAACCTAAGGTTTATTTTTTTTGTTTGCTTAATGAATAGCCCTTCCACAGTAATGACTAGTTTCCAAGTAGATTACCTCAAAAACTATAAACCAGTCATTGGATTGAGGTGCTTGCGCTCACAAGAAGAAACCTGCCATCTTTGAAGTGTACTACAAGTATGATGCAAAGATAATGCATCTAACAAAAATAATTTTCCAGAGCTAGAAAGAAAATTAGGATGAGCTCCTTTTTATAAAGATGACCTAAGAAATAGAGGCAAGAAGCAGTAAGTTCAGTTTTCCAGTAAAAACATTTTAAATTACTCAATCAAAACCAGTTCACGACAAAAGCTTGACAAGCTAACCCCTGTATGCTAGAAAACTCTTAACCCTTTGGCATTCAAAGAGAGTTGTCATCTGGTTCATGTCCCTACCCCTTTCCCCTATTACACTGCCAGATTAAAAATTAGTTATTAGTTATTAGTAATTAAAAGTGCTCCCATCATCTGTGGATGCACAGCAGGTCTTGTTTTATAGGCACCAAACCTAAACCTTGAGGTTCAGGAGTCAAAGCAAAATTATGGATGCAGAATTCAAACTGATTTAATCTTTGTGTGCTTGTTAAAAAGTAGAATGTTGCTAAATGTTAAGGTAAAAAGAAAAAAATCAGAACACATACATTTATTATTTTAAAGCTGCAGAATAACTGAGAAGCTGAAGATAACTTTTAATGCCACAGCTGACTTGAGAAGGGCAGTAAGAAAAGCATTTATGGACAGAAGAATTCATGCACATGAAGCTCCTAACAAAGGAACTTTATGAAATATTCTTTAATGTGGATGACATCTAATTACTTACTATGGATAATTTAACTCCTTCCACCAACATTTTGAACATTTCTTTAAGAAACGGATTTGTTCTGTTTGACAGTTCCTGGTGGCTTTCCTCTTCTGGTACTTCCAGCTGGGATGCTGAAAGCCTGCTTTGACTTGTGGTTTCGGTGATACCCAGCACATCAAGGCACTCCTCGGTAGATGCTTAAATTTAAAAAGGGCACACACTGATCAGCACCATCTCAGGCAAGACAATCCTATTATTTTTTAGCTGGCATTACATCAAATATTGACTTTACTGCTATACTTATAATAAGTATAAAAAAGAATTTATTTCAATTCCCTTACGAACCAATTTATTCAGCATTTACAGTAAGTCACAGAGCTGTTGAACTCTTTCCCACATACCAAGCTCACTCTTGCTTCTGTGGAATTTGAACTAGCCCCCAAAGTCATGAAGCCTTGCTAACAAATGTCACCATTTCACAGTAACATGCAAACTGATGCATTTTAAGAGAGCAGATGCTCCCTTTGGTAGAGTTAAATGTTCAGGTAATAATTCAGGCAGTTAACACATGAATGGATTAGCACAGCATTGAAACAACTTGTTCAGTTCATTCAGGTAAAAACTGTACCCAGATTGTCAGTTATGTAATACTGTAAGACAAATCACTGACAAAACGGTGTTTCATGGTTAAAGCCATTGAACTAGCATCAGTGGTATTACTTTCTTCTCAAACACTTCTATGCTCCAAAAGCAAGAATCCATTTTTCATACAGCACTATACTGGCTCTGTCAAAACAGAAACGGAAGAGAAATCCTACCTAAATAAATGAGCCTGTTAACAGCTAGAACAGTTAGCCTCTGCAACCTCTGTACAAACTCAGTCTCAGTAGCTTGGATGGGATTCTCTTGGCTCATTCTCCGCTGCATCATCATGTTGAATTCCTCAGTTGCTAGTGAGCGCATTTTCATCAGCAGAGCATCAGACTGAGCAAGTGAAAACTTTCTGGAGCCTTTAAATAGAGAAGCATTAATAGCATCCTACTAAAGTGCACAAAAAAAAAAAAAAAAAAAACCACTTGAAAACTACCTTCATCCAAAGAGTTCACATCATTTAAAGAAATAAGAAATGTGAAATACTTTAATATTAAACAGAATATAAGCATCATTTGGGTGTTTTGTCCCTCAGAAGATTTTTAATATGAATATAAATAATTTAAGAAGATATATTGTGAAATAAGTTAGTCTCAAGATCAGATTTATTGCATTGCTTGCATATTTTAATGTAAAGCAAACAAAAGTTATTTCTATTCTTGTTTTTAAAGGATTAAAATTGCACAACAAAAATACTGCATTATCAGCTACAAACTAGCTTTATCTGCACAAACAAGTTGTCAGTTATATTAACAACTTACAAAATGTGTTTGTATCATATCCATTGCTACTGGTTTTGATGGAAGTAGTATTTCAAATTTAAAATATTCCTTAAAACATTACTGAAATTAACTGGTGGGCCTTGACTGTATTTGCCTCAATAAAAACCTATATATTTTAATCTTTAGCACCTTACCAGATTCACCAATATAAAAACATTTTCACTATATTTGCTAGGCTGATGGAGAAGGGAATCTAAAGCTGACCTTATACAGAGAAACACAGTAAAGAGGGGACAACAGTGGCTTGTTTTGGTATTTTAAACAACTCAAATATATGTCAGGTTTTAAAGTTTTATCTTCTACAAAGTATTACATCAGCTTCATTTCTGGGAGAGACATGCAAAGTCAATTTCCAGCCAGAAGACTTCAAAATCTTCACATAATGACCCCAAAGCTATCAAACATAGAGAAAGCATTACTGCACAATCATTTTACAAGCACAACCACAGCGGAATCTAGGAATCTCACACTCCCAGCTATTAATTAGGAACGCCAGGTATTTACTTCCAAATAATAATTAAGAGTTGTGCAACAAAGCAATCCCCACATCAGAGCTGTGTTACAGTTACCAGCACTAACTTTATTTTGGTATTTCCTTACTGTGATGAGGTTGGCTATTAAAGCCACTATGAATTACTCTTAAAACATCTTTACTAAGCAACTTGTGGATTTGAGAGAAATATAGTAAGGTAGTACCTGGCTTGAGACACCGCAGTGAGAATAAGGTGACTGAGGTTTCCTTTCCATACTACCTCCCAATACAAAAAAAAACCCTAAGTTCAAAATGTATACAAAGTTATATTATTCTTACATATATATATTTATAAAACAAATTTAGAGAAAAAGAAAAGCAGCAGGACTCGCTGAAATTGTAGTTTGAAAGTAATATATACAGGAGAAAGCACAAGAATACAGCACTTGTGCTGCTTACCAGCAATGCCTTTACGCTTTTGAAACATTGCGCGGTGTGGTGCAGATGGTGGTGGGACTGAACCAGCCTGCTCCTGAGCATCTTGGTTTGCTGTAGTTTTTATTAATTCAATAGCTGCTTGAAGAACTCTTAACTGTAGAACAGCTGCCATATCTAGAGAAGGGCATACAAAGAACACATGACATTCATTCTTTACAAATAATCAAGAATTTTTACCAGATGTTTGCAAAGTAAAAGAACATGTCAAAACGTGGCAGAGCTGTAAAACTCTCTATTCCAAAGAAGTTGCATAGAGAGTTCCTTGCTATTCCACAGACAGTATGTAACAAGTGAGTTCTCGCAGAAAAGCCACTGAATTGGATTTCTCTGAAATAAGCTAAATGAAACTATCAACATTTCCATTTAAATACCCTTAATGAACATGTATAGTCACTGCTTGTTCAGATTCGCAGTACACAATTCTTTACCACAAGGCAGGCTCCTGAGGAAAACTATGCTTTGAGAACCACTTAGAGAAAGAAGATCCATCACCAGAAAACTCCCCCTTCTCCCTAGTCAGGAATATTAATTTAAACTAAAAAAATAAAATAAATCAATGGGGAAGGGATTTTACTTCTCCAGTCCCGGGACCCCAAAAATAAGCAGATAACTTACTTTGCATCCTTGCATTTTTACTATTTTGAAGATGACCCAGCAGCACAATGAGGTCTTCAATAACACGAAAATATTGAGAACCTGAGGAGCTGCAGGCATGAATTGCAACTGCTACCAGCAGCTGTTGTATATCGCATGCAAGTAACTTGTAGTCATTCAAGGGAATGCTGCAAACAAAGTTGTAGTTACCAGAAACATGACAATTCTAGTAGATTGTAACCCATAACAAGACCCATTACTATTCCCCTCGCTGCCTCTGCCAACCCTACCTAATATTATGTTGTACTTCATAGAAAAAGGTTACTGCTGAAGGCTAGAAAACTAATCAAGGACAGTTCTTCAAGTGTTAACTTTTGCAGACTGGATGCCTGCAAATCATTGAGACATTAAGATTACAGCAAAGTATGGGAAAGCAACAATGTATTCTTACCAGATGTCTAAGCTAAAGTACTGTATTTCTCCAAAATGTATTTCTCAAAAATAATCTTATAACCAAGCCGAATTAAAACTACACTGGGATAAAAAACAAATCTATTTCTTCAGGATACCAAAATCCACTCCTCAATGACATATTTACAAATGTTCTGTACTTTAAGAAAGATTATACATTTAAGCTACTCAAATATTAAGTCACAGGAAGCACAGGACAGACTTTTCCTGCAGTTCTTACACCGGCTATAAATACAGTAGAATGCTACCGTCTCCTGAGCTTTACTGTTCAGGTGAATTTCATTAGGAAAAGCATCCAAAGTGTACACAATGTGACAAACTTCATTTTAAATTTTTAAGTGAAGGCACAGAAAAAACATTCCTTATCCAATGTGTTCCATTATTTGACTCAAAGAGCTAAACATTAACTTTCACTTACAGATATAAGCCAAAACCTCAAAAATCAGTGTTATTTTGTACATGTTCTCTGATCGTTTTAGGAAGCATAGAAAATAAAATACAGTAATATTTTTTTGACTTAAGGCTGTGCCTGGGCTGTTTAATAGCAAATGATACAATACTCACTTTGTTTCCAGTCCGCTGAGAGCAGCCAGTGTGTTACACAACACATAGAGCAAACCATTATCAAGTAGCAGGTCTGCAACTTTTGAGCAGGAATTTATGATTTGGAGCAGGAGACAGAAGCAGTTATGCAGCAGAACATTATCATACAATGAGTTCTCTATAAGGCCCAGAACAGGAATCACACACCATTTCTGAAAGAGTCCAACACTCTTGACATCTTCCAGATCAAACCTATTAAAATAAGCATAAGTGAGTGACATCATTAAAATACCAAACTGGCAAATGCAACTAGTACACACAACTGAACACCAGTCTATGCCAGTATTTTGACAAGGCTGTAGATGGCAACTTCCTACACTTCATTGCAGCAATGATGCCTGCCTACTGAAGGAAATAAGAGCAAAATAAACAAAGAGTCATAAGGAAATAAAGTATCTAAAAAGTGTATTGAAGCTTCAGCCAACTACTGTGTATAACAAACTTCATTAAAAGAGAAGGTTGGATTTTTTATCAGCACAGAAAAGTATGACTCATCATCTTTCCCATAATAAGTATTACCCCTGGCACAGACAGGATCAAGGAATCAGATGCAGCTTGGTATCAATATAATATACTGACAGCAGGTTTAACAACTTCTGGCTTATTGTATTTGTAGAACTTGGAACAGTGTTTCACACCTTGTGTTATTTATACATTAATAAACTGGATTACTGTGTTAAGGTTATCAGCCCATCAGACAACTGTTACACACAATCCTGAAAGAATCTGAGCCATGAGTTTCCTTTCCAGCTCCATGGTCAAACCTGAGGAAGTAACAGTTCTCTGCTTTGGGGTTAATTCAGCAGTCAGGTTTAGGTTTTGCAATAAAACAGGAATATTTTGAAGGGGAAGGGGGGGCATCTGAAGATCAGGCCAACAGACATAACTTACTTGACTACAGATCCTGCCTTGGCACAATCTGAAAAGTAGCTTTTCACAAGCTTTTTACACTGTTGACTACGTTAAAGATGCATGTCCTTCCTGTACAATCA
The DNA here is from genome assembly GCA_013399135.1 of Heliornis fulica. NCBI lineage: Eukaryota > Metazoa > Chordata > Aves > Gruiformes > Heliornithidae > Heliornis > Heliornis fulica. The sequence goes on along the minus strand of VXBZ01002165.1, from coordinate 506,574 downwards.
TTAAGTAGTCATTCTAATTCTAAAAATATAATGTGCTTAGGTAATAATTTACTGGGATGATTGTTACAAGAAATCTCTTTTCCTGATAATATGATGTGGCTCTTTGGTTCAGAGAAATAGCATATCTGTGGGTTTTCCCTAAAGGAAATACGGATTTAAACTCAGGGCCAAGCCAAAGTGGAAACCAGCTTTTTCCTTAATCGCCTGCCAAAATCCAGTAGCAGAAGTCTAGTGACTACTTAAAACTTCTAAGGGCATAAATCAGTTTCATTCAAGATCAGAAAAAGCTAAACTCATTACAGGACACTTAAAGTGCAAAGGCCTCCGAGGCCCTCAGAAGGGCTGAGGATTTAGAAAACCCACTGAGAGCACCCATTGGATTAAGCTGCTTACAGTTTAAGGGCCATATAATAGCCATAAGTTTAATGCATTTAGATGTTAAAGCTACAATCAAAACATTTTAAATTCCTTTTGAACTTTTGAATGCCTATTGACTACTTGGATGAGAATAGGAACTGGAAAGCTAACACATCCTTGCCTCCAGCAGTGAAGCGTGATGCTTGTAGTTCAAACTTTAAATTACAGGGTGCAAAACCAAAGCATTACTTACTCTTCATCCAAGCCAACAGAGCGGCCAAAAACCATTTCCAAAAAGCACTCCACAACCTCCTGAGTCCCCTGGTGAAGGTACAGCTGGTTGGCTAGCAAGGAGAAGCCACGATTCTTTAAGAATTTCTCCTTCTGCTCCCTCCTTGCTCTGTTGAAATATGCATCCAACAACTAAAAATAAATGCATAATTATGATGTAAGATTGAAACATTTAATAGCTGTCTTGAAAGTTAAGAACTTACATGATTTGAACTTCTGACAAAGTTTTAAAAATCCAGATTAGAAACATCAATTGCACTTTTGCAACTGCAGTCTATGCTGCCGCTGGTAGAACTGACAGTTGCCTTCATACTTTTAGTCTGAAGACTCTCAGGTTTTTAGTCAAGTTTGAGAAAGACAAAAATCACACAGCAGTTACAGAATGCATAAATATGTTCAAACTTCTATAATTAAATCCTACACTTCAGTGTGCATGCAAGCACAAATTTTTGGGTCATGCTGTTGGTAGAGCCATATAATCTTATTCTTTAAAATAAAATACAATCTACATAATGTTACCATCCAGGCACACCGCCTTTGTCCATACTAGAGAAACATCTGAAGCCTCAACTCTATGTTCAGGTGACAAATGTGTGGGTGGCTCCCCAGAGTAACTGAAAGTTAGCCATGTCAGAAGTTAAGTTTGCACCTCAGCTTAATATAATGCATCTGTGTTTCTGGGTGGAGATACAATCACCAACTTTTTCTGCATTGTTGCTTCCATTTACATCAGTAATGCTGTCATATACACCTAAGCCCTCTGGCTTGAATCACAGCTTACATTTATCTATTAAAAGACTCTGTGTTGTTTGTTCTACTCTGTGGGAGTGAAAACATCTTAAAATTCAAAGTAAACCTAGAATACTAGAAGCAGGAAAGCAAAATTAAAAAAATATTAACGTAAATTCACGTTTCCAAGATGTCCACAAAATTTTAGCACAACACGTTATATAGACCTACTTTAATGACTCCTTGTTGTATGAGAGGAGATGGGTGGTTCACAAGAACTATAAGATAATCAGGTTGGATGAGCTTGTCCATCACATCTTCTAGCATTGTATCTGGTAGGATTAGGAGAACTCCACGCAAGAGGTCATATAATCCACAACAGATAAGCACTAGACAGTCTTCTGTACATCTGAAACCAGAGGAGTATGTTTTACCACAACAGGAAACAAAAAAAAAGAAAAATAATGTGTAATTGTTAGCTATTTGGAGCAGGAAGGAGGACAAAACCTGACCAACATTTCTGCAGTACTCCTGTTACCAGTCTTCATTAACCTTGGTTTTGGATGGCAAATTTAAGAAAGGTTAATCTGACCAAAAGTACTTGCTTGAGATTTTTTTGTGAGCTAGCATAGCAAGTCCCCCCTCCTACCAAAGGCAGCAAGATTGCCGATTTTTAGAATTTGCTATGTGAATAATACAATTCCATAGACTAAAAGCTTAATTGCCAGGTTTACGACAGTCACTGAAAACATTTTCAGGCTTCCAATTTTTGTAGAAATCAAGACCAAGAACTGTGAAATTAAAGCTCATACTGAGCTGCTACTAATTTATTCTTTTGTTCATCTGCTTACCTATCATCAGGACTCTCCAGTGTTTTTTGGGTATTCTCATTAGCTGAAGAAAAAGCAAGACTCTCCCAGTCTTCAGGAAGCACAGTCTTGTCAGCAAAGCTTGGCCAGCGAGCAATGGTTGACGATCCTCCATGAACAGAAAATGCTAAACCCAACCCTGGAAAACTATTCTGATTTTTCTGAAGTGAAGGCAAGCCCTTCAAGTTGTCTGGACGACGCATCGATGGCTCAGCTGCAGCACCACCACCTTCATTATATCTCAGGTCCACATCTGCTTCTTTTGTTTCAAGTGCATTTTCAGATAACTCTTCTTCTTTTGCAATATCATCAAATGTTTCAGCAGATGTTAATTCTGAGTCACAAACTGTCTTTGCAGACTCACAACTGCTAAGAAAGAGTTCTTCTTGTACTCTCTTTATGGTTTCAGAACTTCCTACAAAACTGATTCTACCCTGGAGGTCAACGTAGTCATGCTTGCCAAAAGTCTGCAGGTCATCAATGCTTCTCCCCATTCTTTCAGTTATTCTTTTTCGATGAACTTGAGGTGAGGAAGTAGGAGATGCTGGTAAGCTTTTGCAAAGCCTTTTAGGTGCTTGAGTGCTCATCTTGTGCTGTACACTAGCCCTGGAAGCGTTCTCTGGAGAAGTAATGACATCAATTGTAAAAGGTATTACTACATTTGTGACACAGAGAAAAGTTATGTGATACATCATCTGAAACATACAACAGCTAACTTAAGAATCAGACTTATTTTTTCCACTCCCGTTTTGTAAATATTGGTAAACTTGCTTAGATTATGCATTTTATTTCTCATTGTCAAGGAGCTTAAATAAAGGCTTAAGCATAAGTTCTGTGTTTTACCTTCCAATGGTAAAGCTGCAAATCCAGTTGGAGTTGTAATCACAAATGCAGAACTCTCTGTTGACTTCCCACCACTGCTAGAATTTCTCAGGTACATAAGTGATTCGACTTTAGCCTGGAAAATTTTGCCATCTAGAAAGAAAAGGGGAAGAGTTACACCAAAGCTTTACAAGTTTGCATTCTGGGTATATTGAAACCCACAGTAGGCAGGTCACTGCAACCTAATCACTGGAGGCTAATGAGAAGAGCTTGACACAGGTGCATCTGAGAAAGCACTTGAGTACAGTTTTTTTGTATTAATGATTACCTTTAAAACTCACTTTAGGACACTGAAGGCATTATGCCTGTCTAAAGTAACTAAAAGATGGTCCTTGCAGGCACACAACCAGTTATACTTAAGACTTTTTGCCATGGCAAACACAGGTGACTGTTTTCAAACAGGTTCAGTTAATAAGGCTCAAAGTAACAAAAAGCACATTCTACTCAGATTTTTCACATCTGTTAGTACTAGAGGACAGATACAGAGAACAACTGCACAGCCTCTGAAACTGGCACCTAAAGCTAGTAGTACCCAGGCAACTGCAAAAGGAGATTTTACATAATGTTTTACATAATTTACAACTAAGGTTGCACAATGCTAATACTGAAGCATAAACAATACATCTACTGTTTTGTCATTTTTAAAAGGGGAAAATAAAGGAAAAAATATTTGAGGCTCATAGCACTCATTTTGCCAAAGCAATCACCTAGTACAGATATACTAAATACAACTGTTGTCCTAGATCCAAACCCCTGAAAGCACATGGACCCTTTCAGTAACTTATGTGATGGAACCTGGCAGCAATGACTTGCAGTGCAACTGACCATTTCCTAAAAATAGTCCTCACACCATATTTTTCTAGGAATTCAGTAGGAGGAAACAAGACCTTAGAGATGGAGACAGGACAATATACACATATTTCTGAAGAAGTTTCATTTACAGGTAACTTGAACATTTTTCTCTAAGATTTGGGCACAGGCAACTGTTACCATGCATTCCATTTAGCAGCATGAAACTTTAAAGACATAACTATCAGAGATATTATCTATGGTTGTAGAGAGAAGAAAGCTCTCCAAATAAGTCAAGCAAACAGTCTAATACCTCTCAATACCGTAAACTACTTTTACTTTACTAAGACCCAATAGTTCACTAATTTTGTTTCTATAGTTATTACAATAGAGCAATCAAATAATATATAAATAGTGGTTTATAAGTGTTTTTTAGATATTAGTTATGACTAGACTTTTATCATATTGCTTATTTCTAGTTAAGTGTGACATATCTACCTATGTGCAGGGAAAAGTAGAAGTTGGTAGGATTGTGACAAACATAAGTATTAGTGGGAGGGTGAACTGCTAAGAGGAAATTGAAGACCAGTGTCAGCAATTCCAAATCTGGGGGAGATCCAAGTACTTCTTCGATTATTTTCACAAATGACCTACAGACCTCCCGAGGCAGGGATGCAAGCTGCCCTTCTTTATGCTCCTAGAAAGGAAGAACAGTACAACAGAAGTTATTTGTATTTGTAATTTGACAGATGTTGTCTTTTTTAAATGGTCATGCTGTAGTAGGAGAACAGACAAGAAAAACCTTCAGTACTAAAGCCTGTTTTCTTCAATCTGAGAGGAGCTACTGTAACTACTCAGTGTTACCCAAGTCAGCACACTCACAATTCAGACATAAAGTATTACCTATGTTATGCATGTTTATTTTTAGAAAGTGAACATCTTCTGCATATTGTGCTACTCTGACTTGAAATGCTGTGAGCCTTAGGATACGAGTCACCATCTGAAGCATAGTTTACTCTTTGTATTACATGTTTGTAGTGGAATTAAAATAATTGCTAATACTAACAATGTGAACATAAAGAACTTTCTGAACAGTGCCAGACTGGATGTTCTGCATTTCCAGTGCAGTGGCCATTTTTATAAACATATTAAATTGAGATTTCATTGATAATTATAATTTCTGCTTGATCAAGCATTCTCAGTTCTGGCGACGCTGCACCTCAAATTCTGTGTTAAATTTTGGGCCCCTCACTATCAAGGGCCACACCATCAAAGCCCTGGAGGATGGGGATCAGACTTCTTGCAGCTAGTGATAGGACAAGAAGAACAGCTCCGAGTTGTGACAGGGGAGGTTCAGGTTAGAAACGAGGACAAATTTCTTCTCAGAAAGAGTTGTTAGGCATTGGAACAGGTTGCCCAGGGCGGTGGAGTCATCATCCCTCGGCATGTTTAAGGAAAGGTTGGATAAGGTACTTAGGGCCATGGCTTAGTGAGTAATATAGATGGTATGGAGACAGTTGGATTAGATGATCTTATAGGTATTTTCCAACTTTATTGATCATATGATTCCATGATTCTATGTAGTTAGGCAGTGGTTATTTGAAAAAATCTAATAACTGAACAATATTTTAGAACAGGACTACCTGGGAGGACTACAAAAAGACAGAAAGTAGCCAGGGATCAGGTGAGGAAGGCTAAAGCCCTGACAGAATTAAAACTGTCAAAGGATATAAAGAGCAATAAGGAAAATTTCTATAGGTATGTAGGGGACAAAAGAAAGACCAGGGAAAATGTAGGCCCCCTCTGGAAGGATACTGGTGTACTGATTACCCGGGACATGGGGAAGGCTGAGGGCCACACTCAGAGAGTGGTGGTCAACAGCTCAATGTCCAAGTGGAGACCGGTCACGAGTGGCATCCCTCAGGGGCCCGTGTTGGGCCCGGCCCTATTCAACATCTTTGTCGGTGACATGGACAGTGGGATGGAG
>VXBZ01002165.1:454415-500474 GCA_013399135.1 Heliornis fulica | reverse complement strand
GGCCACAAAGATGATAAAGGGGCTGGAGCACCTTTCCTATGAGGACAGACTGAGAGAGTTGGGGCAGTTCAGCCTGGAGAAGAGGAGGCTCCGGGGAGACCTTATAGCAGTCTGCCAGTACCTCAAAGGGGGCCTACAAGAAAGATGGGGAGAGGCTCTTCAGCAGGGCCTGTTGTGACAGGACAAGGGGCAATGGTTTCAAAATAGAGGGAGGGAGATTTAGACTGGATATTAGAAAAAAGTTCTTTACTGTAAGAGTGGTGGAGCACTGGAACAGGTTGCCCAGGGAGGTGGTGGCTGCCCCATCCCTGGAGACGTTCAAGGCCAGGTTGGATGAGGCCCTGAGCAACCTGATCTAGTTGGGGGTGTCCCTGCTTCTTGCAGGGAGGTTGGACTAGATGATCTCTGGGAGTCCCTTCCAACTCTAATCATTCTATGATTCTATGACTTCAAAGATACTCATTAGTGAGGTCTCCAACAAGTATATGGTGACTAACTTACTTCTAACTTCACTAAATTTCACTTCATTTTTGGTACCCAAGCACCTTAACTGAGACTGCTTTATGAAAACATAAAATTAAGTGAGATTTTTAAAGAGAACAGTTTCTATAGTTTTGTCTTCCATTCTGTCATTTTCCAAAACTGCCATAGCATTGTTGGCCAGTTTAAGTAGTTTTTAACTGTAGAAGTCACATATTTATGTTTTTTGTACTTGTGTACAAAAGGCAGGGAAAATACTATGCAATGTTCTGTCTCTAGGCATTTGTATTAATACACAATTTTAAGAGTTCACTAACAAGTTCTGAAAGTAGAGAACACCACAAAAACAGAGGCATTAAAAATTTACAGCAGTAAGAACTATAAAAAGACATTAAGAAAAATCATTAGAAGAGGGGAAAAACAATTAATTAAATTAATATTTTTGAGTGAGAAACTCAATAGAATGCAAGATAGCAAACGTACTGCAAAAACAGGGATTACAATACCTATTTTCACAAATAAGTATGTACTATAAGCTAGAAACCATTCCAAAAATCATGTTCCTAAGAGGGGTCTATCAAAGGGCTGAAGCACCCCCAGTCCTTTTTAGACCTGCTCTCCATGCCATGGGAGAAGGTACTACTGGGTGAAAGGTTTGAGCAGAGTGCTCATACTGAGCACTGCAGGCCAGCTGCTCTGTTAGCTCTGGTGAGACAGAGGACAGACAGGCTCTTCTACTTGCACAGTATCCGTTTTTCAGTGATAAAATTTGAACTAGTGAAAAACACCTGAGGTCTTTACATACGGGTCACAATTAATTTCAGCCCCTCGCCAGGTAAGGATTGTGCACTTAACAGAGTGCTCGGGTTTTCTCTTGCCCCTTCTGTCCAGCAGCAAGTACAGCACCCAGCAGGGAACTGTAGCAGTGTAAAGCAACAACTGTTGAAAAAGCTTAAAGGAGTCTCCAATTTTTCCTATAGTATTTAATCCCTCCCCACTCCAAGTAAAACTGAGTATTTGCCAAACACAAAGTAGTTTTCAAAGTACCTGTAGCACCTGACAAGTTAACAGGAAGTGATGGACCACTTGAGCTTTCAACAGCTGTCTAATGTTAAACATCTGTTGGTGATGGTTTGCTCTGATAAGGATTTCTAGAGCAGATAACAGAGTTTCCCAAACACCTTGCTGAAAAACAAAACAAATCAGGAAACACGACTTCAAAAATAAGTTTCAGAGTCTATACACTGAGTGTGAAAAAGTTTGGCAACATAACCTAGTCAGGTTAGATTTGCTCTTAATACAAAGGCTAAATGGCTGCAGATAGTCAGATAACAAGTAGAAACTTCAGAGAAGTTATGATCATATAAAAATAAGTATATTTTAATGATTAAGCTATGGAAGAACTGCTTCTTGTCTACAAGTAGGTCTTCCTCAGTCTTAAGTTTACCTAAAAAATAAATCCACTCATCTAACAAGCCATTTACATATATTTCCAGAACTTCATACACTGGTGATATTATTATTGATTATGGGAGCTTGATGCTACTACCAACTGTTCAGAGAAAGATAAGGACCATTATTTTTAGAAAATTTTAGTGTTTACTTACATCTAACTAGAGACATTAATCTCTGTCCTCATAATACTTTAAAATACTGACTTCTAGACTTAATTTTTTTTTCTAAAATAAAATCAATTACCTTTGCTTTAGACCAGATCTTCCAGTCAAGCAGTAGCTTTTCTAACAACTGAACATCTTGGATAACTGCAGTAGAATTTGTGTCAAGCATGAACTGTCCATTTTCATTTATATAGAGAATCTCATCACTGCAGCATCCTTCAAGGAGAGTCTTAAAGAGGGAGAAAACTGTGTTGAATGTCATAAGCACAAAGCAGTACAGTTGTCCTTTCCAATATATCAAAAAAAGAAAAATAATCTTTAAAAGACACAAACTTGATACGATCTGCCCGTCAACTTTGAAAATAGTTACCGAGTTCAGTATTTATGGCATTTAAGAAGCCTCACTCTTAGAGCACCAGTTCCAAAATTTAAAAACCAAAATATTTTCAAGTACACTCATAATTTCATAATTGCTTACGAGTTTAAAATTACTTGAAGATCTTTTTTCTGGAAGAAACAAATGTGCTTTTCACCCCATCTCCACTGAAATACCAGGGTCTTTCAAGCACTTTCTTTTTTCTCCCCTTGCTCTATCTTAGTTCAAGGCAAAACACTCCTAGACTGAACTCGCCCCAAATGACTGCTCTGCCTTTGTCAAGACAGCTTTGAATGTAGAATTAAAATCAGAGATTTCTCTCAATTTGTGCTAACACTGAGCAAAATATCAACTTTGAAATCCCTACCTTCAACATGCAAAATCCAACAATGCATTTTGGTTTGATCAACACTCGATGAACCATAGAATAACCATTACAATTGTCCATCTCCTGTATTCTCTGTTGATTGTATTTTGTTAAAGACAGTATAAGCTGTAGTGCTAAAGCTTGAGTGTCTTCACAGCTGCTCATCTCTACAACCTGGAGGCAAATTTAATAGAACAGTTTAAGTGAGAAACATTTAGGAAAAAGAAGTCTTAAAAACACTTTGTTATTGTCCTAAATCATAGCTTCTAGGTTAAATCTGTTTTATAGGTTTTTGTGGGTATGTCCATAACCTTCAAATACTGCTTATGTGTGTACATTCAGATAGAGTATCTGAAATGGTGATTCCTAGTGTGGACAATTATCAACTAAGAAAATAGGAGTCCCATTACAAGAATCCTTTTTTTAAGGAAAAAAAACCCAAAATGTCAGCTTACTTAAAATATATTTAGAAGGCACCAATTTATACTACAAAGTCACATGGTCATAAAATACATTAGCAACTAAAGAGAATAAACTGTGTTGTTCATCCTGGAAATGTGTTAGGTAGAGAATGGATTGAGAGCAGCCCTGATGGACTCAGGCTGCTGTTTGACAAGAAGTTCAAAATGACCTGGCAATGTGTGCTTACAGCCCAGAAAGCCAACCACATCCTGGGCTGCATCCAAAGAAACATGTCTAGAACGTCAAGGGAAGGGACTCTGCCCCACTGCTGCATTCACCTCTGGGGCCCAAACACAAGAAGGGTATGGAGCTGTTACAGCAAGTTCAAAGGAGGGCTGGAGATCCAGAGTTGAGCTTGTTCAGCCCGGAGAAGGCTCTACAGAGACCTCAGAGCAGCCTTCTAGTAACTAAAGAGGGGTACAAGAAAGCTGTGGAGGGGCTATTTACAAGGGCAGGGAGTGACCGGACAAGGGGTGATGGCCTTAAGCTGAAGGAGGGGAGATTGACATTAGATATGAGGGAGAAATTCTTCCCTGTAAGGGCAGTGAGGCCCTGGCACAGGTTGCCTAGAGAAGCTGTGGCTGCCCCCTCCTTGGCAGTGTCCAAGGCCAGGCTGGATGAGGCTTTGAGCACCCTGGGCTATTGGAGGGTGTCCTTGCACATAGCAGGAGGTTGGAGCTAGATGATTTGTGAGGTCCTTGCCAGCCTAAACCATTCTATAATTCTATGAGTTTAAGCACCTTTAAAAACTAGAAACCAAATACATGGTCAGTTCTATAACAGCCCTAAAAATAATTCGCTCAGCCTCTAGAAACGCACTCTTTAAATCAAAAAACGTTACCACATCTTACATACTAGCAATGTTATAATGCTATTACATAGATTTTCTGAAGTGTGCAATTTAAGACAACCCACACAGTGCAGTCTGGGTCATACAACAGGTATTTTCCACAAATTCCCTTAAGTAAGAGATCACATGCAGCCTACAGTAAGGCAGCCAGAATATGTGATTTGCTACCTAAACCCAAGGAGAGTTTTATATGGGAGAACACATACATGCACCCTCCTCCTTCTGCCCTCTTACCCTAGCAAAAAGGAAAACAAATGCACCGGTTCCTCCAATTTCATGTAGTATACCCTGAAGAGTTTTACATTCAATGGGCTGCAGTGCTTTCAGGTGGTGAGCGTCCAACACATTGCTCTGAACTTCTTTTGAGCTGAAAGGTCTCTGAGAAGGTACAGCTTTCGCCTGACCTTTCAGTCTGATAACAGGTTCATATATAGTGTACTGACCAGGACAGCACGTGGTATAGACAACAGCAAGACTCTCCTGTAACAAGATAAGTTTATAAGATTTTTTCCAAGGCAGTTTAATACAAAACACGCTCTTAACCCATCACCCACAGCTACACACTGTCCCTAAAACAAAAAGCCTCACACAAAGCCACCTAACAGCAAGCAGTAGCAACTTTGGCAGTTCATTTCTACTTGACTATTAGCATGCTCTTGAGTTTCCTATGGATGCATGTGCAATAAAATGCAACAGGAATCCTAAATTTTGGCAAATGTATGCAATAGCTACTGCACAGGAAGTTAAAGCACTAAAAATATTCCACGAAGGATCCTCCTCATCACGTGATTAAATACAACTGTTTTGCATAAAAAACAGTTACTAAGAAATTGAAAAGAAAATGAGTTCACAGATGTACTGGGAAAACTGTTTCCCCTTCTAAAGTGCAAGTCCAAATAGAAAGTTATATGCTCTTTTTCCCAGAATTTCTCCAATTTTAAGTCTTTCAATCAGCTTTAACTGGCTTTGCCACAAGAACATTTCAATAGAAGTTCTGTTTCTGATGCAGAGATTTAGACCAAAACCAAAGTTCCTAAGGGAAGTAACTGAAAATGTAAAATGATTATACTGTGGATATTCTTTGAAATGGAGAAGTAGTTACAAGTAAGGTGCTTGTATTTTATACAAAAGGGCAGAGATTAATTCATCACTTGAACACATAGTTCTTCACTCTGGTTACTTTGAGGTTTTTGAGACAAACTAAGAAATCAGTCACACAACCTCTCATCTTAGGGTTTTACTTATTCCATTCATTCCTTCTTAACCTATGGAAAAGTTTAGTACCGGGTTTTACAAGGATCATAGCCAGGCAGAATGACCCTTTGCCTACAGCTATAGAGCAGGATGTGAGAAAACCCTCTGGTGGAAACAATTCATACAGCAGGAATTACTAGTTCACAGAAGAAAATCCATGAATTACAGGAGGCTTTACTGATAAGTGTTATTTTATTCTTTTTTTTTCTAGTGTAACTATTTACACATGCATTTGGCATGGTTGTTTCAGCCAGGAAAGATGAGGAAATCTAAGACCTGCCACATGGAAATTGACTTTGCATCATATCATGTTCCACTGAAAACTTACTCCCTCTCTCAACACCCTGAAAGAACTGGGACGAAGTCTTTTCCTTCCTGTTAGAGCCAGATAAATCTCTATTTCTCCTCAGTTTCAGTGTTAAAAGGTTAATCAAGCTGCCCTTGTCTCCCTTCACAGTAATTAAAAAGGACTATGTATTCATCTTCAGGCACTTGAAGGTTATGCGAAGTGAAATCTGCTTATCTGAAGTGAAATATGCAGCGTTACACAAGTTGGAATATTCATAGGCTGTCAGAATCCAACCTAAAGCAAACTGGAACAGCCACCCTGTGTGGACTTCAAGACCCACTGAACTAAGTGGGAAGAACCCTGCAGTGGTTTTAATGAGAACTGGATTTGTTCCTTCCTGCTGTGATGGAGTGAAACACTTTGGAAGACAGCAGGACATGCATTCACAGGTTCTTATTCAATTTAAGATTAAGATTCATCTTACTTACAATTAAAGGCCCAACATCCACTTCCTTTTTTGCCATGAAGAGCTCCTTAATTTGTTCACAATGTAGAATCTCTTTACTTATGTACTTAGAGAAATCAGTCAATGTTTTACCATATTTACAAGGCATTACAGATGTGAAGTTTGGCCCACACGTGTATAAGTAAAATGCTTCCTCAGGTCCAATCTTTGCACCTAAAATCAGGAGAAGATGATGTTAACTCTTTAGTATGCAATAAAGGAAAACTCACACATTTGCTAGGAGACAGCAACAGAGATTTCAGAAGAAAGACTGACTGTTTCTCATCAGACAGTTGAGACCAAAGCTTACTATTAGCTACTGTAGATCAGTGACTTCTGACACATCACGGGCCAGTTCATTCAGTGGTAGAGGCAACTGAAACCAAGTCAGGAAAATTATCTGCACAAAGTGAAGCCTACCAGCTATGAATAATCAACTGCACTTTTTGAAGTGGAAGAGTCATCTATCCAAGCCTCCTCAGAGTTTTCAAAGCATAGCAAAATTACAGATATCAACAGCACACTACAATATAGAAAAACACAAATCTTTGGGTTGGAAGTGACCTCAAAGACCATCTAGTTCCAACCTCCCTGCACAGACAATTAGCAGGGTAGAGTGATGAAGGACACAATAAAAGAAGCTTCCTACAGCTAACAAGGAGGAAAAAGAAATATAAATATGTAGGAAACAGAAAGCAAAATTAACCTCCCTTCCCTTTCCAGACAGCATGTCTCAGCATGTCTCTTGTTTGTGAGAATGCAAATTCAATGGAAGCATCCAGAAGGACCCAAGTCTGATATATGGCCACACACTAACTGTATAGCAGTAAACCCAGTGCTCTACAAATACCTCAGTTATGCTGTGTGTAAGCACACAGAAATCAGACCATGTATGTTCACCAGGTGGAGCTCACATTTATGACAAGCATCTCATCTATGTCCTGCACAAATACAACGTATTTGCTCAGACCTACGCACCCTATACACCCTGGCAAACAGATTTCACGTGTGTAGCAGTCCTGACAGGGCCACTGCACATGAAGATCTGTCAGATGTCTACCAGAAGGGTTCCAGCCTTCAGCACTAAGCAAATAGCCCTGGACAAAACTTGAAGGAGTGAGAAGAACTATGCATCTAAGAAAACCCCAAAGCAACCTCAGCAGTTTCAGAAAATAAGCATGCTCAAATTTGAATCACTGAATAATCTGAGTTTTTCTAACATGTTTTAAGTAATTTGAAACTAGTCATTTAGAAGCAGATAATTCAAACTCATTTTTCCAGCTGTGAGAAACCAAGTGTTTTAAGAAAAAAACAAGAGCAAGCACCACCATCTCCCCATCCCCTACGACAAGGTATTATTTCTAGAAATTTAAAGAAACAGTAAAATACCTGGCATTGCCAATTACAACACTAAAAAAAGCGCAGGAATAGTGGCAGAAAGACACATTAAAAATAAAAATTAGAAATATTTACCAACTTTGTCCCTGCATATTGTTGCTTCTCCTGTAAGAGCTTGGCATGTTTAAAAGAAACCAAATTAAGCCTATGACCTTGGAAGACTGTTCTGATTTTGGTTGAGAAAGTGTTAAATTTCTTTCTAGTAGCTAGTATTGTGCTGTCTTTTTGATTTAGTATGAGAACAACGCTGATAACGCACCAGTGTTTTTACTTATTAATAGATAGTTGTGGCATTTACACTGAGCCAAGGACTTTTCAGTGTCTCACACCCTGCCAGGTGCACAAGAAGCTGGGAGAGTCCAGCCACAACAGTCTGGCCAGAGGGATGTTCCCTACCTTGCAAATTCATGCTCTGGGTGTTAACTAGGGAGGCTGCTGGGAGGTGGGATCGCTGCTCAGAAAGACTGAGCATTGGACTTGTTTTGAGTCATATCCCTCCCACCACCCCCTTCTTGAGCACGTGGTGAGCAATTCCATTTGTGCATTACTTATTATTGTTATTCTCTTCCTTTGTTATCCCACTGAACTGTCTTTATCTCGATCCACAAGTTTGGTTTGGGTTTTTTCCCTCCACTCTTCCCCTCACACCCCTGAAGGGGAGGGGTGAGCAAACAGTTGCCTGGTGCTCAATTATGGCTGTGGTTTAACCACAGCAGAAGGGAAAAAGGAAATGAAGACGTATTTAAGAAAAAAGTATACAAAAGTACCATTAAAAAGAAGTAGATTTCCAAGATCCCATCTACCCGACAATCGAAGCAATTCTTCTTGAGACGATGTACAATGGCCAATCATACAAAATGTTTTATTACTGTCAGATGATAAACTTGATTTCCTTGGTAGTGCGTAATCTAAATTAATCTCACATTTCCTAAAAATACATATAAAGAAAAAAGTTTAAATATTAAGAAGTGATCAAAATTGCTGAGGTATTCAGGTTTAAAATAGGTTTTAATATTTAGTAGATAAGCCACATTGTTATCAACATTAAGTTACTAAAGCCATCTTCACGGTCTAGGTACCAGTTATTGATGTATGCATTCAAGCATTGCACAGAACAGAAGAGTCCTGACTATGGTGGCAATACAGCAAGGACTTCCTAGGTCTGAAATTCCTTCCTCCTCCCCTCTGACCTCAAAGAAACTGTACATTATGAACGCTATACACACCTCTAAAACATCACAAATTTTCAAGAATTTGTGCTATTCCTGAAAAGTCACAGGCCTTGAAATGCTAATGGACATTATGAGAGCTGGTTCACATGTGCTGGAAGAATGTTGAGGATTTACTTATACTAAGGAACATTGTCAGAACTGATGTGCTGTGCAGCCACAGGCAATAAGCCTGATGCATTCAGAGAGCATCTCATTAACCTCATGTTCATTTACAGAAGAAGACCAACTGGACTGTAAAGGTCATCTGAAGCTCCCCGGAAGAGCCTAACGATTAACAAAACTGGCAAGTACTTCTGTGTCAGGAGCCTCACTAACTGCACGTGTGCAGAGCATTACAGCATTTCTCCTCTCCCCAGTATCTCCACATTTGGCCTTTATTGCCTTCAGCATGCACATGCTCAACAGTGGTGGGGAAGAAATCACACTGCTTAAAAAGTAACTCCAAGTAGTTTCAAGAACTACGTGAAACAAGTGTTATTACTTCACCATTCCAGGTTTAACTGCAGGAACAAAAACTGCAAGAGCTGTTTTCCTAGATGCAGTTTTAGGAATGCCTTTAATAACACTGCCTGTTTACTGACCAAATTCTAGAGGAATGGCAAAGAAGTTTTGGGATATATTTAAGTGGTTTGCAACATGTGTTTTGAACCCTTGCTTCATATTTAGGACACACAGGAAGTCTTCATAGCCTGGACTTTAGAAGGGACAAAACCTGTAATAATTAATAAATTCCTTTTGCTCTAACCAGCGAATATTTCATGCAGGTGCAGGCCCACCCAGCCTAGTAACAGGTACCTCATCCAGGAGCATGGACCTTCTGTTTTCAGTGGAAGTAGTAGTACTTGCCACTGCCAGCTCAGATCTTGCCTGAAATATTTTTCTCCATTTCTCTCAGAAGAGCAACATGACTGCTTTCTCTCCATCTCCTCTTTATTTCTACTTTCAACAATATTGCCAGTACCTGAACTATACCTCCTTAATTTGGATTCTTCACCTAATGAGAGACATTATATGTCTGCTGCTAACTTCATGCCATAGTACTCACCTCCTTCATGATGAAAACCACTGACATCTGCACTGGTCCATGGTATGAACTGAAGCTTCTCAAAGCTATCAAGACCATTCCAAATACTTCTAGGCAATTCCTAGCAATGTAAGACAGCCCTCTCCTAGCCAGAGATTTCTCAACTGTAATTTCACCGCGCACCAAAACAATACTGATGTTTTCCTATCAGAGAACAACTTTTTAAGACAATAAATATCTAGCTGCAACCAATGTATACTTTACCTCTGACCAGAAATCCACAGCATCAGCTTTCCATGGATATTTTTCTTGCCTTCTGGCTGCTGGAGATATGTTAGCGCCAAATGCTGCCACCTGCCCACAAGGAAAACATTCTCTGGAGATTCAGCCTGTGCCAGCAGACCAGCTTTCATCTCATCGTTTGGATCCATGCACATACTGTAACAAGAGGAAAAAGACAAATATGTGTGTTTATCTTCAAATTTGCATTTGTAAGCTCCAAATCGGCAATTTTTCTGGCCTCAGTTGCTTTGAGATTGCATTCCTTCACTTCCACAGAAAACTGTTTTGATCACAATGCTGTACTTAGAGTGCTCAGTATCAGCCAGGGAAATCCTTACATTAGTGTTTCAACTTTGTTAGCCTGTCTGCATGAATCTGCTTACACTTAAGATAAGGACACTATCTCCATTTTAGAGAAAACTTCAGTCCAGTTTATTGAAAAAAATGCAGGTGCTTTGAATGCTATGAAATAGTGTTCCAAAGCTGCAGCTTTAGATTCATTTTAATAATACATTGCACGGGAGAACGAAGTTAGGGCTAAAATGTGTTGAGAAGATTAAAATTAAATTAACAGCAATTTTCACACCTGAAGTGAGAAGTAGCCTACAGCTACAAAAGCTTTTGCTCATATTCACACATTTGTTGTGTCATTTCATTAATACTTGAATTGCTACCTTGCACAGCAATTATGTTTATGACTGTCCTTGCATCTTTGGGCAGTTATTTATACATGACTACATAAAACATGCAAGACCAAGCAATCCTGTAAGTCTGTATGCAATAAATTTACTTGCAATCAGCGTACGAACTGGCTCTACTATAGATACTAGTTCTCTACTCTCCACCACTAAGCTGCTACTAGAAATAACAAATACTTATGTTCACAAGAGCGCTTGTGGAGTAATACACCATACCGAAAGATGAATGCTCCAGTGTTCAAGTCCGCCCAGACTTGTATCATCAGTGCTTTGGAACCCAGGGAAACTATATGAATACAGCCATCTTCAACAAGTTTATCTCCCAGGCTTAGGTATTCTGTTCCTGTAGACTTTGTTTCTTCTAGAAATATAAACATGTTTATACACAATTACAATACAGTGCAATGTAAAAATAATGTCCTACCAGCCATGAAGTGTGAAAAGAAATAGTACAGGTACTGCACAGAACTGTTGTCTGTTTACTTGGGGGGTTTTGTTTTCTTTGTTTTTAAAGTGAGCTGACTAATATGACTTCACAGACCTAAGTCTCATATTGACACAGGAGACTGACATTAACTTAGCACGTAACATGTCTGTAATCATGTAAACCCACTAAATATCAATACACCCTAATTCAATAAGATTTTTGGCATGTCATATCATATTACAACCTTATGTTGAACTAGTCATCTTAGTGTGCACCAAGAAATCTTCAGATTTTTGTTCACAAGTCATACTATCCCTTAAGCATGATCTTGCATTCAATATTTTTAGTTTACTTTACCAAGTTTAACAAACAGACCTTCTAGCAAAAGCAGCTCTAGTAATTTCCAGTATTCAGGGTTGGGTCTTCCCTCCTTTTATTCAAATACAGTAAAAAATTAAAAAGTATTCCAAGTCTTGTGATTGGAAAGTATTTTAAATAACTTCAGTAATTTTTCCTCTTTCAAATTAGAAGCCAAAAGTTTCTACTCAAAAGAGTTTGGGATCATATGGGTCTCTACAAGAGTACAGACAGAGAAATGTACAGCTGTAACACGTACAGTGCTGCACACACAAGGGACATTTACACTGAGTCACCCTCAGGCTTTGACTTGATGATTCAACCAATCTTTTAGCTACAAGTTCCAATATTTAAACCTTAAATCACAGAGATGTAGTAGCTCTCTGTCACTTGCTTCATCGATACTCCTTACATATATGATACAGCACTCAAGAATCTGGAAAACTAACACTCCTGTTTAAAATCCATTACAAGAAAAAAAAAGCACCACCTTTTGTATCTGACAAATCAATTAGTAATACTTGTAACCAGAATTCTTCAGTGCTACCTAAGCTGAAACATAAAACATCATATCCTCACCTGTGCTGTCAAAGCTGTTCTCTCTTACAGCCACCAGTCTGCTTCTTCTCTTGATTTTTCTCCCCTTTTCTGTTGAATTTTCTGTTTCATGAGCACACTCCAGATGAAACCAGAGTGAGACACTGAAGCCTTCAGACATGTGTGGCCAACAATTTTGTCCAACTAAAGGCAAGTGAATTGGGGCTACATGCCAAGAAGAAAGGAGCTGGTGACTCAAGTTTTCACCATCTGCCTCCTTCTTACTCTGCAAAAATTTCGCTCTTTTTAATAGTCCAGCAGTTTTGCTGTTGGAAGTGCCAGCAGATTTCTGTGATGAACTACTACTGAAATTTGTGCCATGTAGCAAAGGGAAGGCAAGGTACTGTAATGGGTTCATATAAATATTAGTTTCTATAATCTTCAATACACCCTTGAGTAGTATCTCCTAGAAGAAATAAAACCAAATGAATGAGGGAAAAAAGAAAGGAAGGAAGAAAAAAAAAAAAAAAAAGAAAGACTGGTTACACCATGTAGCCAAGAATCCTCTAACTATTTAACTAAAAAGAGAAACCCACTCTTCATTTAAATTTGGGTTCATGTTGTCCCAGAGGTGGGTCTCCATTTGTAAACTGACACACAAAGCATCATGTGACTACAGCCAAACAGCTTTGTGAATTTAGTCAAGGCAGATTAGCGTTCCAGTTACCATGCTTAGGAATCAGCCAGCCACAGCAGGTCAGTCACTACACAGTGACTCACTTTGTTATGCACAACAGTAACTTCTACCTCAACAAAAGGCTCTTACCCATGTTTGAGAATGTTAAGGTTAAGAATCCATATGCAGTCCATTGCTTTGTTACTGTGCAGTCAGTCACTAACAAAACTAGCTGAGCCCTCAAACCACAAAGTTCATCTAGTTAACTAGTGAAATACTGAAAGCAACCTTTGAAAAATTGACTTGTGTCTCCTTCTTTGGTTTGGTATTATTCCAGACTCCACAGTATTTTGGCTTTTTCATTTCTTTCCACTCAATTTCCTACAGACTGCCAAACAAACCAGATAGCTACTCCAGCAGCATATCCAAAACAAGCAGTAGATTTCACCATTATGCAAACTAAAAGTTTAAGACAGTATTGAAAGTAATTCCTGCTGCTAAAGCATCCTCAAACAGCAAGATGCTTTATAACTTTATGGAATGATTAAAAAATTTACAGCATAATAGTGTTCTGTCACCCATAACTACAATGTCTCCTCAAGAGACTTGTTTCCTCATGCTGAAAGCGTGTTCCCAGGACTAACACACTCTCCAAACACCTCTCCTTATGTCTTGTTTCCTTTTCATGTTTTGGGAATTAATTACTTCAACAACCAATTTTTATTTTCTCTTTTCAATTACACTGTTACTGTTAACACGGTCTATTTCCCAAAATACTTGGACACAAGAGAATTTTATTTTTTACTTCATTTTTTTCATTAAGCCTCTGTATTTTGCTATATGCTACTCTATACATACCGTACAAGGAGTCTTCTCTAAAAATATCCTTAGAAGAAGAGCAAGCTCTTCTGAACAGGTCTGTGAACTCATCAAGGAAACTAGCAGGTCTACCAGCACATTCTGGCACACTAGAAGTAAGACAAAATGTTGTTGAAAATAACCTGAGAGACTTCAAAAATTCATATTCCGTGCTATTACAAAGAAAGATGAACTGTGAATTCAGAGTGTTTTGCAAAAGCTTTTTAAATTCATCTTGCAGTTATTACTGCTTCCTGAACTCCAGAGAGATTCCATGGCACTTCCCGACACTATCACCCAAAATTTCATTGAGCAAATCCAGATGGCTAAAGCAACTCTGACACCCGGGTTTGCAAAGTGGAGCCTGAAAGTCTGGGAACCTAGCATCTGCATTGCAAAGGCTCTCCCCACAAAGTCAAGGATCAAAGTCCTGCAAATGGGTTTACATCATCCCTTGCTGCAGAGCAATGTCATCATGTGAAGCTACCATAGGGCAAACATTTGTACTATCTAGTTGCTTTCCAGTTAGAAATTAGACTCAATCGAGACATCAGAGATCTGTTAGAAAAATTTGAAATGAAAAACTTATGTTGTGATGGAGTCAGACTCAATCTACAAGATAACTGCTTTTTTGGTTTTGGAACAATGTCTGTTAACACTGTCACCCTACTAGGTCTATGATTTCAACTGTCATTTTTAGATCTACCAGTATATGTTTAAACAACATATTTCCATTAGCTCAAAAATAACCCTGTATTTACACATAAATTAGCTAGCTGTCACAAGTTAAAACAGCAGCTGCATAAATTCACATATGCCAGTGAATTATCTGTCAATTTTTGGGTTGTACTGTGAACTAAAAATGTAGTGTTACATCAGGTTATAAAAAAAAACAATATATCATTTACTTAGACCTTGAACTCACCATGAAAACTACACTCTGTTTGTGTCAATACGTTCAAAAATCCTCCCAAAAGATGTTTAACAGCCCCCTGTTCAAAAAAAAAAAAAGCAGGGAAAATTGGTATCTGGAGAATATACACCAGATCAAAGAACTCAGAAATAATTTCTTTCTATCAATTCTTGTCTATTCTTGACTTTAGAGAAAATTCCATCTGCTTTAAATTATGGAAATATTTTTTAATATTTGCTAATGGACATTCTTTCATGTTCTCAATGAATGTTTCCATTGTGCAAGAATTCCATTGTGAATGGACTCTGAAAACCAAATCAGTCTAGAAAGTCATCTTTTAGCTGTTATGAAATCAGCACTGAGATCTCCCTTGTTTTCTCTCCCGTAACAGAATTACAGGATTTGAAAAGTGTGTGTGTATATTTATATATATACACACACACACACATATATATATATACACACATTTTAGAATTGCATCACTATATATATTAGTGATGCAATTCTAAAAGCAAGGTCAACCTTTTGCCAACCTTTTTATGCACAATTACTTTAAAGAATAATTACAAAATAGGCACCATTTACTTATGAGCATCCTCCACAAATGCATCTTAAAGCTCACTTGAAAAATCTTTAATTAAAAATCTCTACATTTATTAGTTCAATGTATTGCTCTTTCTAAATACTCAAGAGTAATGAAAATAAGATTTTTAATTTTAAGTAACTTCGTGTTGAAATTCAGAAATACATGTGTGCTAGTGATTTAAAGCTAATAATTCATACAAACAGCTGGAATACTGAAATAAAATGTTTTCCTTCCCTGCTTTTGGTTTAAGCTGTAAAGTCCTAATTTTGCTTCTTAGTCAAATTATTAGACAAACAAGCACTTAAGCTTGGGTTAATACTTGACCATAGTCTTTCACAGAGTCATATTCAACTTAGTTCTTAAAACACAAAAGACATGCTGACCCATCTGAAATTCTAAGTGTCATGAGGACACCCATTATGTGAAAATTTATAATCTAAACTTACAAAGAATAAAAGCATTAAGTGTTTGAGGTACATCACTGAAAGTTTCTAAAAGTAGATATTGAATACATAGATATTTAGATTGTTTACATATATACAAGATAGTTGGTTCTTTGTTTATGTTTTGTTGTTTCAGTGGCCTGATGGTCATTATATCTGTAGCTATAGCTCTAGTGATTAAACATCCTTGAGAAAATAAGGCAAGTATGAAAATCAGAGTCCTTGTAGGTCAAATATATTTCAATACATTAGTTAACTACAGTTTCTATTGCATAGCTTAAATGCAATGTAGCTGGCAATATCAGTCACATCGTTCTGGTCTTGCCAAATGCCATAACAAGTGAGACTATTTCTGAGATTGCTATTAGGTACAGTGATATATGTATATAAAAGTGAAGATACACAAGCACTAAGCTCTTGCCTTTCTTTAGTAATTTTACCTGTTCTATAAGTACAGTGGCATTTCTCTCCTTCTGGCTGATGATTTTCAGGCAGCTTTGGAATACATGAGCAAGCACATCTAAACTTGCATTACCAGCTGAGAGCAAGCTGAATTCTAACATGCAGATTTCAGGATACATTAATTCTCCTTGACTGATGTTTTCAGCCAGGTCATTAAAATAACCTGGGGGACCAGTACATCCTGGGTCTGCTTTTGTGTCTGCTCCTGAAAGAAAATACTTGTCTTAATGAAACTTACTCAGCTCAATACAGTCTGCATCATTCCAGCAGAACATCAAGGACATACTTTCTCCAACCTTCCCATAAGTACAAACCAAAAATAGCCACTAGCTAATAAGCACTTTATACAAGTTAATACAATCTTCTGCTCTACTTCAGACTGTCATGTTTTCTTGGCAATACAGGAGGACAAGGATGCAGATCCTCCTGTTACATGCTCTTAAACTACGTGCCTTCATTTCCTGGGAACTGGATGTACATTTTAATGATGAAATAGGCAATTCATGAAAAGTGATAGTAAAATCATTGTACTTGAGCATCAAACTTCTACACAGATTTCTAGGCCTGCCAAGAACTGAGATAAATTATTTTATTTCATATTTAAAGGTTGAGGGAAGCAGTTATTTAGTTATTCAACTCAGAAAACGCACGTGACAACTCATAACAGAATATCTCCATGATGTCCCAAAAACCCCAAAAATCTTTTAAGCCTCTGCTCTTACATCTTGAAGAAACTTTAAAACATGTTACTAAAAATAGTACTTGGTACAGAAGTGACTCAATTATTTCACATTAAATTTTTAATTCAGAAATGCTTTCAAAATCGTTGTATATCTGTTGATGAAGCCTTGTCACACAGGTGAACTGCAACAGTTGATTCCAGTTCTATTAAAGGCTGCTACTGCTCATGCTGACCTCATACAAGAGCATAAGCATCCTGATGTTGAGCACAAAGGAAAAAAAATTAAGCAAATTCATGTTCAAAATTAATTACCCAAACAGAATACAGCAAGTGATGTGCACAGTCATTGAATGACTACAGATTTGTAGTTACACTAATTTATACCAGACTGTTTAATACTAAACAACTTGAGTATTAATTTTCAAACAAAATGCTGATAAGCATCTCTGGAGAAAATGACTTCTGGACCACAACGACGTCTTTGGAGCAAGATGACGTTAGAACAAGTCACATAAACCAAGAAAATAAAGACAGAACAGTTCCTGTAACACTCAGCAAGAGTATTCATCATCTCTCCATCTGAAAATTCATCCTACTGGAAGTGAAAATGTTTAACTTTTTCTGTCTGTTAAAGGTCTCCAATGTTACAGATCTCAAAAGACAAACAAGCTTTGCTATGTCATAAAGACTGCCTTGTATGTGGATTGAGGTCACATGTACCTTCATTCCTGGTTTCACTATCATCAGTGTTACTTTCACTATCTGCTTCATACCCTTCCTCTTCAGCAAAGAGTTTAAGACTACAGCACTGCGATTCTTCAGTTTCTTCAGAAATATCTCCAGGTTGTGGCAAAGGCTCCTTTTCAGCATAATGGGTCTGTATAAGGCAAACAAATTTACTATCTTCAGTTAAGCAAGTAACTTGGAATGTTCCAGACACCCATTTTCTCTAAGCCCACTGGGAAATGAAACAAAGCACACACTTGCAAGGAACTTGAGCTACTTTTTTATGGTTACTTCATTCTTCTACAGAAAACAAGTTTTCCAAAGATGGACTTTTACTATCTGACCAAAGCTTTGGTAAGCAGGTGGCCCCTGCATGAAGAATAACTGTGTTTCCAAAGTCATTATCACCATAAACATTGCACCTTGACATTCACTCTAGGGTGAATGCATCTCATACCTTTTCAGTTTTTTCTTCAGAATGATCCAGACCAGCAGAAAAAGTGCCCAATGCAACACGAAGCAGTGAATCAAACAAAGGTTTTGCCAAGTCTGTTTCTATCACTTTGGATTGAGCAAGCTGCTCTCTTATTTGAAGTAAGATATCATCCACACAGGTACTCTGTGTTTTGGGAGAGACAAACATTTTGATTCATGTTATTCTGTTTTGCCCAACAGAAATGGCCTAATACTTTCATTTAAGAACATCCCCTGCTACCTATACAGGCTAGGTTTCTCAGCCAAAACGAGATTCCATCCAACCTCTTGCAATAAGAAAGAGTCATCCTGTTTGCAATGACAGAGACTTAGTTGGTTAAGCAATCTGCACACTGAAGAGATTCTGGCAACAAGCTGTTTCCCAAATGTTACAAGTGAAAGCTCTGTTTCAAAAATAAACATCTATGAAATACTGAGTATACAATATATTCAAACCACACCACAGCATTAGAGGTGAACAAGGCAGAGGGCAACATGTCCAAGTTCACAACAACAGCAGGTCCCAGACAGACTTCCAGTCTTCAGCTCTCTCCTGTACCTCTAACGCCTCCTGCTTTTGTAACAAGCTGCCAAGTAAAATGCAAGATAACAATTGAAGCATTAAAGTACAGCAAAGTTGTCTGCTGTGAATTAACAACTTCGTAGAAGACTGAATTAGTTCACCTCTAAGGCTTAAAATGCCCCTTTTTTCAGGTGTCCTTTCAGTACCTGTGCCCTCTAGTACTCCTCTTTCTTGAATGAAAAGCTCTGCTCAAGAATCATCTTTGAAAACACTACGTGTGAGTTACTATGTATAATGCTCACTCTTGCCTACACAGCAGCAGGTTGAAGCAGAGGTATCACACACATTCTCCAGTGAGTAACCTTTCAAAAAAACCCCAGCAAACCAAACCAACCAAGTCTCACCATTCAAATCCCATCAGTTCAGATGGCCTCTGCAGAACATGGGACTGGACAGAAGGGCTACATAAGTGGAGGGGGCGGGGAAGGAGGCCATAACTAACCAGAAAAAAAAACCAAAACCAAAACAATACAGGCATAGACAACCCACAATTCATAGTTGTTGGCATCCACTGCAGTCAGAGGAAACCACCCCTTTCCTCTAGTCAGGACAATTTTATGCAGTAAAATAAAATCTTCACCTCCCAGGACCATGATCTTCCCTGTGACTCAAGATACATTAACTGAGAAAACAGCACTTGATGTTGAGGTCATCACCTAGCCATATGGTCAACAAACATGCTGACGCAAACCATAACAGATAAACAAAAAAAAAAGCAGAAACACAGACAAAAAAAGGCAACAAAGATAAAAGTCTCATTCAGCCTGTACCAATCCACCATTCCTGAAGGCTCTCCCAGACCCTGAGAAGCAAGCAATAGGCATGAACAAAGCTCCAACCCAAAAGAGCAGACAATAATCATGTTGGAAAACAAGCCAAGGGAAGCAGGGTCCTTACCAGCATCCTACTCAATACAAAAGTGATAAGCTGACCTGTGGGAAGATATCTCCTCAGAAACAGCAAGTGCCTGTTTGCTTGCCCACCTACTCCCTTTCTTTCGCGTCTGCTGACCACTATCTTATACAGTGAAATGTGGTTAAGTAGTTGTTTTCAGCACTACACAAAAAAAAAATACAGTACCATATGAAAAGCAGAAGCTCTTCGCATCTCCAAAAGCTTCTGAGTAAAATACTGTTAAAACAGTATTTTATGTAACAAGTATGAGTAAAGTACACTACAAGAAGTTGCACAGTACCTGGCGAAACATCTCTGCTTCCATCTTCTGCTGCGTGGTGTTTGCACTGTGTAGACAGATTGCCAGCAGAGCTTCTATAAGTCTGATACCTTGAAGTGCCCACTCAGTCTCTTCTCCTACAGAAGTCTTTATCCCATCAAGATTGGCAACTGAAGTAACTGAAGTGTGTTCCCTACCCAAAGAGCTGTCACAGGAGACACATTCAGGCACCAGCTGTTCTGCACCAGTAAGACTGTCAGAACTATCAAGCTCCAATTGTGCCACCTCTCTGCCTTTAGCCAGCTGAGCAGAGTCATCCTTGTTAAGAAGCTCACCAGCAGGACTCCCATGTGAACTTCTGCTGCTTTCACTCAAAACTCTCTCCCTCTTGGCTTGCTCCTTCTCCTTAGCTTTTGCAAGTTTCTGAATTATCAGAATTAGCAATCTATGGCATGCTTCAAAGCCTCCAAGTCTGTGGAACTGTCTCTGGAAAACAGAGCTGTACAAGTAGATGCAACGACACACGGACCAAATGTCTGCAGCCCTGTGAATATGGTCCAGAGAGGGTAGAGTAAGGCTTTCCAGTGATAGATATGGTAATTTGTGACCTAACGGCTCACTAGCTGTGCTATCGTATCCTGAAGTATCCTCAGAGTCATTAACTGAATCCAGATCACCATCTGCTTCTTTACTCACACACAAAAAAGCAACACAGAGGAACAGGTTTATGGTGTTGACATGAATGTCTTGGCTCACAAACTTTTTCTTTTTTGGGTAAGCTTCTTTCAAGCCAGCATAAAACTTGCTCAGGCTTTGAGGAACTTCTGAAACAGCATGCTGGCTATGAAGAGAAGTGGGCAAGTCAGATACATGCTCCTTCTGTTCACTGCTCAAGCCTTCCAATTCTGGCCCAGCTTGGTCTTTCTCCTGATCACCAAGGCAGAGTATCAAAGTCTCTAATACTTTCAAAGAATGGCTTCTTAAAGTATCTAAGTAATTTAACTCAGTCATTTGATTCACTCCATTACAACTCAGAAACAAGTCTCTAATAACCCTGCAAGAGAAAGCGTAGGAGAGTTACCTTCAATATCAGCCACAAATTCATGTAGATCATACAATACCCAAAAGATAACTCCATTCTATTGATCTGCATAACACCAAGGACTAATCATGTTTACAGCAATTACTATAAATTATTGTAAACTTCACATTAAAGAGAAGGAACTTATTTGCAGTACTCTATAAATCCAATTAAGCATTATCCATTTGGTAGTAGAAAATTCAGGGAGTTGGGGTTTTTTTGTGTTTTTTTTAGAGTGCAGGAAAGACTAATTTACTTCTAAAATGTAGATCAAAGATGTATGAAGTTTCAAGCATTAAAGGTGTTTAACTTGTATATGGACATTTGCTCTTCAGTGGTACTTGTTCCCCAAACTTTTTATTAGCAATTGGAGCAAGTAAATGTCTTTGTCTAAGTTCTGTGACTTCACCAGAATGTAGAGATTCCTTCTTAATTAAAAATAAACTTTTAAGAAACTTTACTAGCTAGGTCAATTAGCTGCATGATGTATTTGAGACAGAATTCAGAAATACCTACCAAGCACAACTTTTTATGTTATTGCTAATGTCCAATTATCAGGGACAATGATGCCCAATGTTAAAACAACCCTTCCAGGATTTGTTTCTGAATACGTTTTTCCTTTCTTTCTTGTATACACCCACCTTCCTTACCCCTCCCATCTCCTTACCACAGGGTTAGCTTTAACTGCAACCAATTCACATACTCTGGACTCAAAAGAATCATGTATATTTCCAGCTTTAAGCCAGTAGGAAATAGGAAATCAAACTTTTTCAATCTAAACTTTACTTCTCTTGCCTCTGCTAAGTGACCTTTCAAAAATTAATAGATTCTGATACAGTCTAGGTTAGCATAAAGAATTAGAAGTGTATCAGAATCCTTTACATCAACTGGAATAGTCACTAGAAGTCTCAAATACAATGAAATCAATTTCATAGGGTTATCAGGACTCCAACAGAAAAGATCAGGCTTTCCTGGATGAAGAGCACATTCACATTCTGAATAAACTTCCATATATTGAATTAAGCAATTATTTCATCGATTCAATAATCAATAGGTAAATTTTCATGCTTTAGAAGAATGTTTGTGGCTTGTTTTGGGGTTGTGGGATTTTTAGTTTTGGGGTTTTTTTCCAAGCCTTATGTGTAAGTGAACAGGATTTTGTATTTTAGGAAACAGTTATCTCAGGTCAAGTAAATCTCTCAAGCCTTATTTCTGAAAGGTGGTTTCTACAAAGACCATTCTAGGAGGAAAAGGAAACTCACAAACTCACATCAAGAAACTAAGTAGTCTAAGTAGTAGAAAAGTGGGATGTCAACCTGTTCAACATTCCTGACTCCCTTTAGCATGGGGAACGAAGAGGCAAAGAGCATGTACTACTGGACAAAAATTTTACTTGTTCCTGTTGAAGGCTAACTGGTGAGCAGCCCTCACTTTCTGTGGTTTATGAATCCAAGATTAAGTCTAAGGTTATTTAAGCATTTATCTTGTCAACCATGAAATATCCAGGTGCAGCCTACAGTCCAAATAAAACTTCTCTTCTGTAACAAATATGCAAAGCTCTGAACATAATTAGCATGTTTTTCATTAATAAACAGAAAGTCAACCAACCTGGATTTAAGCAACACAGGGAGTGTCTGCAAATAAATCTGAAGTACTTCAGAAGGCAAACACTGGCTATGATAACTACACGTGTGCTTGTCAGTTGTAGTTAGTCCGAGTTGCTGAGCACGGCAAGCTAGCTCAACCCCTCTCTGAAGCACAGGATTATAAATACAGTTATATAGTTTCCATTGGACCACTGCATTTCCCTTTTGAATTAAATGGCAAACATGGCTTGCAATCTGCATGCCACGTAGTTTGTCTTCTTCAAAAACAATGTCCCGATAAGCCTCCAATGCATTCCATCTCAACAGCATATCTTCAGATCCACTGCTAGGCAGAATCCCTTGAACTCTGCAAGAGGAACTGGACATAAGACCAGCATCACTAGAGTTACCCTGCAAGGCATCTTCCAGCTCAGCAAGCTGATCGCAGTCAACAGTACATATATTGCACGATGCCTGTATAATTTTTGGAGAAATTTCTGCTCCACCCAGCTGATCCAATATAAACTTGTTAAGGATGTTCAATATGTGCTGTTGAAAGTTTTTTAGTATTGGTAACTTGGAAGCATGAAGCAACGGAACGATCACAGACTTTGGATCCATACAACAACATATTCCTACGTTATGTACACCCGAGAGAATCTGAACACAAGTACTGCTCAAAGAAACTTGTTGCAGCAGGTGCAGACACTGGTGTGCACAAACAGCAATGCAACAGCATCTGTCAGGATAATGAACTTCTCCATCAGAAGTTTCAAGGGGGTTTTTGGAAGCTTGGCTTTTAAAAGCAGATACAGGGAGCCCAGAGAGATCTCTGTGGTGATGCATGAAGTGAGAGTACTCACATCGTCTGTGCCGCTTTCTTGTACACATTGATTGATGGAGTTGCTCCGATTTCACTTTTTTTACAGTGCTAATTATTTTCATGATGCTGTTGATGAGGCCTTTTAGATGCTCTGAGGCTTCCCCGGTTCCTCCCTCATCCCTCATACACAGCCATTCCATCTGAAGCACAGTCACCTCAAACAGCTTAAACCCCTGGTTCTGTATGAACTCATGAACCAGATCTATAGCTTGACTAAAGTAGAATGGATTGGAGGCTGCACTTTGTAGGCAGCAGATCAAAATCTGCAAAACCCCTTCTATAACCTCAGGTAGAAGCAAGGCTCTGTGATGATATCTAGAGAAAGCGAAGTCATCCTGAACCAGCTGCTGTAGTGTTTTCTTGTATCCTGGAGCAAAAGGATCAAGTTGCTTTTCCAAGCAAATTTGGATTTTTAATGCCGCTTTAAGTAAGTCTGTTAAATTTCTTCGTAAGTTGTCAGGCATTGTTTCTGTATTTCTGTGTTTCCTGTTAATATCCAAAGACATCAGATGCAGCACTGTTCGAAAAAGCATCCTTTGGATCAGAGCCACAGGTTCTTCTGTCCATCCTGCAGAAACTGCTTCATTTTCTGTGTTGCTACTGACATTGTAACAGTCTCCAAATCCCGCTAAGAACTCAGTCAATGTGGGAACCACGCTTGCTGACAGGGCAGAACTGTGATTCAAGGTAATATCAAATTTGCACACTTTCTCTAAGAGTGACAGTAAGACACGGCATAAGTCAAAAGGAGAGTTATCCACACTGTTCTCAGCAGCTCCTGCAGCTACCTCATTCAATGTCTCAGTGTTTAGCTCATGTTCTGGAATAATTTGACTAGAACTTTCTAGAATAGGGGCATCAGAATGAAGATTTGGAACTACTTCTGCAAGTAGGCCATGACTTCTACCTACAAGGTAGCTGTCCCTAGCTGGATACATTAAAAAAGGCTGCAGCAACTGGGAGCGTTTCTGTTTTGTTATTACAGTAGCCTTGTCGTCAGAATTGCCTTCTGAATCCGAAGTGGACAGCTGGGATCTTCTTGCATCTCGCACGGAGTAACAGTGGGTGGTTTTGTGCAGACGTCCACCTTTCCGAGGTCGGGGATTCAGTTTTACAGAAGGCTGAAGAGATGAACGGGCGCTTTCACCTAAGCCTAGTTTTTCCTGAGTAGGTTTCGTGGAACTTGAACTATTCTCTTTGGTCACACAGATGTCTACTGTAAAAGGTATATTAAAGTCTGTTGAGACAAAGATAAAGGAATATTAAAGGCACAATCAAGAACATTGTAACACAGGTAGCATTTTCCCTAATAGTTTAATACTTGCAGCTTTAAAAAAACCCACAAAATAAATTCCTATCTTAACAGGTCATAGTTTTGCATATATCTGTCTGACATTTCTAGGATAAAAAAAAGTCAAAATAATTTGTATTTTGGAACCCTACTGCCTATTTTCAAAGCCTAGACAAATTAGTTCATTTTTTAATTAGGGTTAGATAAAAATGTGCTAAAAAGTTTCCTTTTTTATCAAAACAGTTATTCCATTCTCTTAAAAATTCTTACAAAAACCAAAACAATTAAAAAACCCTTTAAAGATGCAGTATAAAATAGTGAACATAAAATTTAAATCTGATTCAAAGGCAAGAAGATTTTCACTAGTAAGATACAAATGAACTGGAAATATATGTATTGGTAAAATCAGATCATAAACTGATGAAAAAGCAGGTGGAGAATAGGCTGCATGCTCTCAGACAAAATCCATTGCCATACATAAGTAGTGGCAGAACTGCAACTGGATGCTTTGGGCAGTAAAATAGCTAGCATAAATCAACCCCAAGTACCCGCCATTCAGGAAGCCTAGTATTTAGAGAAACGTGATCAGTAACAGCAGCAGCACCCCCAACCCCACACATAATAGCTACACTCATTAACCAAACTGAAAGAAGATGTTTCCATAGGCAAGCATAACTCTGCCTTGCTGTTTCATAAAGTCAGAGATGTGATGCTTAAGGACGAAACACTTTGGAGCCTGGTAATTAACCACGAGCACTTAATCAAAAAAAAAAAAAAAAAAAGATATTTCCTGCCCAGAGGAAAGCAAGCTGCCTGATACACTTTATTAAGATACACTTTATTTCAGTACAAGGGAAACAAGGAGGAAGAATTTCTTTGTGTACAATGAATACACCCTGTTTACTGCATCAGTACTATGAAACTGTTATTTGTAAAACAAAAACTGTACATTAAGCAGAGTGCAAAATCAGAACATGTTAATACCTGTTTACACAACAGCATTTTAAACTAATTCTGGAAAATGCACTAAGCTCTCCTATGACAACCAAAATGTTTCTTTAATATGTTCATACTTCCAGAAGCATGAAAGATTAACTTTCCTGCTTTCACAGTTACATTATATAAATACATGCTATAAAACTGGCACTTTAAACATTTCAGCTCTACTAACACTAACAAAAGTCTTCAATTTGCATAAGTCTAAACCAGCAAGAAAACATTAAGGATTCTCAGTAAGAATCCTTAGGAGCTCTCTCATAAGTACTTATGTTTTATCCTCTGTTTCAGCCTCCAACAGGGAAAGGAATGCCTCAAATGCAAGAACACAAACCAAAACAAGCACCACACACACAAAAAAAACCAACCAATCACTGTCATTTCCTGATTCAGTTTTTGGACATTTGCTTTCTATCATCCCTTTCATTTCTTTAATTCACTTTCAACCCACTCTTTAGCAGTTGAAACCTTGTGATTTCAGCACATTAGCTTCCGACACAAAGCATCATCTTCTAAAGAACACAGCCCGGTTCTATTACTATTATGTAGTACTATTATGGTTTTGGGTTTTTTTTTCAGGTCCTGCCTTTCTAGTAACACTACACTTCTTTCATACCCTGTTGTCCATCTTTTGACTTTAAACTTATTCTCTCAATCCTATTTTTCAATTTCAGAAGAAAACATCTCTTATTCTGTCTCTGACAAAACTAGTATCAGCACATGTCACTTTATTTTTTTATAGAGAATCAGGATGTTTTTCCCTCCTACTCATCATAAAACACTTCACATTAGCAAAAATTTCAATATACTCTCAAATATCTTTCCTGAAAAATCACCTGAAAAAAAATAAATCTCACCATCACCAAGTTACACTACACAGTATCACAAGCACTGCCTTTCACACTGACCAAGAGCCTTTACCTGCTCTCTATAACCTCCAGCTTTTTCCAATGCTGATAGACCATTAGTATTTGACTTCAAATTCACTACAGAATCCACAGCTTCACTTTGTGCCAAGAGTATATGGCATTACAGTGAACCACTCTTAGTTGTGAGTCCTAGGCTCTGTAGGACTACACAAATATTTTCTTCTAGGTCCATAGTACCATACTTGATAAACATACCTATTGCTTTTTCTTCTTGGACAGGGATTTTCCATACCAACGGCAGAAGTGACAGGAGAAGGGTCAAAAGTTCTTCACGA
Source organism: Heliornis fulica (assembly GCA_013399135.1). Classification (NCBI taxonomy): domain Eukaryota; kingdom Metazoa; phylum Chordata; class Aves; order Gruiformes; family Heliornithidae; genus Heliornis; species Heliornis fulica. The sequence continues at coordinate 473,699 of VXBZ01002165.1, read as the reverse complement.
CATGTCAGCTCCTGTGTTAGAAACAAAAGTCTTTGTATTTTTTTTTACAAGTAGATTAACCTTCATCATTTTATAAAACTATCAATCATTCGATTCCCTATGCCAGTCTGCTGTTTTATGCATTGAGAAAAATGACCTAACTTAAAAGCGTGCTATAATCATTAACTAGAGCTAATCAGAAAGCACCTAAGATATATATTATGCTTCTGCAACTGTATCCATACAAAGCTCTAATCCTTCTTGTTGAAGGAACTCCTCGCCCCAACAACAAAACTGTACAAGTCCGAAGCAAATGACTTGTTCATCTGAACAACACCAACATGAATCCTAAGTCTGAAACTTATGCAGTTATAAAAAAGTAACTTCAAAGACTTGTGTGGGAAATTCTCTCCTTTCTCAAAAATGACCCTTTAAAATTATTTTTTTCATTTGCTTAATCAAATAATGTTACTGACTCACAATAGAAATGTGAATTTTATGGAAGGAGAAAGAAGGTTACCCTCAATTAAGAAAATCAAACCAGAATAACTACTAGAACACCTCACTTCCGGGATTCTAAGACTTCCACATTAAGAATTTCAATGGAGACAGCAACAATAGAAAGCACAGAGATAAAGCACAATGCCCTTACTGGGAATGCAGCACTAGCAGAATGGTTTCAGTCCTACAGATCAAACACCCTCCTTGTTTTCAAACTTGAGAAATTTACTTTAATATTTTGGCAGTGAATGTCATTCTGGGATATGCAGATGAAGGAAGATCCTTCTCCAAAAGTCCAAGGTAGCAGTGAAAATGTATGGAAATAAGCAACATAAATATACATATATAAATAGTTGACATTTGCCTGCCAAAATAATAAATCTGAATGAAACTTGAAATCTAACATTATTGACACAATCCAATTAGAGCTGAAAAGTAAGCTTTTTGAAAGTCATTCCTCCGATTCTCTTCTGCTACTAAAGGTATTTTCAGTCAGACTAATTTGGAATGGGAATTAGCAATACAGCATTCAAAGCACAATAAGACTAGGGGAAAAGGTAAATTATTACCTTCACATATCTCAGTGGTTTCAGAATCCTACTTTCCTCATTAGTCAAGTTCCACCACCCCTTAAACATTTTTCAATATAAAAATAATTACTGATGTTTCATGAGGAGCATCACAAGCTTTTTTACCCTTCTGCTTCAGAATTGTGTTGTTACTGGGGGAATGGAGGCATGCAGAACCCCCCTTTCCTTTACACATCAAAGGCAACTGTTTTTCCAGCAGCCTCATTTCTGAAGCCTTTGTTAACAACAACCATGCAGAATTTAGGCAACATGTGAAAACCCACAGCTCTAGAATTAGAAAGGATTCTTCTTACCAATTATACATAATTGCAGTCTTGTGGGTTTGCTGTTTAGCTGGTGCACCTACTTAAACACAGAACCAAGCCAGCAGACCTGACAGGGAGTCTCAGCACAAGTCACCTCATGAAGGAAATAAAAACCTTTAAGAAGAATTCGACCAGCTTTAACAGCTGACATCATGTATGACAAGGACTAAGTTCGCTCAGCCAGGGTTTACTTGGTTCATTATTCTTAAACACTGGGATCTGCAGCGTCTCATCCTACACAATGATTAATACAGATGCAATAGTGTTGAAGAGGAAGAAAAGGAGAAGGAATACAAGGAAATGTACATTTGCAGCTACAGACATGTGTGCTACTTTTGTTTTCTACATTAAAAGATGTATAAACTGATCACATCTTCTAAAATGCATTTTCTTTTGAGCTAAAGTTACAAAATACTTACTTTCCATTATATTCAAGAACAAGTTACTTAACAGAGCATGGCCTGTACCAAAATAAAACATTTTATTTTATAGCCCTAAACAATGACAACCTTCTCCAATTAAAACCTGTATTTACTGCAAGTTCAGTAAGCAGACCCATTCCTCCTGAAAACTCCAGCCTACTGCCTCTTTCCACCCAGCTGCTACACTCCAGTTTCACACATGCCTTCACTAGTCAGAAGTTTAGGAGCCAGCAGCATCAGCGGGCAAACAGGTGCACGACTGGCTATTTTCCTGTTCTTGCTGAAGAACAGAATGCAAGTGCAACATATCCTTCTGAACTTCTTGTCTCCAGAATTAACTCATGCACTTGATCATAAAAAGGCAAGGAAAATAGTACCAAGGAGGAGGAGGCAGACAAATCCCTTCCACGCAGTCAAAGTTCAATACAAAACCTATAACCAGGTAAGACAAATTGTTACCTGATCAATAGTTGAGTTCAGTGTGGTAAGCAAAATAAATCCACGGCCTTGAACCAAGTACTGTCCCAGCGCTGCCATATGAGTTTCTTCCTCTTCATCTTCCTTGGCCTCTGCCCTCTGGACCACTGCATTGCACAGTCTGTTGACATCCGTCAAAAATTCCCGTGCCAGTGAGTTACTGGCACTGCTCATGTCTGAGCTGTAAGTAAAGTAGAGAAGTTAAACCCATCATGGATTTCCTTATGGAAAAGGCACTGGGAAAAAAAAGAATTTCTTCCCTGTTCCCTGCCAAGGATTGTTTGTTTGTAGGACTGAGGAATCAATATACCACTGCACGTGGAAGGGAACGCTGAGTTTGAAGGATTTAATTTATCTCCATGAAACTTTAGCTAACAGCTAACAGCTCACAAACCCCAACACTAGTTTTATAAGCCTACCATGCAAAAACCTGTGAGATGCAGTATTCTCTCCCACTGCATAAATCAAAGTTAATGACTGTTTCAGCTTTTCTTTTCACTTACACATGAGCTTCAATATTTATCTGCTTCTAGAAGCTATTTGACCTGAAGCATAAGGCAAAACTGGGATCTCTTACACAGCACTACACAGAAGACATATCTTTTAAAAGCTTATTTGAAAATGTTATCTTCTACCAGGTTATGTATTTCAACAGCATCCAGATTGTTTCAAGGGGAGAAAAGGGAGGAAAAAGAAAAGAAAGAAAAAAAAGAAAAAGAGTTCAGATAAATATGGGAATTTACTTAAGTCTGATGCCTTAGATATACCAGTTCTCACAGCGCTTTCCTTCCAGCAAGACTTAGTGGGTAGCAGTCACTATTATAATGTACTTAATACAAAACGCAATTCTACTGTACATGTTCAGGAGAAAATACTAAAAGCATCGATACCAATTCCCAAACTGATTAATTTTACTTTTGATAATGAACACAAGGCACCCCTACACTTTGTTCACTCTATCTTATAAAAAGACTTTTGTTTTCTCTTATGCTACAGCACTAAAGTACATTGAAAAGTTTAAAGCAAACATTAGAACAAGAAAAGCAAGACTCAGCTGTAGAAAACTTTCAAGGGAGTTGCTGAGGGAAGCAAAACCCACCAAGAATCAGTGATGGCAGCTATAGAAACAAGAACATTTAAACCACATAAAACCCACTTAATGAATATGATAGCACGTTTAACTCCTTTCATTTCTGAATAAACAGCTGAGATAAAATATTCAAAAACTCAAACATTATCATCATGTCCAAACACAGAACATAGAAAAAACAAGAAAAAGAGAAAAATAACTTTCAATATAACATTGAAATATAACAGGTGAATTAGTACTGATTGATGAAAGCCACATCTACATGCATTTATTAGGTAAAAAATAAGACTCTAAGAAAGAGAAAGACTGTTAAACTAATGGTACAAAAAGCTTCTTTCAGTGGCAAGATTGTGAGTAGTTGTATATATAATGACACTCAGGAAAATTCTTACCAGAATTACTTTGCCAGCTTAGCACATTTATCTTCTATCTGGAGAAGAGACAAATATATTCTGGAAATACCACCCTTGGTTCACCTGTGGTTTTTTGTTTTTTGTTTTTTTTTTTAAAAAAAGAGAGAAAAATGCATAATGGTTAATATGCAGTTTGGTTTTAAAACCCATTTCACGATAGCTACTTGAAGTTTATGAAGATTCCTTGAGTTTTTTTTTGAGATTTAAAGCTCTAGCTCAATTTCAGCTTATGACTGTGAACAACTGAAATCCTATTACAGAGAAAATACTTGGTTCGTGTATGGTAAGTTACCATAATAAAATTCATTCAGTTTCAAAATGTAAAATGGGCTAGGTATGCAAGTTTAAACATTTTCCTCTAGAGAGTGTGTGATTTCTTAGACGTCACTATCTGCACACATGATACCTGAAGCACTTGCAGCTCTAGGTGCAAGCGATAGATAGCATGAGAAACTGAATTGTGCAGTCATCTGCTGATGTAAATGCATTTAAAACATGTCCTATTTTGCCCTAACAGATAACCAATTTTTACTACTTTAAGCATTGGTGATGATGTAGTTAAGACTGAAAATGAGTAAGACTGTATCCAATACGTAGGGGCCACTAAAGTATTTAAAGAGTAACTACTTCTTCCCTACCCCTTCAACCCCCTCCAGTCCTACCAGAGGATCAGAACAGGCAATGCATTTTTTTTCCACTTAAAAGCACTTTAAACTACCCCTGTTTTAAGCTGTAATTAGTCATGAAGATTAAGATAGCAATACAGAGAAGGAACCTCCCAGCTCACTCCATTACGGCCATAAACAGCAAGATAGTTATCCCTAGAATTTATTTTGAACAAAATAAAAACCCCAAAACCAAACATATACCAGCCTGGTCCTTGAGAGCTCTGCACAAAGGGCAGAAAGATCCTGTTACAACTGAAGGAAAGGGATTGCTACGGAGACCATGTATTCATAAAGCCCCAGCATCCCACATTCCTTGCTGTAAGCTAAACTCTTAAGTGGTTTATTAATTTTTCATTTTAAAACTTCAAGCTTCTAGTTATAACACTTTGCCTTATAACATTATAGTGGATTCAGTCTAAGAAAAGAAAAACAGTAATCCTCCCAAATGCCACTTTAGGATTTAAAGCATGTTTAAGAAGCATTTCAATCTTGTTTAAGTAAATAATGTATGGTGTCCTCTGACTGGATGAATAATTTCTCTGTGCCTCCTAGAAAAGACACACCAATAATTGCAGAGGCAATGCTTATTTCTGCAGCCTCACCTTCAAATCTTGAAGAAGTGCTAATTATTCAGCCATTCAATGGTAAGAGAACTCCTTACCATGAGGCCTCCCATAGTTCTTTTTGGTGTCATATTCCTATTTGGTGTCACTGAGTACATTTTAACTGAGCCCAGTTTCTAATACCCTGAAATTCTCAGAAGTTCTACCCACAGGCACATCAGGCATATACAGATGTGTACTCTGCAACCACATTTACTAAAGCATCCAAACTAGGGTGCTTGAGTCACAGAATCACAGAACTGTAGAGGTGGGAAGGAACCTCAAGATATCATCGAGTCCAACCCCCCTGCCAAAGCAGGTTCCCTAGAGCAGGTCACACAGGTTGGCATCCAGATGGGTCTGGAATATCTCCAGAGAGGAGATTCCACACCCGCCCTGGGCAGCCTGTTCCAGTGCTCCATCACCCTCACCGTGAAGAAGGTCTTTCTCACATTGGTTCGGAACCTCCTGTGGTCCAACTTGTGACCATTGCCCCTTGTCCTGTCCCCACAGGCCACTGAGAAGAGGTTGGCCATCTCCCTTTGTCTCCCACTCTTCAAATATTTATAAACATTGATGAGATCCCCTCTCAGTCTTCTCAAGGATGAACAGCTCCAGCTCACTCAGCCTTTCCTCACGGGGGAGATGATGCTTCAGGCCCTTCATCATCTTTGTGTCCCTCCGCTGGACTCTCTCCAGGAGATCCCTGTCTTTTTGTACTGGGGAGCCCAGAACTGGACACAGGACTCAACACAAGCTAGTCTAAATGTTAAAATATCATCCTCTAGACAAGGTTAAAAAAGTACCAAAAATATATTTGCTGTCAAAAGGAATGCAAAGGTTGGTAACCAAAAACAATGCCTCAAATATTCAACTAAAGGTGAACTAGGTTAGTGCTTATCTACAATTAACTTACTGTGAGGAGGAAAAAAAGATGGGGATAAGAAGAGAAAAATTACTAAATCCATTATTTTAGTATTACAAAGTGGAAATTAAATAAAAAAACAGCTTTAAATCGTGATGAGCATGAACATTACATAAAAGACCTCCTTAAGAAACAAGAGAAACACTGTAGGGCTCCCAGGTAAGCTCCTAATAACCAGTCCTGCTTTGAGTGCTTGGGAACCACATGTTTCATCCACACAGTAAAGCTTTTATCCACACAGTTTATCCAAACGTTCAGTTTATTGCAACTGAATAGCTGAAGCAGCTAGGAGTTTTGCAGTAGTACCAGACTTTCTTAGGAGATGCAAGAAAGGTGCTGTCCATTGTGTTTTAGTGCCCCTCCATCCAAAACTTTAGCCTGCAGGCTTCCTGCACTGCTGGCACTGTTATATGGATTGGACATGTATCACTATATTCTAACAAAAGGGTGAATTCTCAGTCTCACTGGCAAGATAAAGGATATTTTGTTGATGGATTTGGTAGTGCTGGGTTAGTGCCTGACTTGATCATCTTGAAGATCTTTTCCAACCAAAACAATTAGATGCTAATGCATCGATATCAAGCATGTCATCTTAATGCAAGAATTAATTAATACATAATTGGTAAGCAATTAAGATGCCCTCATTCTACAGTGCAGAAACAATTGTAAAGAGATACCATGCCAGATAAGGCAGCACTTCATTTAGAAGGATTCATTCCAACAACTACTCCTCAGTTGTACCTGTTTTGCACAACTGAGTTCAGAAACCAACTAAAAGCAGAAGCATGTCTTTGGAAAGTTTCACACATAACCTCACTATTCATCCCACCTTAGAGCTCGAGACAAAGAGCAATACCAGGGAAATTGAGAAATAATTAAGAAGCTTCAAAAAAGCTGCATATGCACAACCTTCTTCCTTTCTTATTTGTTTCCTGACAAGTGATTTGAGCAGAAACCACACATCTTTTCACAGAACCTGATGAACAACTTGGCCTGCTGATGCTGCAGCATGGCAAACATTCTGCAGAGGTAGTTTTTTTTGAGAGTTGTTTTGTGTTTACTCCCAGTTCAAGGCTTCAGCTTGCTCATCACCTTCTCATTCTGCTGCAGATTGTGGTACGATGATACTACACCCCACGCAGCATAGCATTTTGTCTTCCTTGGAGAAAGTATGCCAGCCAATTTTAAGCAAGAACTACTCTACTGCAAAATTCTTCTGTTAAGTGACACATCTTTAACTCCTGTGGCACCTGGCAATATGGAAGCAGATGCTACACAAAACACCTGAACTGAGGCAGAGTGCCTTCACCTCTCTTTAAACATCAGAGATGTCACCTTAACTAGGAAAAACCCAAAACATCACACATGAACTAAGCTATAAAAGAGCAGAAAGAAGCCTACCGGGATCTCAGTTCATCACTGCTCTGTTGCGTCTTAACAGGATGCTTACAGTTTGGGAATACACAATGTGCCAGGGTGGGCTTCGCATCACCAGCCCTGAGAGGGAAATAAAACTACTGTAAAACCAATCAGCCCTAAATTTCATTTCACCCTCTAGAAGAATACAATTATCATATTTCATGGAAAACAAATAATGGATTTCTTTTTGTTAAATTTATAATACTAGCAAAAAAGGAACTATGTAAGCCTCCTATTTATTATGGAAATAATCAATAAAAACTATTTACCAATGAGCCATGTGAATAAATTATCAGTCACACATCTGCATAGTCAGGCTTGAGTGCCTAAGTAAAACAAAGTGATAACATACCCAAGATGATATGCAGTGCACAGACAAGCCACCTAAGAACCTTAATTTCCTGTAGCTCACTACATTACCCTCAATAAAAGCACTCTTGTCTACCAGTTTATAGGTGTATCTAAATGAGTGATTTCCAATCTCTTAAGAAAAATAAACTTAGAAGCAATTTTATAGAGCACATAAAGAGAAGTAAAGAACATATAGCTACATAAAGTTGTTAATTTTCTGTTTCACATAAGAGTCAAAGGTTGACCAGGCACAGCATGCCTGCATGTCCTTTTGAGTAATGAAGATGCATTCTCAATAGTAATCTTAAGTAATGCTTTGAAGAAAAAAAAATTGGTTTTTTTCCCTTTTACCTACTGTCTGGCATAAACATATGAGAATGAGTCACCACTGGCCAATAAATGCTGCATTTACTTCACACAGTATTCAGTCTATCAACCAAATATTTATCCCAGGCTCACTGCTTGTCCTTAACATCTATGCTCTGGAGAACATGAGTGTGGCTGCTTCAATGATTTTAACATTAATGTTATTCTATCAGAAATTAGTTTAGTCACATTTGCTTTGGGGTTAAACTTCCAAGTTAAACTCAAGGTTTTGCTGTCAGAGGACAAGAAGCACATGGTTGACAGGGGTGGTTTGTTTTGTTTTGGTTTTTTTTTGTTTGGTTTTTTTTTTTTTTACAGAAAGTAAGTTTATCTTGTTAGTACCAGACTTCTGTTTGAAGATTTTTTTAAATAATAAAACTAAGGGATTACTGTAATACCTCTGTACAAACTGAAGAAGGCAAAGTAGAGCATGATAGAGAAATACTTACCTAGCACAGCCTGGAACGAAAGCGGAACATCACCTACAGTGCTGCCCTGAGGTCTGTTCTTGGTGGCAAAACGCCCCAAACTAATGCATCGCTGCTATCAGCATACTTCCTTTGCCACCCTTTTGAAACCATTCAATGCATTAAACAGGCCAGAAACAAACAACCGGCTGACATCACCAAAATGGGCTACACAGAAGGAGCAACAGACAAGCCTTTGGGAGAAGGGGTACCTCCAATTCAAGTAGGGCATTGACACGTCTTGAGACACTCTGATGCCTTGTTTTCCCAATGCAAGTAGCCAGACAAAAGCAGAACTTGTGAAAGGTGGTGAACATTTGCCAACCATCCAACAACTCTGATATTCAAAGACATGAGCAAACAAGAGAAAAGCAAGATAGTTGAGTTCATTCTCAAAACAGATGTACCACACAACACTCCAGCTCCACAGAAGACTTCCTACTTACACTCTTTCCAAACAGTTTCTGCTCTGCCCTTTGCTATTCTTTAGTAAACTTTGGGGGTTGCAAAAGCAAACAACTTATTAAAACATAGTAAGTCAGCATTGCTCCAGCCATCAGGTTGCACATGAAAAGCAACTCTTAACATACAGAATTGGACATGTACCCACAATCTTAAGATAATTTTCTTGGCAAACAAACTTCTGATCAAGTCCTTTATTTAATCAAGGATTTCAGTAGCTACCTTTTAGTCTTCTATGTAGCCCACTAACTCAATATTGTTTCCAAACAAGTTGTCCAAAGTGTCTCTCAGAATAGAAAAAGTGAAGAAAAAACATGCTTAGTAACTTTGGATAAGTAACACATGCACTGTCCATTTAACTTAGCAGGGAAAAGCATGTCAAGGTCAAGGTGGTAAACAAGTATTATTTTAATGAACAATGAAAAGTATGTTGAGACCTTCAGAGCAATGGTATTACAATAAATGTGTTTATGTATGTATAATCTTGCTAATGCCATGCTTAATTTAAATCAAAAGCATATTTAACTCCCACCTCACCTACATGGGATGCTTATCTTGCAACACCCAAACTCAGAGTTCTGCTGCTACAATTACCTTAAGCCTCCTGTAAGTGTGTAGCCTACTTATGTCCTGCTGCCTAGCTATTTACATTTAGTCCATGAAGCTCAATGTTTATAGGAGCTGAGAATTACAAGTTTCTACCACTAAGTAAATGTGAAAGCATTCTATATTGCATTGAAAAAATTACAGAATTCTAAGGAATTGTTTCATCTGTGATTTCTGAGAAGAAAAAAAAAAAAGAAACAAACAGTGCTTAGAGATAAAAAAATTTACATGTAGTATATGGCCAGGAAATACTGTGACACGGATGGCTAAGCTAGCCATTCCTGTTTTAGGATAGGGCCGTCAATGAAAAAGCAAACAGTGACCCAGCAATGTGTACTTGCCACCCAGAAAGCCAACTGTACCCTGGGCTGCATCAAAAGAAGTGTGACCAGCAGGTCAAGGGGTGATTCTGCCCCTCTACTCTGAGGTGTATAAGCTTGTCCTACAAGGGCCAATGGAGACTTACTGACTCAAAAGAGCAAGACTCTAGTTTATTAGAAGCCACTCACTGTAGAAACACTGTAACCAGCAGTAGCACACAGAAGACTAGAAACCAAGGCAAGAGCAACATTGGGGTATAACAGACTGTATTAAAGAGGCAGAACTAACAGCTACTGCCAAAACCAGAAGAGACCCCCTGGCGAGAAAAGAGCAGGTGATACAGGACCCAAGTGCCCCTAAGGGACACCAGCTCACATGCAAATTAATTGCAGGCTTTTCCACATATAACCATCATACCCGACACCTACAGATAAAACCAAGCACACACAGTTTGCATGATGTTTTTGATATGCGTCATTCCAAAGGTTAAAACCCTAACAATTGCTTTTAAAATGAATATTCTTCTGCCACCCATCATGATGAAGCTATGGACAAAACATAGGACTTCAGCTACAGCCCTAGCCTACCAGGGCCTCACAATTTGGGGAGAGATGGCACAAAGTCTGTACGAGAGCATGGTAGAGGCCAAACAGTGTGTCGCTCAAATGAGGCAAGCTTCAGAGAAGGAGAAGGCTACCATCCCCCTCTCATCCTAGGTCCTCTCCAGTGTTGGTTGTCCTCATTCACACCACACCTGCAAGCTAACACCTTCTGGGACACAGACAACAGCTTTCCATGTCTTACATAAAAGGCCTAGCATAATTCAGTATAGCAACTTCACCTAATTTATTTAATTGCTCTATTTTCTCAGGACAGTAATTTTTAAGAATACCTTAAGGTCAATTCCATGACTTTTGATGCAGCATTTGGTGCATCATACACTACTGAAATATTCACTGCAGTCACATACAAACAGTATTTAATAAACATTTAACTTCTTATCCTATCTGATTGTGAAGTACTCATGTCATTTGTTCTTCATCACTTCACAGTCTACTAGCAAAAAAAATAATTGTATTACCTATTTAACTCACAACAGGACTTGAAAAAGTTTATTGCTGTGATTTCAAGTTGCTTAAAAATGGACTTGTTTAATACCTACAACACCAGCAAACAAACAAACATTATTCATGCTTAATATTTACTTCTTGGAAAATACGATTACCTTGGGGACTAGAATTAAGTGTCAACTGCCTACTCTTACAACAAGCATTATCAAAAACATTGAATACATGTACCATCATGTAAGAGGAAAGAAGGGGAAAATCGTTGGCAGAAAAATAACATGTTATTGTTTAGTTTTATGCCTTGTCCTACATTTTCCATATGCAAATATCTACTTGACACATCTGACCTGTATTTGGAAAAAATAAAATAGATGAAACTGCATTTTTAAGAGTCTTCAGTGCAAACTTTTAACAAGTGTTCACTGTAATTATGACCAATGCAAGCTGTCATAAAGGACCAGAGCAATGCAATACTAACTGCACGCTAGGAAGGCACCAGAGATTAAGTGATCAATGCTGGGAAAGTTCTTGCTAAAATTCAGCAGGTTGTTATCAGGTTCTGCCTTGAGCTACAAAGATCTGTATCTCCTTTAAAAGTCAGCAGCTTATCAACAATTTCCTCCTTCTGCGCCTGGATGAAATAGCATCGAGACCTAGTTGATGGCAAAGAAACCCACAGGCTAGCTGCACACTGGACACATGCATTGGGACAGCTTCTCAACACCACATGGAATTTTATTTAGTCATCAATCACCTGCAAATGCATTCTTGTTATGCCTGAAATCTAGTTAAAAGATGAGGGATGATTCACCTACAAAATAAGAAGTACAGCGCTAATGAAAGACAGGCTTTCAAACAACCACCTACAATAGGTAATGCATTAACCTGAATATAAACTATGCTCAAGTTTATGCTTAGCTTGTGGTCCAAAGTCACTAACTACACTATAGCTGTTAGCCACATTATATCAGCCCAGTTTGTTTGAAATTTGCATATTTCATACCAGTGCAAGCAGGCATAAACAATAAGCACTGCTTAGAACAGTCCTGGGGAAACCTGGGAGCCTTCAGAGATAAACACTGCAACCTGAACCATGACAGAAACAAGTCTGCTGTTTCTAACAAACTAAAATGCACTGAAGGAAAGGAACACCAAGCTATTAGCAATACCACAAAAATCAAACTCTGTTAGCAGACATGAAGATGAGAATGTGTTGCAGATCTTATCTGAAGTGCCAGAGGACAAATCTGTAACACAGGGTACTAGAAAAAGGAACTGACAAATATTCCACCACAAAACAGAATGGATGTGGAAATTAAGCCACAAAAGGGCAGTAAATTCTTCCAAAAGAAAAATGAAGGATTAAGCTTTTATGTAAAATGTTCAGCAGCGAAAAGGCTGAAATAGTACAGCTCCCAGGAGAGCCTTGTTCTGAACACTACTCAGTACCAAGAGGTTCTTCCCCACATTAAAATATATATACATAGACACACAGGCAGTCCTCAGTTGAGGTTTGATGCTTACTCCCAAAACAGCCTAGAAAGTAAGCCTGGGACAGCCATGGTTGCAGAGATCAAGACTAACCTCCACAGGCTGTGTAGAGCCAAATGAAAGAAGCAGCCTACCTCAGGAGGTAAATCTAAAGTCCAGAGCCCCTCCAGGAGAGGGCCAACAGAGACTGGCCCTGCAAAACCAGGCAGACTTGGTGAATACCCCTCACAGTAATCTGCAGTATGCTGGGTAGATTGGTACAACTGGAAAAAATGCTGCAGTTGTGAGCACACAAGTATGCATACCTCACTGCATCTACCTAGAAATATTTTAAAACAACATTGTGCCACTCCAATTGTGATCTGGGAGACCATACTTTTTTTTTAATTTATCAGATTATAACTTTTGATTGCACCAATATTCAGAGTTAGAAGGGACAAAAAAAAAAAATGAGCAGAATCTTACTGAAGGGATATAAGACAGCAAAGCCTACTCCTGAGACTAAAAGCTTTACTGAAGATTGAAATGAGACAGTAAAGTGCTTAAGATATATTTTCTCATTGTGTCTACTAAGAGCAGTTAGCTAAGAGAGGAAGGTCAACAGTCAGAGTTTAAGAGGTCATTATGGGAAGAAGATTAATTCTGCTTCTGGGAATTGAAAACTGGTCAGTGAAATTCATATTTTCTGTTGGTAATTCGATGCAGACAAAAAGCAAGTAGCAATTCTAAGGGTGGTATTAAAATATTTCACTTACCTAAAGCCTTGAAAGTTTCAGACACTTTTATTCTTGACAAAAAAAAAAAAAAAAAACTCAATCTGCCAGCACAAACAGCTCTGATTGCTTTAGGGTGGCAGATCTGGTATGTCTCCCAAGCTTTACAGCAAAGAGGCATTTGTTCCGGCCGTGATGGTCCTTCTTACACTGAACTGGCCCTAGAACCAAGTCAGCAATCAAGAGAACTACAGGTAAAAGGACTCACATAACATCTCACTTCAGGTAGTTTTTCTACAGCTAGGTTTTCATTTTATTCTTGAAGTCTGAACAGCACTCAGCAAGATTAATCAAGCAGCATGGACTCCAAAAGCGAAACTATAATCAATAATTAAGTGAAATTAAGCATAATGACTAAGAGTTAAGTTTCTCAGTATACCTATTACTAGATAGAAAAATATTTAAGAAAATCCTGCACCACTGGAGAAAACCCTAAATCCAGCCACAATACAGAAAAAATAGTCAAGCTATGCTTAGCTTAAACTATGCTTAAGAAATCCCCAAACTACAGACATCTATCACTTATGTACACACAAACAGTATGTCACATGATAGAGACAGTCGGGGAGATGAAAGCAGTGTGCAAGATGAAGGAAAGCTCCACACACAGCCAAGCAGTATCTTCCATAACTAAACATAATATGATTTATTTTCTATTTTGCGAATGCTATGGACTTCACAGGACTCCAGTAATCAAAGTGACTTTGTAATGGAACTAATTCAGGTTTATAAAAATAGTTCTAGTTTCATTTGGAATGCCTTCTGGAGCTGAGAAGGCCACATGCACATCACTGCATCTATATATCCAGACACCAGAGAAATTCTGCTTTCCTTCAATCCTCTGTTAACTGAAACATAGAAATAAAAAAATGAAACTACACATTCCTCAGGGGCTCAAATCCCCCCATTACAATTGAAAGATGTACAAAGATAAATACATACCTGAGGTAGCACACAGTTCTAAAGTGAGAGGCTTTTACTTTGTTTTCTCTGCAGTAAGGCATACAAACATTTGCTCTCAATTCTTTGGAATTAGGATTAAGTTCTCTTGCCTCCCAGTAGAAAGAGAACAGGAAGGTGAAAGGCTCGCAATTTTTTAAGACTATTTCAGTGTCTATAGGACTTAACCAAAACTGGACACATTTCAACTCCTGACATGTAATAATGAAAGTGCATTGCTGGACTTTTATCAGTTCCCGCAATACAATTATGAACTATCAGGAATAGTTCATTAAATCTTGCCTGTTTTCTTACTAAATGCACTATTTTCCAGATTTAAGACAGTGAGAACTAGTCATCCCTACAGACTGTTGTTTCTCATTCGTTCCACATCTGGCAAACACATTAAGGCCTACCCAAACCACCTGCTTACCCAGGCTAACACATCTCATTAGGGGCTGATTGCCATTTATTCCCCCCAAGAACACAAACCTTCACTAAATGCCTCCACAGTGCTAGAGAGGAATAGATGAATTCAGGCATTTGCTTAAATAAAGCTGGACAAAGTTAACATCCGTTTTAATGCTGCCATTTGCATTCAGCACAACCTGACGGGAACTCCTTGTATTTCAGCTTCCTGACAGTAATTCCTTCTTAGAGTTCATCTTCACAGTTTTCTCTTGGGAAACAGAAAGGTTTTTCTCTACTCTCAGAAGTTAGACAAATCAGGAACTCCCCCCTCCTACCGCACACTGAGTACCTCATGCTCCTGTACTTCCCATGGAGCACAGCAATGCCTCTAGCCGAGGTCAGGGAGCTCAGCTTTCTGGGTGCAGGAAAAAGAGGACAACAAACATGTGAATGCGAGGTTTAGCCAAGATTGTCAGGTGCTTGCTCAACCACTCCAACACAGACACAGCCTGACAGGCACTACTCTTCCACCATCTTCTGCAAACCACCATTCACCACTTCTGCCTTCCACTTCCCACCTTTCAAATTATCCAGAATGCACAGAGAAGCTCTTTCACAATGCGAGAGTAATTCTCACACTCCATCAACTCCACATGGTGCAAAGAGCCAACAGGAGCACAGGAGTCACAGGACAAGCCCCAGATGCCTGCAGCAAACTATCTATGCCCAGAAGTGCAGAAGTCAACCCTTCCAGTTCTTGCATGACCACAGCAGAACTCTACCCTCAACAACAGCATGCAGCAGCAAGGCTAAGAAATGAAGTTATGGAAGCGAGAGAGTGCAAACCCTGCTCTTCCAAAACACACTAAAATCACAAAATACCTCACCTACAAGAGATGAAGAAAGATTAGATATGCATTGATGATGTAAAAAGCTGGCAGAATTTAAGAGAAATACCCAGAATAAAGATAGAAGTTTCAGCACTTACAGGTACCGGCATATAGCACTGTTCCAGGACTTCATTGCACTGATCACAGCATTACACTCCCATTCCTTCAACATGCATAAGCCAATGAATTATGCATGTCATTTTGTTCTATCCTGCTCAGCATCAGATCTGAGCTGTATCTTCATACACAACACAGTGTAGTTACTTAAAGTCACATTAGGAAGACTCACACTTCTACTCAAAGTAGAAAAAAAAAAAACGACTTCCCCCCCCCCAAAAAAGGAGGATTTTAATCACACCTCAGGCTCCAAACATGAACTATAAAGAGTCAACAGCTTCAAGCAAAAAAAACCTCAAGACTACACATAGCATCTTTTTCTCCTTTCCCCTCACACATTCCAGTACCACCTCCGTACAGAGAGTTTCATCTGGAGACAAGACATTCCCATACACTAAATTCAAGTCCTGGAGATCAAGTTCAAATGCAAGACCTGAACAGAGAAAAGAAAATCTGTATCTAGCACATACCATGCTGCTGTATAAGTTCTTCTGAAATGACCATGACAGCTGAAGCAGACCCTCTGCTGAGTCTAAACAAGAGCCCCCACCTCCTAAGGAGCAGCTAGGGAACAGCCCACCTCACAACTCATGACTCACAAGAAGGTGTTTCTGTTCCTCCCCAGCAACTTTTTCCTTTCTTTTCCTCCAGCACTGCACTCATCCAACTTCTTCTTGATATGAGTCATTTCCACAGATTTTGGGAAAAAAAATTCCAGCTGGATTTTTTTTTAATTGAATTGCCATGTTGGGGTAATTGTCACTGCCAGAAAAGTGAAGGAGGCAGGAGGGAGATCTCCCCTTTCAGCAGTAACAAGCTGCTCTGAGCTTAGCCAGCTCAGACAAATCAGCCCAAGCGACAGAACAGCAAACAACCACAGATCTCTCCTACCTGATCTTGTCCCAACTTCACAGGGAGCTGACAGTTCTGATGCCACCAACTCAATTACTTGACACTACCTAAAGGCCTATGAATCTTTACTGAGAAGTAATTTGCAGGAACAACTGACATTCTTACAGCTATCTCTGAACTGGAAACGAAAGCAAGAGTCAAAGTAATCCCAGACATGTATCTGTACAACCCTCCCTCTACTGCACATTACAATTACTTTCCAACATTACCATCTGTTTTTCCAACAAATAAAAAAGATGACCTCAGAATTCAGTCAACACTATGAAGCAGTCAGGTCTCAAGAAACAGCTACCTCAGTTCTTCGCTAAGGAAGCCAATGGAGCCTGTCATCTCAAAAAGAAATAAAATAATTACTAGTGAGGTCTTGTAAATGGCTGCTGATCACTCCAAAGACCTTAAATTCACCCATAAAGGACAAGCAAGTGTGTTCTGAACACCAAATGCTCCCTGGTGCTGCGCTCTTACAAAATAATCCTATGTTCCCTCTGCTCCCTTCTTCCCCTAAAAAACAAGTATGAAAACCAGAGCTTTCAGAATTCCTCTACATGCACTGTCATCTTATTTGCAAAGAGACCACTGTGACAATGGCAAAACTCTTCAAATACAGATGAAATTAGATCCCTGTACAAGCTGCAAAGGTGCATGCAATCATATGTTAATAGCAACACACCACGGCCTCGTAAAGAAATTGCGAACAATGAATATAACTGACAGCTTCTTGAAGTGTTTGTTCATATTCCATAGCATTTGCTTGCCCTCTTTGAGCTTAACTGTAAAAAGAAAATACATAAAAAGAAAATACATAAAAGCAGCAATGTACTTATACTGAGTGTCAAGAATGCAGTTTCTCTTTTCTAATGTTTGCATATAAAGTGTCTCACCTTCCAACAGACCCTGTGCTATTGTTCAAAGTGCTTACAACCTCTTTTCTTATTGTCCTAAGCCATATTAAAAGCTGATCTGGAGGTTCATGAAAACCTACCAGGGGCTAAGAGAAGAAACAAAAGAAGCACTGAAGAAGAATCTTAATTAAGCAGTCACTAACCTAACAGCAAAACTTCTAGCAATTAAACATTTCTATCAAAAAGCTTTCTTTTGGTATAGTAAAAAAAAATAACAGGGGAAGGAGAGAGGGAAAGCAGGAAGGGAGTGACATTTAAAAAAAAAAGCTCCTCTTAAGAAATCTCTACGAAGTCTTACAAATCAAGTTATGACTGACTTCCTGAGCTCTATTTACTATTAACTTTGGTTTTAGAAGTAAGGCATTGAAAGCTACTTGTTCTTAGCTTGCAAGATTCTCTGTCCAAAGCATACTGAGGAAGAAGGAAAAATAAAATTAAAATACCCTAGAAAAGTTGGTCGTCTCATCTATGAAGATAGATGAAGATCTTCTCACTCTTCGTTCACTTTATTTTAAACGCCCACCAGAAACTCTCAGAACCACAAAACCACATCTTTCTTGAGGTACCCAAGAAGATACATTCCTTTTTGCACTACTGATCTGTGAGCCTACAGTTAAAGGCAAAAATGGTCTCTTGTCCAAGCAAGCAAATCCAGATCCTTCCTTTAGGAAGAGTTAAACTTTCCAGACATCTCTTTTCTGCTAGCCAACATAAGATTAAGATACACACGACTAAAACCTTTCCCCTTGCTGCTTTTTCTGCCAAAGGTTGTTCCACCATTCCACTATCTCATAGGAAACAGTACAGTTCTGTCAGTGACACAAGCCTGTGTCACTAACTCCAGGTTTCTCTAGATCCTTATACTGAAGTCTGATTCACGTGGCACTACAACTAAAAAGGGGAGGAGGGGAGTCTTCCATCCAGATTTTCTTCTCCAGCCAGTTCCCATTTATAACCACATTCTGGTACTTTTCCAACTCCTAGGCCACCACACACAGTCACAGAACCACAGACTGGTTTGGGTTGGAAGGGACCTGAAAGCCCATCCAGTTCTACCCACTGACATGGAGGAGCGGGGGCGGTGTGTGTACACCCTCCAAAAGCCCAGGCTGCTTCATTCTCTTTCTGGATTAGTTCAGTTGCTCTGCTTTCTCTTACACCAGAAGGTTTATTCTCACCTTCTGCACCTGCTTTCCCTGCCCTCTCACTGCGTGTTTAAGTCAACGGCAGCTCTTTAGCTCATCTGGGGCCACCAGCCAATGCCCAATTATTAGGTTCCCACCACCCCACACCCCCCAGGACAAGCACCTTCACACATTCTCCCTATGCTCAGAGGGTATCTGAAAGGGATCTCATTTACTCACCCGTCCACTCCTCTTAATAGCAGAGAGCACCAACAAAAAGGCGCAGTTAAGATGCAGAAGTACTGCGACTGCTGCCCCTCCACGTCCGTGAGCCCTACAGCGGCCCACATCTGCCTCCCTTCAGCTACCTCCCACCTCCGACAAACGCCTTGCTGACGGCGCGGCTCTGCGCCCCGGTTCTGACCGAGCACCCCACGAAGCACAGCCCGCCGTGCTGCGGGGAGCAGAGGGCGGCGGCCCCGCACACCGAGCGCCAAACGTCGCCTTTCGCTAGAAGCGGAGGCCGCGAGTCCGGCGGAAGCGCTCCGGGCAGAGAGCCGCCTCACCCAGCGGCGCCAGCCCCGGCTCCTGCTCTTCAGAGACATGAGGGCCCCGAGTGCGTATGCACACCCCCCCCCAACCCGCCCGCCGCCCCCGCGGCCCGGCCGCTGCCCCAGGGGGCCTGTGGCCAGGC
>VXBZ01002165.1:307406-454119 GCA_013399135.1 Heliornis fulica | reverse complement strand
CCTGGCCCCTCTGCTCCTGCCCCCCCCGCTCCCGCCGCCGTTCCTCTAGCGCGAGGCGGGCGGTGTCTCGCGCTCAGCCCCAGCCAATCGGCGCCGCCGCCCGGCGGAGCGCGAGGCGGAAGCATGCCTGAGGGCGGGACGCGCTCTGCTCTGCCCTGTCCTGTCCTGCCCTGCCCGAGCAGCCGCCCGCCCGCCCGCCAAGGGAAGGGGCTCCCGGGGGCGCCGCAGTGTACGTGGAGCCGGTGGCTCCGCTCGCCGCCGGGCGAGTGATGTAAACCAAGCAGCGCGTGCGCCCGGCAGGTGCCACACGGGCAGCTGCCTGCTGCCTCTGCTCCGGAACCCGCCGGGCTGGTGCTCCCCACCGGCTCAGCCGGTTCAGACCACCACCGCCATCCCCCAGCTTTAACGTCAACACTTACAAACGCTCCTAACACAAGTATGAGGCATTAGTACCCACTACACACGTTAGTTATCACCATCCACTGCATCGCATCCCTCAGTTCTGATGAAGGGCTCTGGACACGAAGGCCGCTGGAGGAAGTAGAGGGGCAGTTTGTGCTCGGCGTTGGCTCTGAGTAAATCCTTGGAGTAGATCCAGGCCAGGTACTGGGATTTGACACTTGTCTGAGGTGCCTGAAGAAAGGGTCGCCCTGAATGTAGCTCCATCAACTCCTCGTGGGAGCTGGTTCACGTGTGCAGATAACTGTGTAATGTGTTCTGACTCCGTGACACTGCTCATACCCTCTCCAGGAATTCACCTCACACAGCCAGAGCACTTGGTAGTGCCCTTGAAAAGTTACATGCAATGTGGACAAGCCTGAGCATCGCACATTGATATGCGCCTCGGTTTGGCATTCTGGAAATCAGGAAAAAAGCACGTGAGGGTGCACAAGCGTCCTTAACCTCAGCACATACTCCTCGCAATCTCACTGACCTCTTCCTCCCTGACCTCTGCTGCCTTTCCTGGTGAGAACTTTCTTCACCTCCGTGACTGTGTTTCAGTCACCATCCCAGGGCCTGCTGGCTACCTCGGTGGCACACCGGGTTTGTAAGGCTTAAGACAGGCTGCCTGTGAGGATTACACGGATGGACAGAGCCAGATCTTGGGAATGCTTCAGGCAGCAGGATCCCAGAACCCACCTGCCAAAGCAAGTTTAGATACACATGAGGTAACAGCGGTTAAGTTTCTTGCAAATGCAAACTTTGGCCAGCCTGTACACCCCGCATCCCATACTCTTTCCCGTGGCATCAATTTATGGCCACACTTCTTGCTTTTTTCCTTGGCACCTACCTGCTTTTGGCTGTTGTTTATGCTGGTCCTCCCCTTCTCGTCAGGAAGCAGCCTGTCCCTGTCAGACGGCTACTGGGCTAAATAGACCTCTGGTCCAAGCCCAGAGAGCAACTTCCCTGTGAGGGTCAGCTGTGCAGATGCTGAGACAGCACCTTTCTCTAGAAGACAACAGCTGTAGATGTAGGGCAGAGCTAACACAGCGTTGGATATTGACACATTGTCTATGATTTTCTCAAGAAGACCAGTGAAACTAAGCAGCCTTGTGTGGTTGTATGGCAGAACTGAAAGAGCAGCAATGAAAATGAAGTCAACGGCCAACAGTACATCAACTCATACTTGGAATGTTAGCTTTTAAAGGGCAAAGAATAAGATCATTTCAGATTGATGACATTTCACTGAAACTAAGAGTTTTGAGATAAGAATGGGCCACCACATATAAACATCTGAGTGATTTTTTGCAAAGTATCTATCAAAATCTTTGGAAGAGAAGTTAGCCGTAGTCTAAACTGAAATACCCCAAAGCAGTTGTCATGTCCATACTGAAAAAAAAAAAAAAAAGATTGTAAATTGTTTGGACTAAAAATATTTCTGAGAAAGGTAATTCAGGTGCAATTACAGATTTTATCAAAATGTTAATGCTTTTCTCACTTGAATGCTTTGAAGTGCAACCTATCTTTCAGCTCGTGGATTTTCTTTAATTATACTAATTAAAATCCTGCTACAGATATGACAGCATGCCTGTTGTTCACTTTTAAGTCTGAGTTTTTCAGTGAAGTACTATGCATTCTGTATTCATGTAGGTCAATATAAATTTGCTGCAGTTCCATGAAAGTGAGAATGACACCAGTTCATGCCAAAATAACTTTAAATCAAGTCTGGTCCTTTGTATCAACATTGGTTCACTGATAACCAGTATCTATTCTATAAACAGTATCTGAATCTAGCTTGCAATCTCTAGAGTTTTACAGCAGAGTTCTTCCTGAATTTCTGCTCTAATTCTCTCTCCTCCATACATACAGAAGGAAGTTAAGGTGAAAAACAAGCAAGAAACAATGTGAGTGGCATTTCCCTACTGTTCTCCTGGACAATAGAACAAGCCCACGGCACTGAGACCTGCACAGGTCACATTGGTGCATGAATTCTTCATTCTGTGATATTCACAGACAGTGGATTTAGGTCAATGTTTGCAAAATTTTAGGGATCAATGAGCCACTGTCCATTTCCAGAAATTCTTAAGTACCCACTAAGCATTTTTCATAAAGCTCCATCTACTCTCATCATCAAAGTTTCATCAGAAAGCATTACAGAGCTAATGTAAGGCCTAGATATTGTGGGCCATGCTACTGTCTCATTTTCTTTCTCTCCTTTCCAGTGAGTATTTACCTGTCTAGGAAAATTTACCTATGTTTTAATGATATAATGAAGTTGGTTTATGTGGAGCAATACATACAGTATGTAAGCTGTCTTGAATCCATGATCTTAAATCAGAGAGGTTTGTGGAAAGAGCATCTTTTGTAAGCTGAGATGAGCAGTCTTTCAACAGGGAATGAATAACAGCCTGTTTTCTCAGGGAAGCGCTTTACTCCGTTTGTTTCCTATGCTACCATAAAAACAATCTGAAAGAATGAATAAAATAGCAAAATAGTTTTGTGCTTAGGGCATCAATGAATGGTCAGAAGGATTAATTTAAAAAAAAAATCCTCAATATAGTATTTAGATGTGGATCCAAGTATATCATGAGGAAAACCAGGTTGTGAGTAGATGCACTTTCAGATCAATGTTGGAGGAGATAGCTGTTGAACAAACTCAAGGACAAAAAAATCTAGCTGGTCAATTTTCACATCTGCATTCCTTGTGTTCAACTAGTTGACTGCAGTGGTGTAGGAACACCAGGGAGAAAAGAAAATCATTCGGCGGGTAGAAAGCAAAGGCTGAATTAAATGCTTCCGAAAGGAGCTTAACACACGGGAGTTGTGTGAAAGTTGTTTGTAAACCTTGTTTACACTTGCTTACTGCAAGCAGGGCTTAATTCCCAGTGACACTTGGGTTTTCATTGCAGTAATTCCTGGTCAGCACACACTGGTGTGAGGATGCATTTACTGATGGTTCTAGTTTCCATTTCCAGAACAGAAGAGCAGGTACCCTGAGAGTCTGTCTGTAACACGTTGTATGACCCATAAATTTGTCCTTCCTCTAATCTAGATGAAAGAATTAAAAAGGACTTGGATTATCAGTTTTGAATCAGTGAGTCTAATTTGACCAGCCTTGCCTTTCCCATTTAGCAGGAATTCAGCAGAATAATCTCCATTACAAGGAATATGAGAAGCCTAATGAGAGATGCAAATGGTCTTAAAAAACCCTGTATACACTACTTTGAGCTTTAATTTGCACCTTCTCACAACTCTCAAATGTGTGAATTACACCAGCCTTTTACAGGTCTAATGTGTCTGTTAAAATGTCTAATGACTTGTCCCTGTTCTACAGTAAATAACTGGGCAAAAGTTGTATTCTTGAGCTGAGTCAGTTCAAAAGGTGAAACAAGTGAAACCTCGATAAAGGCAAGTCAGGCTGCAGTTTTTACATGATCTTATTAGGTCTGTCATTGTCTTTAGCCGTATCTACAACCCATGCAAAAAATACTTGACCTGGCTTTTTCAC
This sequence comes from Heliornis fulica, assembly GCA_013399135.1. Classification (NCBI taxonomy): domain Eukaryota; kingdom Metazoa; phylum Chordata; class Aves; order Gruiformes; family Heliornithidae; genus Heliornis; species Heliornis fulica. The sequence continues at coordinate 450,170 of VXBZ01002165.1, read as the reverse complement.
TGTTTCAGTTTCCCGCTGGATTCTGGTCATGTCTTAAAAATGGCCAGACTGGGTCAGACCAAATTGCTGTTCAATCCATCACCAGTTGCCTGAAGAAAGCTACAGGAGCAGGACAAGCATATGGAGGCAATACCTGTTCCAGCTTGCAGCATTCTGTGGTTCAGTAACATCCTGGGATAGATGTGGTATCCTCATGGTTTAAAGACTTGCGTTCATTTTTCTTCCATTGATTTGTCCAGCAGCTGTGAGAGCCCACACAAGGCTTTGGCACCCACCAAGTCCTGCAGTGTTCTAAAGTTCAGTTACACAGCTGGCTAAAAAGCACCTCTTTTTATTTGTTTTGGACTCTTTACTTGCACATTTTTCTTGGTTTCCTGTAGCTCTTAGGCTTTATGAAAGAGGGAATAATTGCTCTCTAGTGCCCCTCTCCACACTGTTCATGGTTTTAAGACTTGTTGTCAAATCTACCCTCTGCTCCTTTTGTTCCACTCTTCAGAGTCCAGAGTATTTAATCATTTGTTGTGTATCATTTGCTTCAGCTTTCTTGCCTTTCTTTGAACCTTTTCTTGTTCTTTTTAGTGTGAGAGAACTGGAGCTGCAGATAATATTCAAGATGTGAGTTCACAATAAATTTCCTGCATCCTATGGCTTACATTTTCCTCTCTATTCTTTCCTTTACAATTCCTAACATCATACCCCCTTTCCTCTTCCACCACCATTTGGCACTGAGCTGACAACTTCATAAAACTCTGGGTTGTAAATCAGGGATCTCTTCTACCCAAGTACTAGGACTTGTCTCTTAAGCACCTTTTTCCCAGCATGCAAACAAAGCTAACATGGTTTTGACAGGGGTGTATTCTTTTGGTGTTGTCAATATCATTTTCCTTTTTGCCATTTTAAATAAATAACTCATATCTAGAATTCTTGTTCCCAGATGACACTCACTTTTGCTACCTAGAGTAACTTACCATCAGGAAACTGTCTCACCTCAAACTACGCTTCTCTTTCCCGGTAACTTCTGTGTCAAACAACTCACACTCGTGGGCAGATTTCTGAGACTGCACTGGTGACTCCCCTCTCCCAAGAACCTCCAGCAGAGCTGTGAGATTTTTTTTTTCTACAAAAGCTATACTGATTTCTCCTCATCTCATGTAAGTCTGTGCATCTACTAATTACAGATTATAGTTTATACCAACTTATTCAATACTTCTGCAACTTATGATCATGGAATATTTGTTAGGTTTTGTTTGTTTGTTTTTAAAGAAAATAGGTAAGCCAGTTCAACAACATGAAGTTGTTAATCACAACACTATGAATAAACCATGAGATCAACATAATAATTTTCTGGCAAACTGACCATAGTTTTTACAAATATATAAACTCTACATAACAACAAACCAAACAGCCTGTTTGAAATATTTTTCCTCCTACATGAGAATTGTATTGCATTTGATTCTGTGATTTCTGATGAGCAATCTTCTAGTTCTGTTTCCAGTCCAGCCATAAATTTCCTTATGAATTATCTTTGCTGGAAAAGGAAAGGTAATTCAGCAAAGGCAAATGTTCAGTGTTGGATTGTGGGGTTTGTTGGGGTTTTTTTCCCTTCTGATTAGAGCTGCATTAGTGTCTCCATCTTCAGAAGCAGGAACCACCATGATGCATGGAATGATAACGAGCATTTGGGGTGCTCCTTAACTGCCAATAAGGCAGACACAAAGCAATCGTGGGGCTGCCCTCAAACACTCTCCTGGTGCTGGGGGCCTTTTGTCTGCCTGACACCTGTGTGCAGGAGGCACTGGCATGGTGTTGGGGAAGAGAGGGGCTGGTTTGGTGCCTCTTGCCCACCTGTAATGGTGTTCGTGGGATCTGCTCTTGGCATTGCAAATGGGATATTTCCTTAGGGCTGCTCTATCAGGGACAAACTGGTCCCCCAGCCCAGCAGCTCCAGAGAAAGGACATTTAGAGGCATTTAGTTCCCTGTTGGTACATATAGCTGCTACAGCTCTGGCACGGTGGGGGGATCTGACAAGAAGAATGATGATGCTAAGCAAGCGAAAGGACAAGAGATCCAGTGTGGATGGTATGCAGGGTTTGCATCGCCTGCTTTGGGATAAACCCAGCACAGGAGGAAGTCACTGCAACAACACTCAGCTTTAGGCTTTTCTGGTTTTCTTTATGTGGTGCTGTCTCCAGATTGGTGTTTTTGCAGAGGCATTAGCTCTGAAGGCACAGTGGGGCACAAAATGTTGTCTATTTCAGATGCTGTCACTTCCCCACAACCAACAGCAGTCTGTGCTTCGGTCTGAACCTCTCTGGCAGTGCTATGCCAGTTCCCCTCCGCGCTCAGCTTACCACGTTTCTGCTCTTTCTGCAAATGCCTTGAGCATTTGCTCCAAACCACCTATTTGATGTTACAATATAGCTCTCAGTAAGAGAAAATAGCAGGGATTCAAGGCAAGGGAGGGAGACAGTTTTGCAATTTTATGTAACTCAGTAGTTAGTTAGTTGCATTGAATAATTCAGTGGGGAAGCAGTCTGGAAAGCAACAGCCTCTTTGTTTCCTATGAAAGGTGATGCACGCTCCCAGGGCTACAGACATCTATCCAGTAACCAGCACAGACCTTTTTAGAAACACAGGCATTTACACATTCGGAGACTAGCTCCCAGCACCCCTCCAGGCCCTCTGCCAAATCTTCTCATTTTCACATTCTAAGGCCAAATCCTGTTCACAGCTCTGTCAGCACTACTGCTTTCAGCAGTCACCCCAGAGTCGCACTGGTTCAGATGGGATGGTTACAGTCTACAGTGTTCCCCTGACCCAGCACACACCATCATCCTAAACCTTCTCCCCAACCTGGCCAGCAGCACTCCCCTTCCTGCTGACCTGGCCCACAAGCTGACTCACAGATACTAAACCGCAAATATCAGTCCACAGTTCTGATCAGTCCCCAGGAAAGCACCAAAACATGTGTGACAGCTGCTACTCATCCCTGAGTCCTCATGCCAGACCTCACCAGAAAACTCCCTGCCAACCTGCAACACAGGCAAATGCTTCAGTCACTTCCACTCAGGATAATTCTCCCACCAGAAACCTGACTATCACTGCTCCATGGTGAGGGGAACGGTCCTCCTTGGAGACCATTCTTTCTCTCATCAATCTTCCCTAATTCCATGCAGTTTTCCCTTCCCTTGGAAATTAGGCATCATCCTAAGGAATAAAAACTGTATAAAAACCTGTAGAGCATACCTGGTTTCCTCAGAGAGATGCAACTAAAAAGCAAGGGGGCAGTGACACAGAATGACATGGGCGTCCTCCTTCTGGGCACCCCTCTGCTGGCATTTGACACGGACCCGGTTGGAGGGATGATGCTGCATCTGCACAAACTGCTGCAGTGAAGCCTCGGAGTTTCTGTCTGGCTGTTGGATGAAATCACAGTTTCCTTGCTGGCATGCTCTGGCTCCTTTTCAGCTCACACCAGCAGCCTGTCCTGCAGACATTTGGAATTGGGAGCTTTGGTTTGTTTTTCTTTGAGTCAGTTGTGCTACTGTGTCTGCAGTGCTGCTGCAGGAGGGAGAAAAAATAAAAGGAAGAAAAAAAAGAGAAGAAAACAAAAAAGAAACTCTTGCAGGCTTTTACTGTCAGTGGAGCAGGAGGATGAGTAAACAATGCAGACAGCTAAAAAGATTGTGCTAAGTGGTGCAAGAGGCTAAAAGCTTTCCAATATGCCATTCTATAGTGTTTGCTTGCATATTGTATATAGGAATATAAAAAGAGAACAGCTCAGCCTTAAGGCCACATTCATGACCTGAGTCAACTGCGTGAAGAATTCAAAAATCTGTTCCATTCTGCAAAGAAAACTTTCAATGAGCAAATATGAGCTGACTTTTAAAAATAAAATAAATCTGGTCTCCAATTTATGTAATTTCTCCAAGCACAACATTAAAAAAGAAAAGGGTGATCAAACCCACACAATTCAACATCTGTGCATGCATCTCAGAGCCTGCAATTTTAGATGTCTCCTTTTGAATTTCCATCTGCAAGGACAACAAGGCTAGGATCCCCTTATTCTAGTCACAATAAAGAAATTACACTTGTTCCAAAATACCAAATGACTTGATCTAAGTGTGGGTGACCCCAGCTGTGTAGGTACAACTCTTGTGGCTAACAATGGTGTGCTGGTTTCAGCTAGATGGGAAGAGCTCCAGGCCAACAAACCCTTTAAGACAGTGACCTTTAAGACCTTTGTACTGTTAATATACTGGCTCCAGCCAGGTGCCAAAACCACAGCTGAAACCAAGAAAACACTAAGTCCCAGTGCTCTATGTTGAGGTCTGAGCTGAGCTGTGGATGTAATGCTTGTGTTTGCCACGAAGAACTGATGGTTTAAACTGCTTCTTGGAGCTTCCCCACCACATTTCACCATGTCAATTTACCCATTAGTCTTAATATACTGAACTACCTTTATGGCTTCTCCTGTCAGTACCATATGGTTTTGTGATTTGCCTCAAATATTTGCTGGGCAAGTTTGGGTTTTTTTTGCTTTCTACAGTCACAGCTACATCTGAGGGCAGAGTTTCACCAAGTCTGCGTGCCGGAAAGGGAGTGCTCATGCTCGTCTGATCTTGCAGCCAGCTGGATCAGCCCACTGACCTAACTGAAAAACAATCTGCTATTTTTCTAGGGCAAGTTTTCAACCTGATCAGCTTGCTGACCTGTTTGATGACACAGTCACAAGCACTGTGCCAATGCAAGGGACATTGCATCTGCAAGATGAAGGGCAGTGCCATCCATTTTGATTCCAGCTTGCATGTCAGTCTCTTAAGCCTCACCATGAAGGCAAAGTTTACCACACACTTGCTGAACAACACAGATGCTGGCAAAGCACAGTTGTATTGTGCTTGTATCTGTATGTATGGTCAGCAGACCTACACCACCTTCACTTCATAATACACACCCCAAATTTATAGCTGTGCAAGAAGTGGCTATGAAATACTGTAGTGAATTTTTCTGTCTGACAGAGAAACCTAAAACAATTCCTGTATTAGTGCTGTAGCATCTCCATGTCATAAGATGTCTGGGAAACCTGTACAACTGCCTGGGCATTTACAAAAAAATGTGATGCTTCTTTAGAGTTTTGCTGGATATCTGCAATAGACAGGTGAGGTTTGAGGTTTGTCTCATCTAACTTCTGCCCCCAGTCAATTACACATGCAGTCTGAGACAAAATTCTTATATGGTCAATGGGGAGAGAGACAGGAACCTCCACAAGAGAAACACAGTCCATCCTAACACAGATTTACTGCATAAGTGGTGTGAAGTGGCCCCTGAAAATCCCACTCTCCCCCTCCCCTGATGGCAGAAGAAGCCAAACAAACTACTTTAAACTGAAGACAGAAAGGAACTCCCCTTGGCTCACTAAAGGACTGATGTGAACCAAGGAAAACACCGATTCTTGAGGATAAGTGGGCTGTGAGAGTTGTCCAGAGCTGCGTGCATCAGGTGCTGTCTAAGCTATGCACAGGTCTGTCAGAAATTTGTGCAAGCTTATTTTCTTCTAACTTCTTCAACTACTGCTTGCATACAGAATGTGAAACCAGAGCATCCATGGGGTTGGAAGTCTGGTACAGGTCACTTAGAAGTCCTGGGGCCATGCAGGTGTGCTGGGGTGGGAAGGTGTATCTCCATGCTAAGGTATGTGACTATTTAGCCAGAGGAACCACATGCTGAGCAGGAAGTCTGAAGCCAGGGCAGAGTTTAGATCTTACTAACACTCAGTGCCCAACATACTGGGAGACAAGCACAACCATCTGATAAAGGTCCAGCAGTCAGCAACACTTTAAATTCTGGAAACACTCTTCTGTCAGAGAGTAAGTGCATCAGGCTTTCAAGTCTATGTGTACTGTACAAAGTCAATTTGTCACTTGCTGGCCCCAGTCCAGGTGAGACATAAATCTTACCATGAGGACAATTCTAAACAGACACTTCTGCTCAGACCAGATTGCCAGAATTTGTAATTTGGGAGCAGAAAAGCCTAAATGCTGCATGCACTCAGCACACAAACAGCAGTTTCCATGGCCTGTGCGTGTCACAGCTAAGAGCAATGGAGCCTGAGAGATGGAAATGGCTTCCTCCAGGCAGGGAAGGTTTGTTCCTATGCTATTTCTGAGCCCTCTGCTTACTTCTGTTACTGGAAATGACTTACATTTGTTTCTAAATCTGTCTCTATTGATAAGCACTTAGTAAGTGGCTGCACAGCTTAATATAATGACGATAGCTCTCGCTCCTTTTGTTATTCTTGATGCACAGAAGATTTCTTTCTTTTTTTAGTTGCAGGATGTTCTCATTAGCTCAGCCTAGCACTGTGCCTACTTCACAGCCCAGGGTATTCGGGATTTTCTTTTGAAGCATTTTACACTGGCAACAAATAGAAAACAAAGTGCATATTCATTCATCATTTTGAATGAAGCTATGACTATCTACCAAAACATTAAGGGGGTATAAAATACTACATAGGTTATCAGTTTTTATTCCACTAGGTATTTTGCTGGTATCTTTATTACAGAAAATGCTTCGTTTTCCCACAAGTTATGTTAATTACACTTACAAATAGTTTTGGTTGACACTGCTTGGAAGTTTATGCTTTGGCTGAAAAATAAGGTTGATGTTTTCTCAGAGGACTCCATTAATATTTGCCTTTAAATGCATTCATTGCATGTATCATGTATTATACAATTACCATCACCTGACAAGCTGCTGGATTCTCTCTGTACTGATTTCCTCATTGCAGCTTTACACTTTTTGTGATTATATCTCTAAATAACTTTTACATAACTCATGCATTCCCGTTCCTTTCCTGGGGAAAACTTGGTATCAGATGTCAATTACTGGTTAGAAACTTGATTCAGGCACTTTCTTCAGCACTTCCTACTGATTTTCATCGTGGTAAGAGAGTTAGTGGAAAATACATGTATAATTATACATGGTTACACTAGCGGTTGAAAGTAATTCTCATCACTGTTGTGTATGTTCAGTCAGCTGCTCAGCTAGACTGTAACAATAGCTCCAGTGTAGTCCAGTGCAAAGAGAGTATATGGACTATTATCGTATGCAATGTGTCCAGTCATGCGGTATTCGTGTCCTAGCCCTTTCCGCAATAGCCCTCTAACATCTCTGTCACCACAGACCGGCATAAGTTATGGATCTCTGGGCTTTGATGGGGAATAGGATCAAACAGGCAGTTTAAGTTCCAGCTGAGGATTCTTGGGGAGCTCCTCTAGCTGCATGCCTCAGGAGTGTTGTGGTACCATTAACCTCTGCCTCCAAACACTGCAGCAGTGCCCGACACAAATCTCCCAGCCACAAGCCACTGCCTAAGCAATACTGCCAAGGAGAAAATTGAAGTTTCCAGATTACCACCACTCTGCTCCTTTTCCATCCAGCAGAGCTTGGGTGTAATAATGCCAAGCTCCCAAAGGGGACACAGATAGACTTATTTCCCAATGCAACACTTCTGCAGATCCTAGTCCTCATCTGGGACCCAGGAACATCAGTTTATGGTCAGAGTCTGGATTCAAAAGAGGTTGCAAAGAGCTGTTTCAGGTGTGGCATGGAGCCATCCCATCGGGCTGCCGCTCAAAGGAGTCTGACAACATCAAGAATTTTGGGAGCCATCTTTGAGTCTCTGGCTCTCCCTTGACAGCTCTGGCTTGTCCTGAAATCAACTCAGCTACCTCTCAGTTATTCAGGACCAGCAGGAAATTAAATATGTCATTCGCTTTCATCTCTCTACTGAGTAAAGGACTTTTAACTGGTTCTGGCACTGGGCAGTTACCGAGTGGAGTAGCCCAGCAGGTTATAATATTATTCCATCTTCTCCCATTGTATAACAGGGCTCCCATTTGAAAACTTAAAAAAGCTACTGCATGAGTAACTGAGACTGGTGTCCAAGTCAGTGTGACTATGCACAGAACTGATATGAACACTGAGGAGACAGAAGGAGGCCCTTGCATCTGGAATAATGTCTTCACAGTGCAGAAGTGAGGTCAGTTTTACTTATGCGGGTTCTGTCTTACGTGTTTTTCACAAGGTAATACTGGAGACCAGAGGGTCCCCCTGTGGCATGCACTCTGCATGCCAGCTGCTTTAGCACATCCTACTCATACAGAACACAGGAAATTGTGCTCTAACACTTTGGATGTCACAAGAAGTGTCACCTCTGCAGCACTAATGCTGCCCCGGACAATGAGAGCAATGCTAGGCCCTTTAAGCAAGCTAGATGTCTGTTTCTCTAAGAGATGGATGAGGAAGATAATACTAAGGTAGATGACTGATGCTGATTTAGCTGAAACATACAACAAATTTTAGTCATCCTTCAAAGGATGCTAATCTTTATCTTGGCAGGCTGATAAATAAAACCACAATCACAGGATACACAAATGACTCATCCTGGAGTTCTCTGCCAGTGTGATGTTCCTCCTAAAACACAGAAGTACAGAACATCATTTAGAGGTCAAGAAAAGCTGGGGCTGGTACCCTCAGCTGTGTGCCCCACTGCTCTCACAACAACCTCCTTCTTGACCCTATTTAGGGTGTAACGGCCTCTATATTCTGCTTGTAGTACTGTAAGAGAAACACCAAACAACTCAGTCACAGATGGTGGCTTTCCTTTTGATAAAACAGCCAGAATCAAATCCTGCACATACATTCAGGGAGATTTTGAAAGGAGATGCTAAGAAAATTCCTTTCCTTAACTTCGCCATGACATAAAATATAACCAAACAACCACCCACATCCATAATTTTAATATTTAAGCACTTTCTGATGAGAGACATTTTTGTCTCATTTCATTCTGTGTTTTGTTGCTGCTTTTTATTACTAAAATGGGAGAAATTATTACTAAAATGAGAGTCTTGTGATTATAGTTGTGGGCTACTAGTCAGGAGATCAACATTCAGCTTTTCAAAATTTTCCTCAGGAGTTTTGGTCTCTGTCTGCCCTAGGAAAGAGTGAGTGATGTGCTTCCTTAGCTTACAGGGTTTTAATAACCTCTAAGATGTGTCAAAAGGCTTTCAAGGTCTCTATCCACAATGTCACATCAAGTCTTTATGTGACAAGACCCTTGATTTCACAAGCCATGCTTTCACAGACAGGCCACTTGGTCTGAGAAGGCAGGCCTGTAACACAGATATGAAAGGCAGAAACATGTATGTCAGTCATCCAAGGAGAAGGGAAAACCTGTTGTTCTTTGCCTGCAGCATAGATGTTCTTGGGAAGAGATGTGGAAAAGTCTGTGGAAACATCATCAGTAATTCTATCACTAAAATCAGTTCCAGAGGCAATGAAGACAGGCCATGTTGTGACCCACACTGTGAAATGTAGTTTATATACAGGGCCTTTCCAGAAACCCTTTGGAGTCAGCATGGCATAACATCATTGACGTCCATTAATCTGATCAGTCAAGCCAAGATACATTTGGAGATACACATTTACTGGGGGAACGGGGCATCATGTACACTTCCCTGGACATTTCCTGTCCTTCACGCCGAGAAGAAGGTTGGTGTTAGTTAAAAGGAATTGGGTTTAGTGCTCTAACTTCACTACATGCCCTTGCCCTCCATGGTTTGGCTCACAGACTGACAAAGAAACGTACATCATCATGGAGGATCCCCTCTTGTCCATCTCTGCCCATTCCCCTGCTGTATGCACCGTGGGTCTGCGCTGTTATCCAAGAGCAATGTCATGTGAAAGGTGGGTCTAGTGATTAAACCTTAATTACAGCTGATGTGAAATAAAAAGTCACTGCACGCTGTCCTACACAAACCAAACACTCGAAAACAGGGACCCAACAATCTAGGGCTTTCCTGCTTTCTGTAGTATTTCTTCATTGTTGGCCAAATTGTTCTTTGGGTAGATCTTCGAATCATTCTCTCAATAGAGCTGCAAAACATCTTCAGTATAAAAAATGCTGGATTTAAAGTCTGGCGAGTGGGTCAAATTTTGGGTAAACAGGTCTAGTTACATTTCCAGCAGAAAACTTGACAAAATGAATGCTCCTTATGCATCTAAACCACTGTGGCTGCTCATCTTGCAAGCAAGCTTGGAGTAGGCATTCAGTAGCATACTGATTGACACAAAAATGCCAGTTCCCAAATATATTACAAATATATTACTTTTCTGCAGAGATGTGATGTGGAAGTGCCAAGTAGATTTACACCTGCAATCTTGTCGATCTATTAACATGTGCACTGCAGTACTGCCTAAAGGCTTGTCCATTCAGGGGCCCATGCTGTGCCACGTGTGGTATAAATAAACAGCCTCCTTCCTTAGAACAGATTGGGATGTTTGGAGGCAGGGGAGATCTTGCTGCATTCATTGCAGAATTACATGTTCCAACAACATTCACCACTTTGTGGGAAGTTTACAAGGAGAAAAAGACAGCGAGCTAAAGCAGAAAGGGCTGCTGCTTATGAAAGCATTGCCAGCCAGAAAGGAGACAGCTCTGAGAGTGAATTCTGTCTGCCTCGAGCTGTTGGAAACTTGTGAGAAGGCAGGCAGTGGCAGGAAATAAAAAAGCACATTGAATAAATCACTTGATGCTCTGATTAAGAAGCATGGGATTGTGTATCATGTGATAGTTAAAGCCGTAAGCTCCAGCCTTGACGATATTATTTGGTACATGAGCAGTCTGAATGGGCAGATGGTATTCATGAGCAGGATTACTATTTCTAGTAAAACAGGTCAAACCAAGTCACTTAGAAACAGAATTAAAATGTAAAGATCGTTATCCTTGAAGGTGTCTGACTTTTTAAAGAGACCTAATGAATCGCACTCATTATAACTGCATCCTCCTAAACAACAAAATCATTCTCTGCAATAGAGAAAAGCTTTGCCTTTGTTTCCTTTTTGTCAGTTAACTACACACATATTTTCCAGCATGAAATTTGCCTCTAAATATGAATGGATCAGCTGGCAAGTACCGGCCAAAAGTATTCATTTTCCTAAACTACTCAATAAGGCTGAGTGACACCGTGTCGTGAGTAAAAGCAAATGCTACAAACGCACAGCAGCTCACAAGAATGCTTGCCTTTCTGAGCACCACCCAGCCTCAACTTCCTACAGCATCTCCACAAGTAGGCTCCTCAGTGCGTGGTTGAGTGCTCTGAGCTTGTGACTGCCGGTTGCATAGGCAGCTGCAGGTTGAGGATCTCTGCCATGAGGAGCGGAATCGTTAGTCAACCATGCAGCAGAGGTGCAAGGCTGGCACAGGGCTCACATTACTTCCTGTGTCAAGAAGGGGACAGCTTTCTAACTCTGGTTTGTGGCTAGTATGGAGCAGAGGGTAGGAGAAGACACTTTTGCAAACACAGGTTCCAGCAGCCCCTCCAGTTCCCCTGATCTCCTTGCACTGAGAAAAGGGAATTGAGGAAGATCCAGGCAACAGCAAGAGCTGGGCAGCTGCTTACAGGGACAGGATGACAAGCAGGTGCAAAGTCCCCATGAAGGACTGGAAGGTGTTCTGGAAAGGGCCTCAGGGAAAGAGACATCCCACCACCTTCTCTACATGAGCATCAGCCCTCCGGGACCATTTCTAACAGGCCCATTCCCAGCAAGTGTCTCTGCTTTAAGACCCACCACACATTAACAGAGTATGAGCCGGAAAGCAGCAGACACTACCTTGGTTGATTTTAATGGGCACCAAACATTTGGGGATTTCAATTCCTCTGCTTTGTTTTCCTGAGTGAATTAGATCCTGCTCTGCTTCCTGCGTGTGCCTCAGTGCCCCTTCAGCCCAGGGGGAGTCTTGAAATCTCCTCAGCTGGCATGAGGCTGCTGAGACAAGCCTAGGAAGTCTCACCGGAGCCCATGTCTTGCCCCAAAAACCCGCAGACGGGCAGCAGCAGCCAACACCAATGCCAGCCTGCAGTGCTGGGTGGTGAGAAGCAGACCTGTCTCCACAGCTTGCGAGTACTGGGGAAGGTGCTGCCCACTCCTGTCTCCCAGCACTGCTCTGGCAAGCTGGGCCAGCCAGGGCTGTTGGAGGAGGCAGGCAGCTCCCTCGCCTTGGGCCAGGGAGGAAGCAGCAGGCAACAGGCTCACAAACTGGAGTAGAAAGAGCCGCCAGTCTGGGACATCTCTGCTCCCTGGTGAGAAAGAGGGCAGCTCTTCCCTTCTCCTATGCCACTTGTGCATCAGCAGACCTAAGAACATGAGGAAACTACACCTGGAGCTGTCACTGAGCCCACAGAGGTTCGGGCAAGAAAGACAGAGAGCGCCTTGCTCCACTGGCTGTTGGAGGCATGATATGGGAGAGCCACAGAGCTGCAGGAGAGCAGAGGTGGGGTAGAAAGGAGAGGCAAACACTTAAGGGAGTTGTCACAGAATTAATTACTGCTTGAAGAAGATGCTCATCACCAGGGAGCACTTGCACAGACCATGATTTCAGCTGGACTTTCAGAGGCAGTGTCTGCAGCAGGGGTCAAAAACACCCTTGTTACACCCATGCGGGAAGGATAGCAGTGCTGTCCCTGTGCAAGGGATGGGCTGGTTAGGCAACACCACGGGGACTCAGACCACGCTGGGATGCCTGTAAGGCACACTAAAGCAGTAAGACAGTCTTTGCTCAGAGGGGCTTGCACTGCAGATAGGTAAAAAGTAGGAGGAAAGAGGAGACAACAGACCATTGCAATTTTATCTGAGAGAGGAAAGAAATTACAGTGGGAAGCAAAAGGCCAAAGGTGGTAAAACCACGGATGAAGGACAAGTGGAAGAATGAGAACTGCTGCTGTAGGAGTGAAGGGACTGGGAAGAAGGGATACCAAAGAGTGGCTGGATAGTTGATCTATAGAGGAGGTAACCAGGGACACCACACAGTCCAAGCAAAATGTCAGCTGTTTTTGCCCCCCTGCTTTGGCTTAAATGAACTCCCTGCATTAGCCACCTCTGCATCTGGTTCCAGAGAGACAGAGGAGCAGATGTTGAGTATGTGCAGTATGCAGTATGTGCAGAGCAGATGTTGAGCAGCATGACCCTGAAGAGAAAGGTTGTGTTAGATCAATATCACACCTATTTCTGTGCCAGACTGTGCAAGCAATCAACTATGCATTTTAGCTGATTGCTATATATAAAAGTCTCAACCTTGGTCCAAAGTGGGGGTGTAACACATACTGTGCTGATACTTTTATTCCAAGCCTCAGACTCAACTAACCAAAATGTGCTTTGTGTTTCTTCTACCCGTGCCCACATACAAATCTAGTATGTGTGATTGTAACACTTATGAGAAATACCAAACAGAGGCTTTTTAAAAGTAAAGCCGTGCAGCCACAAGACGCATACCGTGTAAGCGGGTCCCCCAGTGTGCCTCATGCAGATGTGGGGGCGATGGAGCGTGGGCGTGGAGGCACTGCTGCAGTTGGCCTCTCACAGGCATCTCTCACATCTTCTCCATGCTCAGTCGTGCAGCAAAGGCAGCAGTTCCTGGCAGCACCTCTAAAGTGTGCATTGGCCAATGGCTGCTCTTTTAAAGCTTCAGCTAAAGGACATTTATTGATTTTTTTTTTTCTTTAACAGTCTGGAAAGCAAGAACTAGCAAAGAGAAATCAGTGACATTCCTTTCTGGCTCACAGAAACACAAAAGGCTGCAGTATTGTTGGCAAACATGCAAAGAACTGAATCTAGGCAGACTCATTTGAAGCTGTAAACAGGATTTAAATGCTACATTGGGCGTGTGACTTCTCTTTTGACTTCTACTATACATAATTCATTATTTGTTGCATGTGACTCACCAGTTAAATCATATGTGTTATTTCTGCTATGCAGTTGCTTGCTAGTGAGTTTACCTAGAACTGATCTATCGAAAAAAGCTCTCTGAAATGTGAGCAAAAAGAAACCCTTTTGCAAGTGTTGGTAAAAAATAAAAGGGAAACAGAAGTAGAGTAAGTTTGAGGAAAGATCTGCGTGAATCTTGGATGGGTAAAAGATTTGGAAATACTTCTTTTTCATTTACATTCACGTCCCATCAAGCTATACCAATTCACCCAGGTAGAGATGAGGCACAAGGGATGCAAAGGCTACAGCTGATACAGATAAACTTCTCTTTCATCGCATTATGTGGTCAGTTCCTGAGCTGTAATCTGAACCATGGATCAAGTAAATGTAACAAAGACACAAAGCATTAGTCAGACTTCCGTAGGCACAGGTCCTGAGATTCAGTTTCCAAACTTTCCAGTTTGTGGCGAGCATCAGATATCATAAGTCTTACATCTATTCTTTTAAAAGGATTCAGCTGTCTGAAGGGAACATAAGAATGCCAGTGACCAATTACAGTATGTAGGCAATTAGCATTGCTTGCTCTGTTTTGCCTCCTTCATCCATTTATCAAATTTTACTGTAAATTAAAGATTGTGACTTCATGAGCACCTTTATTTGACAGCCCCAGTAAAGCAGCAAAATGTGATGGTTTAGCCCCAGCCTTTCAGAAGAATAAAGACTAGCTTGGGCTTTGCAGAACATATGCTCACTACACGGGTGCATCTTCAGGTAGGTGTCACCATCACATCTTAATGCTGGAGTGATTTTGAGAGATCTCAGTGTAAGTATGCACCAAGCTCTACTCTGCAAGACAGCCAACATGCAAATGAAAGATAAATAAATGACAAACTGCTAGAGCTTCAGCTTGCAGAGTGTCAAGTAACTCTTGGAAAGTGTTCAGTATTTTCCACTTCAGTTAATTTCCATAGAAGCTGAGAGATTTCAGCGTGGCCAGCATTGCTCTGTTGCTTTGTAATACTGAACCTTAGAGAATGAGAGGAGTGAGGAGTTGCAGAGCCTCAGGACTGCCAGAGCTCTGCCTGTGTGACCACTACACTGGACAAACAGCTCTGGCCATGACTCCTGCAGCCCATTGTTCTTCTATGGCAGATAAATGGAGGTGCCAGGTACTCCAGCCTCTGCAGAATTAATGAATAAAGCCAAGGCCATGCCTGTCTTGACTAAGGATTAAATAATCCTTAGGAAAAACACTGCTTTTCTCCATCGCCATAGTGCTGCCAGTGTTGGCCTATAGACTGCTTATGGTATAAACATCACTGTTATGGCAAAAGTGACAAGTTTACTGGCATCCACTGTACACACAAAAGGAGAAATTTTAATTTATTATCTCTGCTGTACTAATTTATGCTACCTAGTCAGGCTCATTGAGAAGAGGTTCATTTATCAAAGCTGTTATATTTATTTTAGTGAATATTTACATATGAACTCCCATAGCAGCTGTGTACATGACAGACTAGCTGTAATCAGCCTAACAAACAGCCCAAACACAGCATGAGAGGCAGCAAAAACACTTCTCCAGGCTGTGCTGCCTTGCCTCAGCAGAACCCAAGTCCTCCTTTAGTCACTTTGACACTCAGAGGATTTCTAACTGTGGGAAGCCGATCTGCCTCTGATTCAAGGGCAGGAACAAAGTGGGCATCAGTATACAGCCAACAGCACTTAGGCAGTGGCCACAAGCAGAGCAGTCATCCTTTTCAGAGGCGAGGCTGAAATGGAGATAATGACTGAATGCCACATGGCCACAGCCCAATGCAAACCAGTTCTCTTCTTTGCCTGTCCTCCATATGATTTAGAGTTTGCATAACAAAAGGGTCCAGCAAACACAACAACGTGCAGGAACCCGGGAGTTCCTTAGTCAAGGACTCTCTGGCATAAGTTATTGCTCTCACCACAGCTGTGGGCAAGCAAAGATGAAATCAAACCTACTATGACTGGAGTGAATCTTGTCCTCACAGACCACTCTTTTTCAGAAGGAATCATTACAAGGGATGCTCCCCTGAGTGCGTCATCTGTGCAGTGAGCAGGAACCCTTGCACACCATTTGTGATACTCGGGCCACTTCTCCTTGGGAACTGTCTGTGTTCGCATGTGGATGTTGCGCATCATTTTACAAATGGCTCTAGCTGCACTCTCTGGGACATGTATCATTAACAGTTCTCCCAGCCTTGCTAGTGGTTAAACTTTACCAGGATCACCCTTTTTACAAAGTTCTCACAAAGTTCTTAAGGTGTATGTAAGCACAAGGACAATGTTCTCCCCCTCAGCACACCAGGCTCTGGTCTGCAAGGATGCAGGTGATCAGTTGCAGACTCCTGAAGTGTTGTTCCATTTGCACATGTTAACTAGAAATATTTAACTCGCTGCTTTGTGCAAAACTTCTGGTGGCCTTGGGCAACTCTTTCGTACCCCTACATAAACACTCAGTGAGAAATGAGGGCTTCAGGTATGATTTTTATGGACTATGTTTGTCCTTTTCCAGATCCCTGTGTGTTTCTGGACAAGAGGTAGTTGGGAAAATAGTTAATCACTAGCCTTGACTGTTGATAGTGAAATGTGGGCAAGCTGGGGCAGGCTGGTATGAAATGATCTGTCATGAGCTGAATGGGCTGGTTTCCTGAGGGAAAAGCACCATATAGAGATAACAGAAGGTCTGATAACTGAGGAGTAATTTCAGTAGCTAAAATTTTAAAAGGACTTAGCATAGTAGACAAACAGCATAAGAACAGGCACATAGAGGGAGAAAAAGCAGCAGGATGCTTCCTGGGAAAAGCAGACCTGATGTGTGGCTACTCCTGCATCTGTAGGCATAATCTGAACTTTGACTCAGCCCTCTAATCAAAGGACACTGCCAACTGTTTCCGGTGACCTTACAAATGCTGGCTTGGTTTGATGAGAGAGCTGCATCACTGCAATTATTTCTGATAGTACTAGATGCCTGGAGGTTATGTGCCTTAAAAACCAGACTCCTTGGCATGTCCATAGAAATGAGTAAGAGGTTGACTCACAGACTTTGTCCTGAGGGATAGTGTTGGACCCACTTCATGAAGAAGGTAGACTGTGGAGGGACTGTAAAGGGGGCTGGCATCTTGAGAAGAAAGTGTGAAAGTCCTTCCCTGCGGAGGAACATATTACTTGCCTTCAAATCTCATTATCATCTAGTTGCACTTCCTAAGTCTTCAAAAAATGTTTTTCTGTATTGTGTGGCTATTTGAAAGGCTTACTGATTAACCACCCAAGAGATGAGAGAAGTGAAACACTGGGTGAAGCTACATGTCTTGTGGCTTTGGCACGAGCTGATCTTAGAACCATAAAAAGGGGATGGCGTCTTCTCTGCCCCAGCTCTCCCCTTTCTTCTCTCTTTTCTGGCACTGTGTCACCAAGCCAAAATGCTGCCTCAGCTTCCTGACTGCTGCAGACTCACAGAACTCCAGGGGTTGGAAGGAACCTCTGGAGATCATCTAGTCCAGCCCCCCTGCTAAAGCAGGAACAAATAGAGCAGGCTGCACAGGATCACATCCAGGTGGGTTTTGAATATCTCCAGAGGAGACTCCACAGCCTCTCTGGGCAGCCTGTCCCAGTGCTCTACCACCCTCACAGTGAAGAAGTTCATCCTCATATGGAGATGGAACTTTCTGTTTCAGTATGTGCCCACTGCCCCTAGTCCTGTCATTGGGCACCACTGAAAAGAATTTGTCCCCACCATCTTGACATCTGGCCTTCAGGTATTTATAAGTATTGATGAGACTCCCCACCCAGTCTTCCTCAGGCCAAACAGACCCCAGCTCACTCAGCCTTTCCTCATGAGGAATGCTCCAGTCCCCTCATCATCATTGTTGCCACCCACTGGACTGTCTCTAGTAGTTATTGTCTTTCTTGAACTAGGGAGCCCAGAACTGGCCTCACTGGGGCAGAGTAGAGGGAGAGAATAACCTCCCTCAATCTGCTGGCCATACTTCTTAAAGCACCCCAGGATACCATTGGCCTTCTTGGCCACTTGGGCACACTGCTGGCTCATGGAGCTTAATGTCCACTGGGACTCCCAGTTCCTTCTCTGCAGAGCAGTCCCGTAAGTAGCAGCAGGCAGAAAGGAGAGCTGGGCACTGAGCAGTAAAAGTGACACAGAGAGGAAGGAAGACCTGTTCTGCTGACAGGGAGATGTTGTAACAGCTTAGTCATGACAAGAAGCTTTGGATGCTGAGAAATGTACAAACACATTGGTAAATGTATGAAATAAATAGTTGAGGTCATGGGGAAATCACTTCTCCATCTAGCTGCCATCAGTTGCCACACTCCAAAGTAGCACATGAGTTGTTGTGAGAGAAGGTTGATGTTTGAGCTGCGGATTTTTATTCAACCCCAACATGATAAATCGCCATAAAATGTGTTATATTTGGAAACTGAAATTATGACCGCAAAAGAGGAAGATGTTGTACCACCAAGAGACTGTACCACACATGCTGCCCATGGCTTTGACATGCCACCAGTGGCAGCTGGACCCCTCTGTCTCCAGGGGTACTGTCCCTGCTTTGCAAGGTGTGCATGAGTCGGCTTGATATCTGGTGAAAAATACTAAAAAGACTCTCCTTTGTAAAACAGAATGTCTACTGAAACCATATTTACAACTTCACCAGAAAATTAAAAAAAATAAGTGTGAGGTTTCACAGGGAGTAATAAAGAGATACAATTAAGATTGCAGACTAAACCCAGAGAGAAAGCAGGTGCCTTTTTCATACAGTGTGTCCACCCAGTCATAAAAGAGACAAGGCACCTGTCATTCAGAGCAGAACAAAGTAAATTGGAGGTAAAAAACTAAACCAAACCAAACCAAACCAAACAAACCCCACAAAGGCCAATTTTATATCTAGAAGATGCTGGCAATAAAGTCATGACTCACCCTTAACAAGTTCATCTGCTATTTTGTGACTGATGCATGAAATTATATAATTCACAAATGTCCTACTCTTTAGGATTTTACTAAAAGCTATTTGCTGAATTAGAGTCAGAGATAGCAAAATGAAGTGAAAAAGCAGGGCCTTTTAGAGAAAGGGAATCAATCAGCACTAATGGATTTATTGTGCAAAAGCCTGTGTGGTTGAGAAACCACGCACGTACTCACACATCTGGCTGCTTCAGCTGTTGGTAGTCATGAATAGAGCTTGCTGATGCCAAAAAGAAATCCATATCGATAGAATCACTTATATATTCATATTTATGATGTATATCTCAAGATGTTAACTGCAACTGTAGCAACAACAGAAAATAAACAGTTAGGTTTTCCAAAAGAAAGTTAAATTTGAACAAAAGTTAATCAAAGTCCATGCTAAACAACTTACCTAATAGATTGGCAGGGCTTATCTACTGAGTTGCAGCGGCACCACTCCAGAATTTGCAATGACAACAGCTGGGATACCATTCCAAAAGAAAAGAAATTCCCTCTTTCCCTTTCTGGTCCAAAACTCTCTCTGATGCATATAGGTCTGAAGTGCATATATCTTTGTTACTGCATATATTCAGCACATTGTCACATCTATAGCATATTTAAAGAAAATATAACCTTAGAGTTAGACACATGAGTACCAAATCTTTTAAATAAAAACCATCAAAAGAAAAGCTTTGAAGAGGGTACAGGTGGTAAGTGGTTAGGAATCATCAGATAGATTCACCTTAGGTAAATGAGTCAAATTTCTGCCTAGCAATACAAACAAACCAATCACATTTAAAAGGTTGCGTGGAAGAAAACATTTGCTCGATGCCTGCAAGGAAAAAAAAAAGAACAATTAAAGTGAACTCTGAAAGCAGGTACTTGGCTGTTGGCATGCAATGCCAGAGCTCAGGATTATTTATCTTCCCTTCACTCTGTTCATTAGCACATGGAGCTTCTCCTTCTCCAAGGCTGTCCTCTCAGGCATGCCAGTTCTGATGGGTTCATGACTAGTTTCACAACGCTAGATTATCTTTCACAAAAGCCCAGTTCTTGCATTTATGTGGTCAGCAAAGAAACTCCACTTCCCCTTTAAAATTACTCCCATTCTCAGAGTTGCAGATCAAAGCACAGAAAACAAAGGTGCTGAAGTCTCAGAAAATAGAAAGCTAAAGAATAAATTATTATTTAGTATTTTCAGAAACATTATGAATTTTAAAGTAAATGTCATTCTCTATTCGTGGCTTGTGGGGCCCTGGTATGGTAGGCAGAAATTTACGTAGCCTTCCTCCCGCAGCGATAAACAGGAGCTAAGTAGTTCTCTCTATTCTGAGGCTGGCTAACGTCATACACAATACAGCAGGACTTCTCCACCAAAACGATAGCTGATGGCACATGGCTGTTTTCTAAAAATGGAAATTTACCATAAATATATGTTTCCTTAAAAATTCCACGCTACTGAAGGAGTTAGCTTTATTTATGCTTCAAACTGCTAAACACATAGTGTGCTTTAAAATTCTGCAGGCTGTCCAGTTTTCGGTTCTTTTTCCTACTTGCCAGCACTGCTTGGCAGAGATTGTCAGGCTTTAAGAAGATTTCAGCCTCTGGTTGGTGATTCTTTATTATAACATTCTATGTTTTAAAATTGCATTCTTAAAAAAACCTCAAAACCAACACAATTGGGGGCGGGCGTGGGGAAGAGGGGAAGAAACCCTTGGAAAAAAACCCCAGTAAATCTTTGAAAAATAATGCTGAGAAGTGATCCTGAATAACAGTTTTTAAAAGTAAGGATTTCCAAATAAGTTTAGAAATTCTTTACAGATTCTACCATTATTCCCTGATTAACTGTAATCACACCAGGAACCATTACAGGGAAAAAAAAAAAAAAAAGAATAGATTGTCATCTTTAATAGGAAAAAAATGTATTTTCAGTGGGATTTTATAAGGAAATCATCAGAAACCTGTTTTGAAAGGGCAAGTGAGATCATTTTGCACATTGCTTTTTCTTCTAGCTGGAGGAGCTGTATGGAGGCATGTCTTGCATGCGTGCAGTGCCTGGCTCTGATAACAACTCTGGGCACCCACAGAATTTGCCGCTTTTAGATCAGTACGGTACATTTAACACAACAGGATGCGTCAAATGAGAGGCAGGATATATTCGTTTCAGCAGAGTGGGTAGGCTGACATGAGTTAAGGGAAGTTCTGATTCTATCCATGGTACATTTTAATTCATAGCTACACTTTGAATATAAAAGAATAGCTAGTTTATCCAACATTTATATAACAGTCTTTTTCATCAAGAATTTATTAACAGTGTCACCGACACTGAAATTGCAAGGAAAGGGGGGAAAAGCACCCCAGTCCATTTAAAACCAGTAATTAGCTGGGCAATCTGATTATGCACTCACAACAGCTGTTGCCTTCTTGGGGTTTCAGTGATCAGCTGTGGAAACAAATGCACACTGAAACATGCTAAAAGAAGGAACAAGATTTTTTTTGTGTGTGATTAAAAAAAACAAAAACAAAAAAACCCTCAGGGGTGGAAAAATTCCATGAAGGTATGGAGTACATAAACCTGCACAGTCAAAATTGTGTTTAGTTTTCCTGAGGAGCATGTAAAATACTGAAAATATCTCCTGCTGCTACAGGATTTACTCCCCTGATGAAGAATGCTGAGTGCTTTCCTGAATCGCGGCCATGTGGGATTTTACTGCATACTGCAACTCTTTGTTTCATTTATAATTATCCGACAGGATTTGCAGCTTTGGCCTCTGTTCGCCCTGAAGACAACAGGAGCCATGTTACTGATTTCAAGAAGATCCAAGTGGCAGCAGCAATTCCATCCATAGCAAATACATACATGAAAGAACTTGCCACCTTAGGGACCAGTTACTTATCTGACAGTTAAGTGTAAAGAAAAATAGTAGATCTTGAAGTACTCCTTATTCCTGCTCCCAGTGAAGGCAGCCACTAATAGCACTGACTGTAACTTCCCTTTTTCTCTGAAGACATCAGCTCTTATGCCAGTAGTACCGCTACAGAGACCCAAGTCCTGTTACAGGTCCCATGCTACTGCCCAAATTGGAAGGACTTTTTAACCAAGAAGGTGCCAAGCCTGAGGTCCTCTGGAGGACAGCAAACTTCAATTTCCCTCAAATAAAGAGTGAGTGATTCGATTCCTTTGGACACCACACTTGGGAAAAAAGTAGTAACTTTGGCCAAAGCCCTAGAGCCAGCCAGTGTAAATCACGCAATATCATACGCTGCTTTTAATGCCATTTTGAAAGTGGTTTGTTCAGGCTACTCTAGTGTCCATGTCTTAACTGGTGCATGAGGTAATTCCTCATAGACTATTTCATGTCTGTTCCAGTGGGAACATGAGTCACTACATTAAAATCAAAGTCTACCTTCTCTCCCTTCGGAGAGATGTTCCCAGGAAATCTTTTTCATGTCATCCCTTAGTAGTGACTGGAGATCAACCCTTGAAAAACTCTGAAATCCCATCTCCTGAAGCAAGACCATACAGCTGGCAAGTCACACTTATTCCAAGCATCCCTAATTAATGAGCAGGATTGGAATACAGTAAAACAAGTTCCAAAATCACAACCCTAATCACAGACCTAACTTCTGTGACAACTTCCACAGGGAAGACATGTACACTCACTTCCTCATTTATCATGAAGAAGACATGCTTGGTGTCCAAAAGAGCAATGTTTTAATCCCAGTAGAAGGAACTCCAGCCTTTAAAAGCAAGCTTATGAGGGAATCACAGAATATATTAGGAGCTGGAAGAGACCTCGAAGATCTCCAGTCCACCCTCCCCTGCCCGAGCAGGATCATCTAGAGTAGATCACATAAGAGTTTGACATTTATTGACATTATCTGATTTGCTACACATTAACATCAGAGGCTTAGAGATCTTGTCAATCTCCGGGTGTTTTTTCTAAACTCTGGGTTGTAAATTACTTGATTTTCAGGCTGAAAAAAATATATAAGTAATAGTTTTTAAAAGAATTTTTTTTCTATTTAGTTTTTGAAGGAAACTATAAAAGCCGAGTATACCGTTTAGTTTCTTTTCAAACAGAGAACAGGAATACCTGTGAGCACTGTTATACATTCTGTTCCTGACAGATTCAGCATTTCAGTCCAGTAATGAAAAAATTAAATTATTTGGCTTTTATATTTTTTACCTTCTGTTACTCTGTAGGTAAACATGTTGGGTATCTTCACTGATACTCTATGAAATTTGCAAGTCTGTTTCTGCAAAACAGAAAGCAGCTAATTAGAACTTTGCTGCCTTTAATATTTGCTTGGAGTTTTCAATTCAGAATTTGCAATTTACTTGAAAGCAAAGACCCTGTGATACACCTATTCTGTATAGGGAGAACCACAGACTGACTGTCTGATGATTATCCTGATCCTGACAACTCCTTCATCTCCTGGCACTTTATGTATTTATTTATTTATTTATTATTAGCAGAGAGGAAGAAGACCTACATTTTATTCAAAAGGGAAAGTAACTAATTTAAAATCCTTCATAAACTGTTGTTACATTCACTACCAGGAACTGACAGAAGACTGAAACCTCTGTTCCCTATTTCCCCCCTTTCCCCTGTGCCATCCTGGGGAGGAGAAAATCATGAATAAAGTGAAGTCTGCAAAGAAGGGAGGGGTGGGGGGTGGTGTTTTAAGAGCTGTTCTGTACTTCTCATTATCTGACTCTGATTTCTCTCTGTGTGTAGTGTAATAAATTAGAGAGTTTTCTTGCCTTTCTTCTGTGTTGAGTCTGTTTTGCCTGTGATGCTGATTGGGGAATGATCTCTCCCTGTCCTTACCTCGACTCCAAAGCTTCTCAACATGTATTTTCTCCCCTGTCCAGCTAATAGGAGAGTGATAGAGCAGCTTTGCTGGGAGTCTGGCCTCCAGCCAGGGTCAAACCACCACAGTCAGACTGAACTTTCATCACTTACATGGTCAGTAATTTGTGAACACTACCTGGGTCATCTGAGACCACCATGGCAAATGAGACCACAGAAATTGCGCAGACAGGAAGTTATTCTTGCCATCTAAGTCAGCAACCCCACAAAGGTTTGAATCCAGAGCTGGCTAACAGCAGCAGCTTAGAATAAATTCCTAACCGAGGTTTCTAGGAGAAAGAATAAAGCAGAACTGAAGACAAAGACCCTGATGACATACTGAGGGGAAATTTAAACAGTAGGAAAGACATTTTGAGGTGCAAAGTGTTCTGGTCACGAAACCTTCCCTACAATAAACATTTTAATATATCCCCCCTGAGCAATTTAGCATATCACCTAGAAAGGAGGAATAAAAATCCTAGTGTTTTATGATAAAAAATCAGAGAACAGTCTTCAACGAATGAAGCAATAAACACCTGCTCCAGAGCTGCAAGCCTGTAATAGTGGAATCTCTTGTGGAGATTGCTATATTATACTGTATAAAGGAAAAGAGAAAACAAGAAAGACAGCATGAGATTTTATCAACCAGATTTTCTAGAAGACTGTTGGTGAGATCTGAAGACCTTTCACTGTGAACTGTTCCTTTAAGTCCAGCATGAGTAGTGGGCACAATTCTGCTTTTCTGTGTACCAGTGAAACAGGAAGCCACTCACTTCATTTTACTTCACTGGTTTAGACCATCTCTGCAGAGAGCAGGGGTTGATCAATGTGAATCACTGTGTTTGACTGCTGATGACAGTCCCAGAAGGAAAGTGCCATAGATGCTGAACTACTTGAAGCTTCTGAAAAGCCATGGTTGGTAAAAACTTGTGAAATACTAGAGACATAAGACGGTTGATCCTGGGATTTCACACAAGCAAAGATCTTGTAATGATCTTTCCACCAGGGCAGGGGCAAATTGACAGTACAGGGTATAGAAGTTCTCAGGTTTGGCCCACCCATCAATGGTACCATGACACTACTCCATCACCAGAAGATCCTACCGAAGCAGTTCCTACACCCAGTCAGTGATCCCTTCCTCTTCTGAGGAAGGTGAAGCTGTCTCACCAGTAAAAGTTCACTCTGACACAGTTCAGAATCCAACCAAGTTAATCCGCTGCAGCAAGGAGAGAAAAGAGTATTTTCAGATAGATTTGTCACTACAGGTTTGGAACATGAGTGTAAAATCTTAACTACTCTGCAAAGTAACTGTGCAGCTCTAGAATCTTCCTGTGTTGACACTCACACTAGCCAAGCTGAGATGAGTTTGCTTGAAGAGCAGTTTATTTGAATTAGTGCTGCAATAAAAGCAAGCTCTCCAGTGAGCTTTCACTCTTGAGCATGAACTACACTGTGAGGAGTAAGTGTAGTTTATTAAGGCTTAAGACTCCTTTCTTATCTTCCTGTATTCCATGGAAAGTATTCACTTCATCCACAGGCTCTGGACTCCATTTTTGCTTCCTGTGCTCTACTAACCCTTCAGGTTTTAGTTGCTGCACAACAGATGATGGATACTATTGAATGTGTTATGCCTAACAGCCTGAGCACTGTTAAATTAAATTACAAAGACCTCAGAAAAAATACCCTGTTTAAATACTCATGACATCTAATATTATTAAACTATTGGACACGGACCGATCGCTACAAATGGAGTTATGTAGTCACAACATTCGAGGAAGTAAAATAATAACCTGATTCCACTACTGACTCAATTTCCACTACGTATGAAGTAGCTGAAATCTTGTACTCCTGCTTTACAAAAGAATCTCTTTGCAAGATACACTGGAACTAAAAACGTAATACATGGTGTTACAAAAGAGGGAAGATTCATGACATATGGCCTATGTCACCATATATAACTTGTCATGCATTAGGAGAACATGATCTGCATCTACAATGAATAGTTTTTACACATGACTTGTGTGAACAGCACTTGATATCATTGTGTAGACTGCATCAGTATACATGAAATCCACCACCAGCTCCGAAGAGTTGCCTTCTGTCTCTTTGCAAGCAGACATATGTCGGGCCATTAGAAATCAATGTTTCTCTATTCTGGGGAAAGCACAAAGGGACCATGGCTCAAGTGAACAGTAACAGAAATATTCTTCAAGCTCTCTATCATACATTACAATGTACACAGAAAAAGTAAAAATCACAAATGCTGAAAAACACATGCATGCAGCCTTGAAACATTCACAAGACACTGCCTCTGCGGGTGTGAATTGTTATAGCTGTAAACACAACCTCAAAGGACTACTTAGTGAGAAGATTTGAGGTTGGAGAGAGTCTGATTTGCCTGGTGCTATATAGGGGTGCCCAAATGGAGAACAGCCAGAGGACAGTGCTCTGTCTCTCTGAACTGAGTAGGTCTTTTAACCCATACAACTGAGACAGTGGATCTGTGAGCAGAGCATGCAAGGGCACTTCAGGATTCTGCAAGCCAAACGCCTTGCTGGGCTGTTCAGCAGTTCTGGCAGCTGACAGTCAGACTACTTCCAGCTACCTGTGAGACAGCCATGGGGGCAGAAAGAGGTGGGTTGCGAAGGTCTCAGCTGCTGTTGCGAGCTCCCTGCAAGAGCCATGGGACGCAACCATTTGGCAGGTGGAGCTTCACACACCCTAAATACTGCTTAAATACTTACTTAAATAAATACTTTTCAGCAAGGAAAAAAGTGTCACTACTGTGTTTTCTTACAGAGCTTGGTCCAACTATCCTTGCTGAACTTAGATACTGAAGAAGTCCTTCTGCAAATGTAGTGTCCAAAGACAGCAAGAAAAGGATGAGCAGTGTAGTGTCTCCTGTGGAGAGGAACATGAACTTAGATACTGAAGAAGTCCTTCTGCAAATGTAGTGTCCAAAGACAGCAAGAAAAGGATGAGCAGTGTAGTGTCTCCTGTGGAGAGGAACATCACATCAGAGCTTCCCTCGAGAGCTTCCAAGGTCCTGCTCTCCTGGCAAGCAACAAACCTCCAAGTGGTGCAGTAGAGTCTATAAGTTCCTTCTGGCCATAATATTGCCATGGTGTGCACATCTGCACATTAACCAACTCGTTTTGTGCCACTGAACAGCAAGAAGCAGATAGCAACCCTCTTCTTTTTCACTCTATCTTTGCTAGTGGGAATGTAGAGTTGGACTATACATGAACTAGCTTGTTTTGAGCCACAAGAGGAAGCAGAAGAAACGGTCATCCACTCTAAAGCAGGAACAGGGAACATATATATAGCCAACCTCTGCCACACACTATAAGCAGACTATGCCTTGAGATAAGTGTGTATTTCTGAAGAAATTCCCCAAAAGCATTTCTGAAATTAAGAGGTGTGAGCTCACAAAGTGCAGCTCCTTTTCTCCTCTCTCTGTTTGCCCCATGACTGTATAGCCCCACTGACATTTCCTGACTATCTGCAAGCAGATTTTTATGTGAAACACTTCTAACTGAGGTCTCAGATTAACAGGAATTTTTTTAAAATCAGAAGCAATAAACGAGATTTCTTTTAAACATTAAAACAGCAGAATCTCTCAAGACTTCTTTCTAAAGCTGGTGGTGATTTAAGTACTGATTTTTTTTTTCAGCCAATCTTTCAATTTATGAGAGACATACAAATAATTTTCCGTCTTCTTTCATCGACAGTATGACAGTGGGCTGTGACATGACCAGCCCACGCTACTAGATGCAGTGGAGAGGAAGCTGTTTGCAAGGACTGACCTGACCAGAGCAGAAAGCTCCTGAGTTAAGGAGTTGATTTGGAGATTAAGTTTGTACTCTCAACAAGGCTTCTCCCCCATTCATTGCCCCAGGAGGATAACTAAAACATCAGCCTGATGGAGTGTATGAGCAGTGGTTGAGCTCCTCGTGCGAGTGGTTGCCTAAAGAAGAAAAGAAACCACGAACATGTTCATCACAATGAACATTTTGTTCAACTAGAACTTGGTTTTGGTGCTCAGTACCATGACCACTATTAGACTGATGCCTCCATTCATTTTTAAAAACTTAAACATAGCAATTTACATTTTCACTCTTGCATTCTACATGGTGACCAACAGCTGCTTGACTAAAAGACATTCTGAATTTTTCTTCCTGAGAATTTCCTGTCACATTGGCCTGGAGGTCAGTAGCTCCACCAGTCAAAGCTGGCAAAGCTGGAACAAGGTGAATGCTAAGCTAGCTGGACTCAGAATTGCTGAAGTTTATCACCCTTTCTAGAATTTTACTGGAAAAGAAGCGACTAGATGAGAGGAAAGAAAAAAAAAAAAAAAGAGATCTTGGCCATTTTTTTCAAAAAAAATCAGCAACTCTATGGTAGTCTTCCTACAGACACAGGTCTTTACAGGGTGTACCTACTTTTCCTTCATGTTTCAGAGGTACAAAAGAGATTGCTGTGTGATTTTCCTTCTGATAGGTATTAGGATGAGACCTTAATATTGGGGTTCATTTTATTTCTACACAAACAGGAAATAGCTGGTGATACTCTCACAGATGTACCCTGAAATCTACATATTGGGCTGCTGCCCCCTACCACAGGATGACTTCAGGAAGGTTGTGTTGTGGGTAAATGGACTTTTACTGTACTGTCTTTGAGGTCAACATTAGCATTTGCTTTTTTTTTTTTTCCCCTGTAGAAACGACCTGGCTAATTTCTACTAAAGCACTTGAAGGGGGTGAAGTTGAATGTTTTTAAAATAAGTGCTGAAATGTGTAAAGGTCAAAAAGCCCTGTGTTTCCAAGACTAAACTGATCTCAGTGCCCAGTGCTTAAGAGAGAAGATTTTAATAGAAACGAGTTATTTCACATCTACCTGTTGCTGCTTTGCCACTTACAGCCCCCACTGTCAGGTACGGAACAATGGAATAAAGGAGCAACAAGACTGGACTCAGAATGGCAACTCACAGAAAAGGCTTTGCACATGTGTGACGTGATTTTTCACTAACAACTGGTGTAAGCCGGTGTCAGTGACATCACACACCCATAAATGATGTCCATCAGGCTGCCTGCTTTCCTGCAGATGTGCCATCTGTTTCAGTCAAGGGTGCTGGAGGCTCGAGTCGAAGCCCATTGAAGTTCCTGGAAAGAGTCCCGTGAATCTTTGACCCTGTGACTCATCCGTAGCTTATACAATGCACAGAATGTCAAGCTCTCAAGCTGCACTGTGCAAGCAGGACAGCTAAGGCTCAAACAAAACACAGAGCAGCAGTCGGCTTTCTCACACCACCAAATGCCAGGATTTGATCGGCTGAAACTGTCGCAGCTGCAGCGGTGAGTAGGCAAGAGGGGGCCAAAGTTCTGAACTGCCCGAGGAACTGCTTCTGTTTTCATGTCTCTGGGGTGATACTGCCCTCAGTGGGGATGATGTGCCTGGAAAGGAAAGGGCCACGATGCCTGTGGGAATCAAACACCACAGGAGAGGTGGGAGGAAAGAATCTCTGAAAGAACGTTAAGAGGTGGCAGAATTCAATGGCAGCAAGAAAAATGGGAGGATGACATAAAAATAGTCAGCTATATCTACAGATTCAAGTTGCCTTCCTAAGTAAAGATGACAGCGCTTTTCTTTCCCATGATTATATAAAGGGACCTAATTCCCCCCATGGAGCTCCCACTGAAGTCAGCATGAGTCACTTGTGCGGGCTGCTGGGAAGTACATCCCCAGGAGAGCTAATTATTGCATATATCATAACGAGCTTGCAGAAGAGGGTTTATAAACACCTGCCGCTGTTTCATTATCTCTAGTTCAGGAAACAAGAAAACTGTCAGCCTAAATGACATGGTTAGTTATTTTCCACTAATTCTGAAAATAAAGAGGTGAAGAGAAAGCCCTGACAACATGTTTGGCTTCAAAGTTATTTAAAGGTAAAATGTGTATTTTTAGAAGTATGCTAATTTTATCTCCAATCCCCCACAGGAACATGTCTCACTTTATGGACAAGAAAAAGAAGAGAGAACCAAAAGGCCCCCAAGTGCCTGATTTCACTCTTGATTTGCATAAAACAAAAGACTCCACCAGTGCTAATTGTCCAGAAGAACTCAGTCAAGTGAGAAATAGAAAACCTGATTGTATAAAGCCAGCAGAACAGAAAGAAGGTTTTATTAAGGATAATGCTTATGTGTTGCACTCCATAGATTAAGAAGACAATTGCCCTAAAATTGACTGGCAAACAAGGTTATGATTACAACATGCCCTGTCTGCAAAGACTCATACTTTTATTTATATTTACAATCTTCAAAGCATGAGTCTGCTCACAACTTAATCAAGGTCTTTGAGTGATCAGATCCTTTTATCAGCTACTGAACATGACCCTCATATGTGGCAACTGAAGTCTCTGTCCTGCATTAAGTGCAGAGGCTTTGAGAAAATTAACTGCATTTAGCTCTTTCCTCAAGGATATTGCAGTGAAGGGCACCAACTCTTCTTTTGCACTATCTCATCCTGACAAGTAAAAACATTCAGTAGACAGAAAAAGTTTGTTCTTATTTTCTTATTCCAGAAGAAAGATTGAGAGGCTAGGGGCAGGGAAAAGAAGAAATTCAGAAATCGTGGAGATGGAACATGAGGGGGAAGTCTCAAGAAGAACACCTAATCCTGAAACAAAACTGGGATTGGCAGCAGAGCTTTTCTGGATTAATGGTTATTTATGTGCCTCATACTCAAGAAATCCTTTCTCCTGAGGGACCTTCCTTGGGAGGGTAAGTGAGAAGGTGTTGTGGGAAACTACTTATCTCCGTGTAGTCTGCAACACACTGAGGTAATCACATCTCTCACTAGGTGCAACCTACGGAAAAATACAATTGTGATAAATATGTATCAGACAACAGGGGATTAATATTAATATCGTATTGATATTAGTAGGAATAGCGATAATGTGTTTTTTCCCAGGCTAATAGCGCTCCTCTGAGTCCATCATTTCCTCTGTGTAGACCCTCCTGTTGTACACTTTCCTCAGATTGTGTCGGGAAGATGCAGCTACGTACCTGTCCCCTGTAGAACATGCCTTTCAGGCACTAGAGTCTCACACATGCAAAGCAGTGCTCATTCAACAGAGCAAGGCAAGAGAAGAGGTTGACTGGCTCAATACTTATTTAAAAAACTCAGGCTGATCTGTTCAGTTGTCACGAGCACCAACATCTGGACAGTTTTATCTTTTTAATACTTCATTGGCTTTTATACAGTAGCAAATCAATTCAAGAAATAAATGCAGCAAAACTGGAACCTGCTACATAAATGGAACAGAAAATACAGTCATGGAGGTGGATACCACCTGTGAATACCACCTTTTACTGGTGATTGCTGTAGACTGAGCCACATTAGCTTAAAAAACACTGAACAAAACAAACTATTTGCTTTCTGTTTTGTCCAAATGCACTTGGACTCTTTCCTATATTCCTATATTCTGACTGTATACTAGTGTAAATGAGAAATTACCCCAAAGAAACTAGTGGATATTAACTGGAATAGGCAAAATGAGGATTAAGTTAAAAAAAGCAGTAGCTGTACATACCATCAGAGGGTTTCTCTAACACAGGAACCTATGTTCTTCTTCCAAACACCATTCATTGGCAAGAGTTCCACTCTACTTCCATTTTATCCCAAACTCAGAATCCAGCAAAGCCAGAAAAGCGTTCTCTCAGTTCCATGAAACTCATGGATTAGGGCAGGTTTGGGTACAATTCAGATCTGGCTTTCTCCTTTAAATGGCATCACTAGGCCTAAAATGTCTTAATTTTAAAAGAATATAGAATGAAAGCTTCATTCTGCACTGCACAGCAGGGGTCTCAGACCCTTTGCTATATTTGTTACTGCTTACGCAATCCACACACCTCAAAATCACCTGGGAAAGCATTGGCACCAGATATTATCTGTCCAAACTGGAAGAACTCCTAGTCCTACCAAACATATAACACGGGCTGCACCTAGTATTTTATGACTGTATTTATAGAACATGGATTTGGAAACATTTCATAAAGGAAAAAACACCCCGTATTATGGCTGGACCGATTCAGAAATTATAGTCTATAGTCACACTGCTCGAGGATTGTCTGACCTGGCCTAAGGGAAGATGCCTGGAGCTGAAAATCCTCCTTAGCCCCAGTTCTTTTATTATTTATTTGTTTGTTCATTTGGCCTCCAGCTTGCTCCCTCAGGGGAAGGGATGCAATGGCATAGGACACTCAGCTGAGCTGGGTATGCATGGGATGAGGGATGATGGGGCTAGTTGCCAAAAGCTTGTGTGCACTGCGGCAATCTCACAGAAAAACCTTGTGTGTCAATGCCACAGCGTGAGGCATTGGCCAGATGAGGCTTTTCAGAACAAAGCACAACATCACATGTCCCCTACCATGTATAGGAAAAAACAATTCATGTTTTTGATGCAGAGAAAGATGTTCTCTTATAAGAGGAGACTAAACCAGCTAAACCTGTTTTGCCTGACAAAGTAGTTGAGGGGGCATATGATCACTTTTTGTAAAGCCACTAGAAAGAAACATAAAGAAAGGGAAAGAGCTTTAAGTAACCAAATAATCTTGGTGCAGGAACACATGGCTGTGATCCATCCACATAAAAATTTAGACTGGAGTTAGATAATTATTTCTACCCATCAATAAAGTAATGCTCTGGAACAGACTTGCAGGCAGGAACAGTGGTAACAAGAGGCCTAATAAGTTTTAAGATGAAGCTCAATAAATCTGATAAAGAGCTGATAGAACAAGGCTTCCTGCAACAGCAGACAACTGGACTTCCCATTTTAGAACATCTCTTCAAGCCTTAAGCTCCAGGACAAATGCAGCAGTAGTTTCCTGTGCTATGAATACTTGTTAAACAGTATATTGAGTCAATTTAACTCTGCAATATTTGGTCTAGAAATGTGTACATAATTCAGGTCTTGGCTTAAAAATACCACTGTGCCTTTTGCATATAGAATAAAATTGAATGGCATGTTAGTGTTGAGAAAGAATTTTTGCCATTTGTATCATCCCTTATTTTCAGATACTTAGATAACCCCATTACTGAAGTTTATCCTTCTGTTATTATTCTGCAAGGTACTAGTAACTACCCTCATTATTTTGTAGCTTTAATTCAAAACCTTTTCTATGAAGTGGTCGGTTTACTCATTGATTAATAAAGCATGCTGTAATGCCCAGAACTGCTCCATATGAAAGATTCTGAATCAGCGATAGAGTAGTACACTCAGGACTTGGAACCTCTCCCTGAAAGACTAGAGTGGAAGAACAGCTCAGCCACCTATCTCCGTGTTGTTCAACTCCTGGCTCAAGGACCAGGCATGATTCTCCAGAAGGAGATATTTTCCAATTTTTTATTTTTTTTTTCTGAGCTACATTCCTATTCAGCTTGCTTACTACTGCAGTAGCATTACAAACATTGCCTGATAGAGGCAGGTGGCTGAAAATCTTGGGTGACTTGAAAAGCCAAGGCAATCTAATTTAATCACAACACCTTCCTGTTAAGTATGTCTTGAACAGGCACCACAATTCCTCTTTGGGGTTGAATTTTAAATTTTTTTTCATAACTAGAACAAACAATTAGAGATAGTTGGTTTGGTATGTGAATGATACCTTTTGCAAAGACTCAACGCAAGATGAGTCACAGACCTGGACCTTCTTCCACAGTCCATTCCAATGGCTCCGCTGTGCCAATGGCCTGTCTCAGCAAGACTGTGGAGCATGCTGCTAACCCAGGACACCAACTGCCTGACATGGCAGCGGGTCCCAAAAGACTGGCAGGCAGATGGTCTGATTGACAGGCTGGAGGAGAGTGTGCTAGAAGAAAAATCAACCTGTTGGTGTTTGTGGCATGGTTTACTGGAATTAAAATTTAACAACTCATCTCGTTGGAATTTCATTTCCATGGGGAACTACTTAATGAGAAGATCACTGACTAGCCCAAATAATACTGCTGCTGCCAGCACGGAGCAGAATGAAAGATATTTCACAGGTCTGTGTCTGCACGGTTTGAGTCTCTCAAATGGAACCTTAACATTTGCATTCATAATGCCCTTGTTCAAGAAAAACGATGGCAATTTCTGCAATACTTACGACTGACAGAAATGAACTTAAGTCTGTTTTGGTGCAGCTTTTTGGGAGATTTTCTACAAAGCAAAATACTTCCCAGGGACCCACAAACCAAAGATTGCCTAGGGCCTAGATAATTTCATGCAGAGTCATCTTAGAAGCGTGACAGCAGCTAAGATAGTTTAATAAAATGATAGCAGCTCCCTTAGAACAGCGTCTATCTCCCGGATACCCAGAAGGTCTGTCTGGCACAGTGCCACCCCAAGGGGAACGCCTCGCCGTGCTGGCCCGAGTATGGTTCCTCTCTGTTTGTTCTGCTCTCGCACTGTGAATGGGAGGAAAAGGGCTCCGCTCCCAGGCCTGGCTGCTCACCCTTTCTTCTTCCATTTTTCACTACTAACATTTCATTTTCCGAACCCGCTGCACTTCCTGCTGTTACCGCTCAAATCCCCAATCGTCACAAGTTTTGCAGGGAACGTGCAAAGTTACAAGCTCTTGTAGCCCAGGCATGACGGCAGAAGACCCTGCCCAGCCTCTCCCTGCCGCAAGCCCCCCCCCAACCCCAACGCCCCTTGCTTCAGGTTCGAGAGGCTCACTCGCCGTGTTGATACACTACCACCTAGTGGTAACTACTCCTCCCACCCAGCCTTCCGCGGGACAAAGTCCCTACAGCAAGCCGGGTTCTCCTGAGCCTTATCTTACCTCACGCTTTCGCGGTGAAGCCCCGCGAAATACCACTGTTCGTGCAACACCTCCGGGCTGCCGCTCTCACCTGACCAACAGCAGCACCGATCCTCACCATCACCTTTGCGCAGGCGCCTTTGAGCCTGCCCCGCGGCGAGCTCTGCCCATCGCTCCTCCCGTTACGGGCCTGGGGACAGCAGATGGGGAGGGCTCCATCTGGGTGCGAGCAGAGGTGTTCCCGCACTGCCACGGAGGAAGCGCTGCTGTCTGCAGCTCGGCAACCCCGTCCCAGCACTAAGCAGGCAGCTGGGCTGCGGATCTGCAAGGTGGATCCAATCTTCCGAAGTGACTCTGGTTCTTTTGGGGCAAACTGGAGCTGCAGCCGCCAGCTTCCCAGACAGACACCCTGTGCCTGCCACTGCCTGCAAAACCAACACCACCCGGCTTCTGAAGGCAAAGCCAGACACTGGGAAGCACCTTCAGCAGGAGAAGGGCTCAGTGCTCTCAAAAGCAGTTTTACCTCTCTTTAGGTCTTGCTCCAGGTGTGGGAAGCATCGAGGTTAAGACACCGTGACATTCTGGCCATTCCAAAGTTTTGAAGATTTGTGAATGCTATGCCTTAGTCTGATGCTACTCGGGCCCTGAGAAAACAGGGAACCAAGGGTGCATGAAATCACACAAATACAGAAACTGAGAACATCCCACAAATAGCACGTGTAGTACACAGTAGGACAAAACTTCAGATCAGATTCTACTCCTCTCATTTATCACTGTGAATATACAGTTGCAGAGCACTCATATCTCCTACTGAGACTCGGAGGCATGTGAGTACTGGCCTTAAATATTTCCTCTGACCAAAATTCTCCCTCTTTGCTCTTTGTTTGCTAGTTAGCAGATTTTAAAACTGAAAGTGCAAAAGAAGTGTTAACTCTCCCAGCTAAAATATGTGGCGAAAACATGCAGCAGCACAGAACTCTAACCTCAACATTCCTTGGAAGGAGAGCAGAGACTTCTGTGCAAAAGCTCTTGACATTTTGTTTCCGCTGATTTTGCAACTTGGCAGTTTTTTCTTCATCCTTCATCCAAGGATCACAGCCCACTACATGGGGACTGTAGTGAAGTGTGGGACAACTATTGCTCAGCAGACCTTTATGTAAAGTATTTCTAAAGCTGATGGACTGCCTTTTGTGTACACCACGTAGGAAGGGTTCCACTTGTGGAACTCTTTACAAAGGCGAATCCTTATCAAATTCCCAAAGACTGGTTGTAGAGCAGATGGAGAGAAGAGAAACAGCACTTCCCATTTGAAATGCTGTACTGGACCAGTCAAGACCACAATTAGTTCTGCTAAACTTGTCATCCCAACAAGTTATCTCCCTGCTTTAGCAACTGATTCACTTCTTGCTGATCCAGATGACTTTTCCTATGGGTCATGGGCAGTCTTCTTAATTCTTCCTCTTATCATCCTCAACTTTAACCCTTTCCTATTGTCTCTGGTACTGATTTATTGTCCTTTCTTCAAATACGTTAACAGTGTAGTTCTACCCCAGCAAAAGCCTGATTTTCTACTTCTCTTCCTGCACTTTCACATTGCCTCCCATGTTACTCCAGAAATATCCCTCTTGCAAGTCACCAAGCCCACCACTGGTGCACTACTGAGTTGCTCTTCAAAAGCATGCCCTTCACTACCACACCCTGGCAACTCCAATCTCATAACCAAGGTAAGCAGTGAGGCCTATGGACACCTTTCTTACCTGGCTGTTTCTGTTTATTTGCCCCAGATTCAGCCTGCTCTTTGAGCCTACCTAGCCATCACACATCCTGTTTTAGCCTGTAGCCCTCCACGGGTGGGGCTGCCATTTTTCTGATGTATTTGTTTCTCTCACATGCATAGACACATAGTGTGGAATTCAGATCAAGCCAAATACGAAAAAGCTCCTCATTGCCTTAAGTTTGGTCCTGACAGCCAAGCTAAGAAGCTTTTGTCACTCCAGTTTTAAAGCAAAAGTACTGAGCAAGTCATATCATTTTTCTGTCACAAAACTTCCAACAGAGAAGGTCTGAACAAAAAGCCTTGTGCTCAGGCTTTGAACAGGGGATGCTCAACTCCCTCCTAGACAACTGACTTACATATTAGACACGTGGTATTTCTGAAGATACAAATTATTTCTTCTCAGGCCTATAAAAGTTCTACCTGCACACTGTCCAAGCAGAACTGCACCCACAGAAGACTGCAGAGCAAAGGAGAGAAATCAGACTGGCCCCTATGCCAACCCCCAGCAAATGCTACAGAACTTTCATCAACTTGATTTCCCCCTGGCCTCTCACTCGAACAGGCACTAACCACCCAAACTCTCACCTTTCTCCTCTCTACTAAACAACCTCTGTTTAGTAGATGCTCTTAAATTGAGAACACTGCTTCTAATCCATAGCTGAAATATGTTACTTCTATTTCACACCTGTGC
Source organism: Heliornis fulica (assembly GCA_013399135.1). Taxonomy (NCBI): domain Eukaryota; kingdom Metazoa; phylum Chordata; class Aves; order Gruiformes; family Heliornithidae; genus Heliornis; species Heliornis fulica. The sequence goes on along the minus strand of VXBZ01002165.1, from coordinate 413,298 downwards.
CTTAAAATGATTCCCCCCCCAGCTTTTTTTGCTCTAATAAATCACAGCTTCACACTGCAACTGACTTCTCTCAAACAACAGGGACATCAGTGATTTCGTTTCTGTATCAGACCAGTCTGTTCATCGAGTTCCTTAGCCAAAAGTAGCATCGCAGACAACTTGCGAGAGCTACGCAAAACCAGGCAGGATGCCAGTTGAGATTCCAAATAGAGAAAGAGTCCAGGGCAAGTTTCCTGATGTCAGGCCAGGGGGAGAGTGAGAGAGAGATGGTGTTTTCTGGGTGGACAAAAATCTGCAACTGTTGGGGCTGTATAAGGTTGATGTTGTATTAGTGCTAATTTCCTAAGAAGGTAGGAAAGGTAATTCATAGTGCTGGTGGCAAGTCTGGGTGTGATGTTGAAGTGGCTGCCAGGTGGTCCCACAAGAACAGGCTGAAGATGGGCGTTCATGGGTGCCTTTTACAGAAAAGTAAGGAAATATGCTGTCAGCATTGAGCTCTTGGGTACTTGATGCTTCAGACATTTTTTTCCTGGTGGTAACGGGACTGATTAACGTCAGGATTTAAGATAACCCACTTGTGCCTCCTATATCAAGGAATGTAGAGGCAGTATTTTAAAGAAGGTTTTTTTTTAGTTCAGATGTGCTTGACCTATCCTAAATAAAGGTTTTTAATTTACTCCATTAGTTACATGGATCTCAACTTTTCATGTTGTTCATTAGAGACACTGGATAAAGCAGGACTACATCTACTGGGTTTTCTCATATATGATTGTTTGTGTAAGATCTCTCATTTTTTCTGCTTTTATGTATATGACCTGCCTGTTTCAACACATTTACTTCAAGACAGAGGTTCATGTCTCATTTTTTCTGTGCATAGCCTGAAGCTCTGTATAAAGTATAAGGGGCTTTCATAAAAGAGAATGAGACCCAGCTGCAAAGTTTCAAATATCATCTCTTCTCCAAACTTGGAGTTTGGACTGGAGTTCACAGTTCCTAAACTCCACTTTCCTATTTGGATGCTGTAAACTAACCCCCCGTGTGCTCTTTAGGACAGCTCTTTTTTGTTCTCATCAGCTCTGGTATTAGATGCCAATTGAAGACCTTCGGGCTTCAAAACAGTGACCTTGTCTTCACTTAACTATTGAAGAGTGAATAATTGTCATAAATGAAGTAAATACATTGCTAACAGGTGATGTAATGGGTTGAACTAGATGATCTCCAGAGGTCCCTTCCAACCAGTACCGTTCTGTGGTTCTGTGACATCTGTTTGTATTGAAAGACAGTTCCAGTGAGCAAGATGTAAATTATCTCTCAGCTTCCCATTCTTGAAAGAAACATGCATTTAAGAGAAGAAGGGAATCAATTTAAAATTTACTATTCTTCAGTTTTATCTTCATTAGGCAAATATACATTCCTGACTGACAGGCTTTGGAGATTTCAGGAAAGAAAGTATTGTTCTCAGTTTTAGTACCTACTAACAATATATAACCGTAATTATACAGACTTGGTGAGATTTGTCCTTTATTTTTAAATTTGGCTTTATCCCACTAAGAAGAGAGCAACACAAGGAATCCATACTATCGGCTGAGAGCCTCTACAACTCATCCATCATGCTGTGGTAGCCAGCACTAAATGAGTTAACATCCTGTTTGCAGCACAAAAGAATGTGGGAATGAAAAACCCTCAAACTAACAACTTACAAAAATAAATCCTTAACAAATATTGGTTTGTATAAACATCCAAACCCGACATTTAATTGTCCTTTTAATTTTTTACACACTGTACTATACAATAACCTCATAATAACAGAATGTGTGAAGTTTTAAACAAATATTAGGCAAAACATGAGTTGTAAATACTGAATAGTACTTTCCTTGCAAAGTTGTCTTAAGCACTGCACTCACATAGTTCATTCTTTAAATCAAAGTAGATAAAAAGAAAACCAAAACCAACAAACAAACTAAAATAACCCAAAACCAAACCCCAAAAATGAACCCCACAGCTCACAACCTAACTAAAACCAGGCACAACTAGAGACCAAATAGTTTCAAATGCATTACTGAATTCTATGCATCAAGCTACTCCTCAATAAGGTACAGATTGATCGTACTCATTGGAAAATAATTTGAAATTATAAATACACTGATGATGGTTGCAAACTATGAATAGATGGTTTGACAAGAAGGTGACTTTTAATATCCTGAGTTTGTGAATAAATACAACAAATTTTTGGTTTGTGATCACAGAAAGATCTTCAGCAAAAAGATTCATCATATTTCCCACTGTAAGCATTTGAGTAAACCCCAGAGAATGGATGAACACATGATTGCAATCAGATTATTTTTGACCTTCTGCCACTAAATGGTGTCCAGTTACATGAGCTGTAACCACACCTGCATTCCTCAGAAAACAACATTCAGAGCTGCTGAATGGTGGCTCTCACAGCTTTTTGCTGATATTTTGTGTAAGCTATTTTCCAGGGAGATTTGGCTTTTCAAGTCTTACTTTTGATCTCTGTATGGTCTTTTAAACGGGGAACAATGAAGTCTTTGATGTGGATTCTTGCATAAACAGAAGGAATGAACTACAGAGCACCTATCTTCAATCAAGGAAATTCGAGCCAGGGTTGAAGTAATGCACAATATCCTTTATAAAGCGGGGTGAAGATGGAGAGGAGAAACGCAGAGAGCAAACACTACCACCGCTGTCCAACTGAGCAAGCGACAAAGATTATAAAAAACAACCTGAAAAAAACCCGAAATCCTTCCTGTGGCGTGAGGCTTGGTACGTGGTGTTATACCTCTCATGGAGAGCTCCTGCAGGAGCCACGCTGTTGTGAGATCTGCAAGAAAAAGAAAGGGTACGACAGCACCGAAGAAACGTGGGATCCAGGCACGACCGAGTACTGGAAAAGAGCCTTTATCCTTTATTCCTCTTTTACTCGTGTAATTCAAGCACAAGGACGAACAGAAACCTCCGTTACTGCAAGGCTTCACCCTGTTCCCAGTTCTCTTAATAAACAAGGCACCAGGGGGCCTCAGTCCCTCACTTGCTAGAAAACCAGGACACATTAACTCTCTACTTGCTGAATTAATACACTTCAAAGTCTTCATTCATCAAGAGCAAAAAGAGCGTCTGCAAGCAAGAGAGGAAGGAGCAGGAGAAAAGGAAGATTAAAGCTCATCTATGCAGAATTTTGCAGTAAAATGCCTAGAAAGTGTGACTCGGTTTTACCGTTTGCCTGACAGGTCTCTGAAAGCATGGTTTCTCAGTGGAATTAAAATGACAAGCAGCCTGGGAAAACAAACAAACAAACAAACAAAACAAAACAAAAAAACACCCACAGAAAAAAGCCCCAAACCAAACCTTCTCTGATGCCCGATCTATTTTCCGTTTAAGGTTGCTGAAGCTGGTTGTGTCTTGGAGTTCCAGGCAGCATACCATTCCAAGGTACAAAGAATAAAAGTTGCTCTTGTGCAACTGTAGGAAGCGTCTCAAACCATGAAAATGGACAAGGACCCGAGGAAACTGTACTTGAAAACTCTCCCCCTGGAATTATCAATTTACCTAGCCACCTGAAACAACGTTTCAGAATTTACTATAATTCAGAAATTACTATAACTTCAGTGATATCAGGCAATTTTGCATTAAGACAATGATATTTGACCCATGTACAATGCTGTGACCAACTCAAGGAAGATAAACTGTGTAGTTAGGTGGCTATTTAACTAGTGACACTAAGACAGCACTTAGAGTTTAAAACACTGTGTTATACAACCTGGTTATATACCTGGCTTAAACTCCATGACTTGCCTGAAGGCATACTGCACTCAGCTGTACTTTGCTGCTGAATGTTTAGAAACCCTGTGGCCGGCCTGACTGTCCTTTAAACATCTCATGAGCTCACGAGCCCAGTGGCAGTTCATGAGACCAATGGCAGCTCGGAGTGGAACAAATGTGGAATCTGAAATACAGACAGATACAGAAAATAAGAAATCTCATCTCCGATATAGCCTCCTGTAACATGACTAATTTCACACTCTCCAAACCCATTGTTAGATTGCTAAATTAGAATAATATTTATTTGCATTTTGCCTTGTTGCAATCAAAGTGACAGAATCTTTAGTTTAAATGTGTTTCACAAGGCTCTCTTTCCAGTGACAGCATCAATCCTGACTTTAGTTCAACATAATATAAATCAGTTAGAGGTCCTTCTTACCCTCCTGATCTTTTGAGAAAATGCTTATCCCCCAGCCACCCCCTTTGCAGCATGTATATCTCTGCAGAAAACCCTGAGGGCCATGCCTCTGTGTTTCACAGTCACTACAGCCTGATGGGTAATGAAGCTGCTGACCCGATTCCTCTGTTAATAGTAATCTTAGTTTTAGCCACGTAAAGTTTGGAATTTTTTCACATCCCACTAGAGAGTTTGAAGCTGTTGATATCATTTAATGACAAATATTTATAAGCAGACAGTAATTTGGCACAGAACATCTCTTGATACTGGACAACAGGAGCAGCCATCGTTGCTGAGTGAATGATATGCAAGGAATGAGGAGCAGATCTAGAATGGGTCGTCATAGATATGGCATTGAAGCTCTCACATCCCCTTCTGCACACTCAGCCACAGCAAGGTCCATATTTCAGCTGGGGCATACCCAGCAGTATCACTCACTTCCCAATGCCCAGGCCCCAGCAAGGAAGGGTGGTTTGAGACAGGCAAACAGCTCTTAAAAACTGCATTTGCTATTGCCTACTCCAAGCATTAAAGTCAAAGCCTTGGTCAGGTACCAAGACAACAATATCCATCTACTCAGGACTCATAAGACTACACCTGGAGTACATCTGTGCCATTTGGGGGCCTTGGGGCAAAAAGGTATTCACACTGAAGACCATTAAGATGATTAGAGGGTTGGAGTACATGGCACATGAAGAAAGGATGAAGCAACTGCTGTCTTCTGCTACCTGGAGAAAGAATCTAGAGCCAAACCCTTTGCATAGGTGTACATGGAAAGGACGAGAAGCAATGGTCACTAGTTGCATCATATTCCCACTGGAGATGAGAACTGCAACAACGAAGTGTTTGGGTACTGACATGTTGGCCAGGGAGGCTTTAGCATCTCCATCTTTAAGGATTTCAGAAGGTGACTGGACAAGGCCCTGAGCAATAGGCTTATGTGGAGAGATTGTTCCAGCTTTGAACATGGAATTAGACTTGACACACTGCAGAGGTTCCTTCCAATCTAAACTACTGTACGAATTTTCTAAGAAAGCATAGCATTAAGACAAATTTAGGAAAGAAACGATGCATTCTTCTTTTGGAGTCAAGTTATTGGAGGTCTTGGGTATAAGAAGTGCAGCTTTAGGAAAAAACATTCAAGATAAAAATCTGTGAACACACTCTTATTGTGTGTTCCTTTTGTGCATTTGTTGCTCATTAAAACAACATCTTAAGGAGGTCTTTAATATAAGAACATTCTCTTCTTCCCTTTGTGATTCGTCATTCAAGTAAGGACCAAGCTGTAAAAGAAAAAAAAATCCCTAAAATAGTGTAATTACAGGAACATAAATTTGTCACAGCACTAGAGGACAAATAATAAAGCTAGATGCTCTTGTTCCACTGGTAATGAAATACTGTATCAGAACTAATGATTAATTTACAGAGGTTTTCAGACTCTAACGTCATTTCTTGCAGGCAGCCAATCTAGCAGACAAATTAAGAAATGATCAGACAAATGGCTGCTGTTAACTTGTACTTGAAAAGTTTGGATTCCAGGGAACACCCAGTGAGGACTGACCTTTCACAGGAAGCACATAAATCTGTGGCAGCACCTCCCCTGAGAGAAACAATTTCCTCATCTCTTGTCTTAATCAATGGCTAACATTAAAAACATATTTGCTGGTAAAGTCCAGGCACTCAAGTTCACAAAATTAATCAGTAAAACCTACCAGAGAGAGGAATGTTAAATCAAAGACAGCTAGGGTAAAGCACATGAACACCACAGATGTCTGTCTTGGTTAAATTTGTTCCTGCCATGACAGGGCACAAACATGCCTATCTGGAGAGGAAAACATTCCACATTTTTAAATTTCACATTTCATTTCATTGATCCAGGGGCCATATCAGACTTCATACTCTGCCTCACTAGTTGGGTGTAACACACTACAGGATCTAATAGACAGACCAACATTTAGGCTGAAACAACTATAAAGTAAAAACTGTTGGCTCTGCAGGTTAAGACCAGTTAAGTTGTCAGTGTGCCATGTCAGCATGACAGTTGAGGGACAAGGCATACAGGCACAGAAACTGATAGCAGCGCATTATCTGTTTTGAAGAAGTGGGTGTTGTGGATGCATTGCCACTTGGGAGCCAAGAGCCTAGGAGCATATCCTGCCTGGAAGAGAATGAAGTGAGCTGTGTGGTTTGCTATTTCCCCATATGTGTATGTTTAAAAGTACAACAGGCTGCTAAGATAAATGATTAATTGCAGTGCAATCACTTAAAAATGAATGAGAGAGATCTTCTCACAGGTTAATTACAGAGTTATTACAGAGACAGCTAGCCTTACAAATTTTGCCTGAGGGATTCAAGCCGCTGGGTAGGTTTATCATCTTGTGAGCAGACTAGTCCTTTGTCACTGTTTATTATTAAACAGACCCCTGTGACACACTTTCTGTACAGTTAATGTGTGCAGCAAGTCATAACTAGAGGATCTAGTCCTGGGAGAGGTGGTGCAGGCAGAGATTAGAAATCATTTTGGGAGCACCAACTTGGAAGACTGGTTGTGTCACGAGATGCCAGCATTGGCTCAGCAGAGTATCTGGCGCTGTCTCAAGTCATGCTCAGCGGCACTCCCTCCTTCCCTCCAGTAGGCAGCTGGATGAATGACACTATTACTCTCATGGCTTATCTGCTTATGTTTCTTATCTGCATAAAGCAGGGAAGAGAAGCGTGAAGAACAAAACTCAAGCTCTTGGGGTTTTTTTATTAAACAAAATTAGATCTCACAGTTTATCCCACAATGTCTGTAAAAAAAATAATAAAAAGGTGCTGTGGTCAGTGGGATATTCTGGTTCTACTGGGAAGAGACTGGATATGTTTCCAAAATCCATTATAACTTAACAACTCTGTATCTTAGTCTCCCCCACCCTATCCCCAGCAGCATACTTCTGAGCTAATGGAAGACCACAAAAGCACAGTACAACCGCCATCATGCTAACTGCTCCCCCCACCTCTCAAACTTCACATATGCCTGCATCCACTGCCATAAAATATTCCTCTTCCATCCCCTTCCACCACATTCCCCCTTTCTCCATAACCCTACATTAAGCTCCTGGGAAGATTTTCTGCTGTCAGCCCCAATGCTGATGTGGGTCGGATCCAGCGCTGCCCCTTGGCATGCCCCGCCAGCATCTGTACCAGCCAGCCATTTTCCTTCTCCAAGCACAGACTGACATGTTGAGGGCCCTGCACTACACAGCCCCTCTGTGGTGCTTCCTGTGTGTTCCAGACACCCCATCGGGTAGGGAACTCTGCCTGCCCAGAGCCAGCAACACCACCACACGCTGAATGAACTCGGGTGAACACTCAGGACAAATAGGCTAAAGGCTTGAACTGCATCATCATGGTCCCTCAGGGGAGAGTGGGCAGTTTGCCCCATTCTGCCTTGTGGGCAGTCTTTCCCCATTCATCAACTCTAGAATCCTTCTGAAAAAAAAAAAGCAACAAAACCCAAACCACAAAAAGGAAAACCATTAAGCAATTGCAGCCCTATCTGCTTTGCCACAGAGAAGCCCACTCACTGCATTCCACTGGCCTCTGAGCCTTTTGTTAGTCAAGCAAAGCTCCGGAATCATAGATGTATATTTTTAGGATGAAATACACCGACCTTTTACCTATTTCATTCACATGCTATCCTCAACTTTTTTATAAGATAAAGGACAGATTTCAAGCGGAGTGGAGTTTAAACAATGGAGGTGATTCAATCACTTAACAAACTGCTGCCAGATCCCCATTTGGGGACTCTGATTCTGGAGGCAATATTCAATGCTTACAGACAGGCCAAGTAGGGTGCTCCTCACAACTGTGCTCTTTATAGCTGTAAGTATTTCATATCCATTTTGGGTTTTTCCCCAGCAAGATCTCCAAGCAATACACTATGAAATACTACACAAAAACCATCTGGGATTTAACCATAGGTTAAACTGATGCATTGTGACACTGCCATTGATGAACCATTATCCTCTAGCAACCATCTGTCGCTCTTAATTATATGTCTGCAAATTAAAAATCTAATATGTTGTGACAAAACTGTGCAACTGGAGAACTGCAAAGTAAGCAGTTTTCCAACTTAGAACAACACTGGACGGGTCATTGGATTTCAGAAAGCCACACTGGATTTTCACTATAAGAATTTTTTACAGGTTAATATATTGGTGAAGTTGGGGTTTTCAAAAACCCTTCAGATGGAGAGGTGACTGAACCACCCCTTTAAGTCATCAGGAAGATTTAACAGTGTAGTTTATACTTAACATCAGTAGATTTAACATTTTTGCTACTTATTCCATCATTGATAAACATCATCATTAAATATTTTTGTGTGTGCTGGAAGCTCTGAAAGAAAGCATTTAAGAAAAGATTTAGATTGGATATTAGGAATTTTTCTCTCACCAAAGGGGTTGTCAAGCATTAGAACAAGCTGCTGAGAGAAGTGGTTGAGCCACCATCCCTGGAGACATTTAGAAGATATGTAGATGTGGCATTTAGGGTCATTGTTTAAAGGTGCCCTGGACAGTGCTAGGTTAACAGTTTGACTTGGTGATCTCAAAGGTATTTTCCAACCTAAATTATTCTACTCTATTCAAATTAACTCTGGAACAAATCTAAAGTATTTTGTCTTCTGTTTCACCATTGAAGAAATTGTTTTCCTTTCCTGGAAAACTTGGGAATCTAACCTACCTTTTTTGTTACAAAAAAGTAGTACACTGACTCTTTTCTTCAAGCAGTGATTGACATGTTTACCAGTCATAGCCTATTATAATAATAAAAGTTTAGTGTTAATAATGAAATAAAACATTCCCATTTTCCATTAACTTGTAAACCCAAAATAGAATATAAAAATAAATCTGAAACTGACTTTCTCCTGAGCAAGAAAGTCAGACACTCATAAGCAACAGTTAGGAACAAAATAGGGTAGATGAATTGGACCTGGGTCAGTATAAGAAAACCATATGTTATAAAAAGATGCAATTGACTCTCCAGGGTTAGAAGAAGAAATCAGAAAATTCATATTTTAATCATTAAAAATACTTGTGAACATTTAAATGAAAAAAATATTAGGCACCAGACGGATATCCCAGGATAGCTGGGATATCCGTCTGGTGCCAAATTTCATCAAAGCATGAGATTGCTTCCAAGACCATAATTAAAATAAAGGACTCAGCATCACAGATCATTACAGAGCCCAAAGATTTAGCAAGATTCAATGAGAAAGCAAACGTAGAACTCCACAGTGTGAGGACCCAGAGCACACTCCAACCACCATCAGCTTAGTTGGCTGTTCAAGACCAGCTGATTGACAGGAAGTATGAAGAACACACAAAGGAACTTCAGCAGAGAGGCCCATCGCCAAACAATTCTGTTGCTCAGCTTGGACAACCCTCTTTCCCTTCAAGGCTGCTTTAAAGCTGAGGCTCTCACACTAGTCCTTGCCTAAGCTGTACCACAGCCACTCACCTCATTGATCCAGGTCCCAGCCAACTTCCCACCTTGACTGCAAGCCTGCCTCACCACTGTGTACTTGCAATCACTGATTCTCATCGCTATGTCCAGAACTGATTGCAATCCGGGCTCAATTTCCCAACCTTACTTAGGACCTATCCCATCACTACATATTTGCTTGGTGGACTGGCCCCTGGACTGAACCCAACTACCCTCATCAGCACTACTTCCCTCACTTGACATATGGTGAGACTGGTCTCTAACAAGGGACCACTGCTTCTGCTGGCCCGCTTCCCCTGAGGGAACAGCTTTACCCTTGCTGCACTCTGACACAGAGCTAGAACAGCTGAAGCTAGCAACATGTATTTGCTGAGATACAAAACGTGATGTTTGAGCTCACTGTCCTCATTTTTTTAGGGATTGGAATGCCAAAGGTTGCTTCAAAGCTGTGCAAACTGCCACCATCTACTGCTGAAGCTTTCCCTAATTTGCCAGATGTGATACCAGAGTTAAGAGTCACTCAGTCTAAAAACTCAGTCCACAGTAATACTGTTTCTCTCTTTGCCCTACAGACTACACAGGAGCTCATACATGAGCACTAGAAGTTTTGCTGAGGTGTATTTTCCTTGATATTTTTGTCATTGTTCTCTGCTCAGCACAGAGGCTGACTGGGGTCTAGTAAATTAGAAGCTGTCATAATGTATAAGAAGGAATATTGTACTGGTCTAAATACAAAGAAGACAATCATCAATTTTAAGAGATCAAAATAAAAAAAAACAAACCCCCAAACATACAGTAAAGAACAAACTAAAGACCCAATTCCCTCCAATTCTATGTGTAGCTCCCAGCATGGATCAATACCAACCTTTTCCTATAACTCCCCACACCACCCTTTAGATCCCAGTACTGCTCCTTGCTGCCCCACTGTCCACCTTTCCAGTGGCTTGACAGACATGCTGTTCTCCTGCTGCTCAGCTACACAGTACTACAGAGCCTTTCACCACCCCTTGAGGCACTGACAAGCTGTAGCTGTAAAAGTCGAGTTTAAATCTCAGCATCACCACTTTCAAAAAGCCAACTTGCACTCAGCTCCCAACTTGCCCTATGTACTGTTGCACCTGGCAGGAAAGAATCCTTCACCTAGAAACTCAGCACCAAAGCATATGCAAGCAGATGGATAAATTTTGTCCCCTATTTAATCTACTACTCCTTGTCCTATATTTCCACTAACGTAGAAGTCTGAAGTACACCAAGAACCATACAGTTATAGCAAAGTTAAATCAAGAGTTAACAACCAGTAAAAACTCTATGTAAAAACAGAGGAAGCTGCATCTTCTCTAAGTGGTCTCACATATTTGTTTTTAATAAAAGTATTGTGCTGCTTTCAAAATACAAAAGCCACAACAGTAATTTCTTCCCCGTAGTGCTGCATCTTAGAAGAGAAGAATCATCACTAGATACCAGTTAGAAAAAAGAGAGAACTCAAGAGGAAAAGAGATTCGAGACACCACATACCACTTCCTGAAGGTAGGACCGTTTTTATAGAAAATAAAACCCAAAAGATTTTATTGACTGTAGATATCTGTACAGAGTGTAAACTTTAATATTTCACCAGATACATGAATAATTCTGGAGAAAGAGTTATCAAGCACCTTCATTTCAACACATTTTTATATTTACAGTAAAACATACCTGATTAAGTGTATGAATAAAATGAATTAAAAGTTATAAAGAAGTCTTTAAAATGTTTATATGGTTTGATACTTAATGATACATATACAATTAAAGAGGAAGATGTCACACAAATAAGACTCAGAATTGGCTCTGTTAACACAGTTTCCACAGTGTCTGAAGAGGGAGTGAGGAAATGGAGATGTTAGCTTGCTGCTCTGATCATGACATTGTGAAATGTGTTTTGGCAGAAGGCTCACAAGATCAGTCTCATTCTGCTGCTGTAGGCTGGCTTGTGAGTAAAGCTTCCCTCCCAATACACAGCATGGAATAAACCAAACTTCACTCCCAGATTAGTACTGCTGATTTGACCTAAGAACATGTGTTTTACTTTCCCTCTCCACTCTGAAAGTATTGTTTTGATTTTCAGCACACCTTTTTGCTGTCACTGAACACTGGCACACAAATGGGGCATTGCCATCTTGCTGTCTTTTAAGCACCAATGCAGAGGTGACCTTTCTGCAAATCACATTTTTAACTGCCATGTTTTCTCATGGTCTAAGAAAAGGCATGGCCTAGTTTGCTAAAGACAGGTGGCTGAGATAGGAATCAGAGACTGCTTTCAGGCTCACAGAATCAAATACAGAAATATTATTTTAAAAAGCTCTCAGACTTCGTGCCTCCCTAAGATCAAACACTTTGAAATAGTTCAGCATCCATTCTTTGATGAATTATCTGCAATTGACATCTATACCTAAAGTGTGTTTTGGTGGCTTTTAGGAAACTACTCAGGATTCCACCATGGACAGAAGAAACATATATCTCTAAAAATCCAACAAAAACTTCAAATACATCCACTAAGCAGTGATGATAAGCTATAAAGAGTTGCATGCTGTGGGAAAGATCACACAAGGCAGAGTGAGACCTACCCTCACAGCACATCAATAAAGTGTTTCCTTAATACAAGGGTGAAAAGCTGAGATTCAAGTTTTGGAAGTGGAAGAACTGGTCATGGGAAGGAATGCAGTTAGGCATTAAGTCTGTGAGTCTACTGCGTGTTCTCACATCTATTCATCCTTGGGACCTCCTTGTTGCTTCTCAGCTAGTGATATATATATATGCCTGACCACATATATGATGAGCTAGATGTGCCACTACACAGAGAACTGCTGCACAATCCAAGGCACAATCCAGTCTCAGGATGAGCCATGCCATCCTCTTTGCCTCCACTTTTACCTTTAAAGGCAAGGAGATAATACTTCAAGGAACAAGATGTGGTTGGACCCAACCTGGGCAGTTCTGTCTTGCCTAACAGCTACAAAACAGTCATTGCTTCTACATGCGTGTGTGTCTGTCTGTCTGTGTCTGCATATGCACTTGTTGCTTGCTGTCAAGCAGCTTGGAGCACTTATCTTTAGGGCCTGATTGCATTGAGAGGAATGAATTGTTTGCAGCCCATTTCCAAAAGGTGTCTCTTGCTCTAAAGCTTATTTCAATGCTCAATTTCTTTCTATACAATCCACGCCAACTGTGTTGTCAGGGCAGCGGCAGGAACGGCCTCCTGGGGTAGCCAGGCAGAGGTGAGTACAACCACCATTATTCACTGTACAGTAGTTATGTCCTGAAAATGAACAGAGAAGTAACATGATAAAAAAAACCCAAAGCAAAACCACACTAAAATCCAATACAGTTCAGATTTCACTACTACATTAGAGAAACAAGCCATAATGAGATTAAGAGTGACACAAAACTATGCTTTGGGGACATGAGAGTCATTATGTCTCTTCTGTCAGCTTCTGATGCTCACCTCAAACAAAAAGCAGGAGAGGCAACACAAAAAAAACCAAAACCAAAAACCGAAACAAAACTGTGTAGCTCCTGAAATACCTCTCAAATTGCCCACGTGATTACAGACATTAGAATGAAGAGACAGTGAGTGAGAAAATCCAACATGTGAAAAGAAAATGCAACATGTCCAAAATGCTACAGATCATCATCCCTGGATATCAGCCATTACAAAAACATGAAAAAATGACCTGTGCAAACAAAAAAAAATAATTTGGAAGGTGGAGAGGAGTGCTTCAATGTGAGGAGTAAAATGCAAGAGAAGACAGTGTTAGAAGTAGTGGATCTGAGGGGAAACACATATGTCCCAAAAAAAAAACCCCAACACTTGAAATAGACATATGATGACAAAGAAATTATTCCAGGCTTCTGAGTATTATAAACCTAACCATTTGCTTAGTGTACACAGTGTTGTTTCAATTTATACTGCCTACCAAACTGGAACTGTTAGTTAAAGAGTAACAGCAATTTAATTGATTTCGTAATTATGACGTTTATATGCATTTTTAAATCTGTAAACAAAGCTTTCAATTAAATTAAATTCTGCTTTTTACTATGTAGATTGAATAGTTTGAAGGGAAACTATCTTAGGGAGGTTTGAGGCCTGAAGTAAAACCAGCACAACTCCTGTAATTCCAGCCATTATTTAATAATAAAAAGTGAACACTTCTCCTGACTGTAATTTGCTAAGAACAACATACCTGAACAGAAATATTACTTCTCAAAGAACAAATTGTTATTCCAAGGTTATCAACTTGCTCTCTTCAAAGTTTCACAATCAGATTTTCAATAATGTATCTGAAAATCTTAACATTCAGTGGAGTAGAAAGACCGGAGCAGCCACTCTACCTCCTGCTGTTTTCTGAACATTCCCTTTTTAAAAACACTGGTTCTCATTAAGGACATCTGGAAGACCATGATATTTCTGTAGTTATTTCTTAAGTAAATAAGGCTTAGCCATGAATACAGCATTCAGTTTAGATTATGACAACATAGAGGCTTTCACCGTCAGATCTTCATTTTGATCATACACTTGTCCCTTCATAAAGGACAAAACATGCCCTTTCTTCCCTCCCTATTCTGGTTTCATATGGAAACCACAACAACCACTTTGATTTTAAAACAAATAAATAAAAATTAGTCAGCTTTTAATCTCCTAGTAAGCAGAAATGTAAGCACTAACCAGCTCTTCACTAACTACCTATATCAGTTAGCAGCCTGTCAACGGGAGCTGCTACTACATTTATTTGTACACTGAGTTGTTGCACAGCTGTAAAAACTTGAAAATCATATGGATTACCTCCTGGGCACTGAGCAAAGGCTGTAGTGATTCCGTAGAGACGGGAGCGCTTGTGAGGCTGGAAGTTATCCTTTTCCATTGAAATCGTGCGATCCACTGCTACAACAGCATCCCTGACGTATGCAGAAGGTGATATACAGAAGTCAGATGAAGGTGAAAGTAAAGGGGAAAGCAAAACAAACAAGCAAACAAAGCAAGAAAAAATCTGCAGGTTCTTCTTCTTTTACAATTAGAAAGCCATGACAGAAGCAAAATCCTCCAAGACCTCATTTTTTTTTCTGGAGAACTCCTTCATTCTAGGCATCTGAGAAATTTATCAGGGAGCCACCTTATTAATTTCGTAGGTACTTCCAACACAGGACAGGGAGGCATCTATTAGCAGTTTTGACACATTCTCTGTATTCTTCTCCTCTGACATTTTCTGTGATATAGCTGACATTGCAGCTGTTAGGCATAGGGATTATGGACAACACTGTATTCCAGATAGCTGTATTTCTTCCAGATATCAGACTAAGTCATAAGCAATATTTTCTTCCCAAAATAAAAGGGCATTCAACTAACAAACCCCTAACACACCACTTGTCATTTTTACAAGCCTACTCTTAAAGAGCATCTACCAGCTATTCGGTTCTAGCTTGGAAATCCTTAGACACATTAATAGCTCTTCCTGGTGCAATTGATGGAATCATTTGTGTAAGAGTTTGCAGACAGAGCCCACACAACCATTTATGTTAAGTGAAAGCAAGTTTTTAAAAAAAGATGGACTAGATTTTTTTCTGAAAAATGTAGTAAGCTCTACAGTCTTGAACTTATGTCAATGTTTTAGATCATCTGCAGCAAAGCAAGTGTCATCAAGACAGAAAAAAAATGCTTTTTTCATGTTTCTGGTAGAGCATTCAGATAATATAGGGCATGGAAAGCCATGAGTGACCAATTTCTGCCCTCACAACACAGCAAGTACAGCCATAAGAGAAACATGTTAGCTCCCACTCCTTTCCCCAGAATGTTCAGTGTTAAAAGCATTTGCTTAGAGGACAAATCACTATGCTGAAAATGAAAACTCAGTTAAATAGCAACATCAGTAGATCAACTGTACAGATCCACTCCACACCTGCATCAACTATTGCCAGGAAAGCAAAACAAAACAACCCCAAACAGGAATGTGTGAGAGGTCAGACATGAGAAATGCAGTATATACTTCAGTTTCCACCAGGGATAATGGATAAAAGCGCTCCGTAGCTTCTTCAGCAGCTAACATACCTTCTCCAGTCTGTGTAATATAAATTCTTCCCATAGCTTGTAACACTGAAAGGATACTGAATTCCTTCAACAACTTTTCGTCGACCAAACTGATTAGGGTTCATGCATTCCAGCCTCTTGGTACCTGGGTGTAGTGAAACAATTAAGCCTCTGAACCAGAGCAAGAGAGGTCTCATGAGGGATGAAGGACGAGCATAAGCATGAAAGCATGAACAGAGTAAAACTCCCTGGAAGCCTTTCAGTATGCAGCTTAGCCAAAACCATCTCTGCAACACATCTCTGTGTGTGCCAAAGATTGGATGGAAAAGTTCTTTCGTGCTAATGCTAATCAGCACACCCCCTAGCTGAGAGGAACACAGATGTCTAGTGTAGCCGTGGCCATTTCTCACAAGCTGCAATTCCTACTACAGACACCAGCATCCTCGGGCTGGTGTGGAAGCTGACAGAAAGTCTCCTGTTTTGGAAGATTACTTGAACCACTGATCAGTTCCACCTCCTCTGGAAGGCATTTTTGTAAAGTTAGTTTGGTCTTGGTCAGCACGTTCCCCAAATGCTTGGTGGGTTGGGCCATGAAGGCAAGAACACAGGAAAAACATATAACTTGTAGATGTAAATATGGTGTAAAAAGGTTCACCCGTAAAGCTGCTACACACACTGGGAAGACTACTCATGAATGTAAACATCTGTAGGTTTCTCCTAAGTAGTAGGTTTCAAAATTAGGGAAGAAGGAAAGTGGACAAATGCGAAAATGAGAGACAAAGAGAAAAAGAAAAGAAAAATAGCACAAGGAAATATATTTGAAGATTAGAGAAAGTGTCTTACAGTGAAAGAGAGCTTTATCTTTTTAGTTTATCAGAAACTTGAAAGGTGGCTTGAAGTGGAAAAGCACCTCTACAGGAGGAGATGGCTGGAAGCGTCTACAGTAAGAAAGACAGAAAGAGAAAAAAAGTTGAAATGAGAATTAAAAGCACTTTTTTTTTTTAAGTGGTAAGATACTGACACAAAACTAACAATGGGTTGGTGGCAGAAGCTTTACCTCTTGATCTCTAAATTTATCATGAACTGCTTTCTCAAGACTTGCCTGACTTTGCCTAAGGTTACAGAGGAATAGTGCCAGGATGATATTCTGTAGGGCCAGGTTACATGAATCAGAATTTTTTCTTGGTCTTAAAGTTGTAACTTCTTCTACAAAGGCCCAAGCACTGCCTATAGAGATAGCCACATACAAGACATGCAGATATAAGCCTGCTGCATTCCTAGAAAACTTTGTGATCAGAATTAAAATCTTTCAGCACACAGTTTCATGTGAATGGTACAGTGGTAATAGCAATGAATACATAGAGATTTATTAGAAAAGAAAGGCATGAAGTCTAAGATGCAGCCTGAAGAGCTATAAACCTGAATTGGCTGTGCTTAATTTTAGGATTAGACCTATTTGTTCTGCTACTATTACTGTCCTGGTTCTAGCCAGCACGGGTGAGCTGAGTTGGCCGGGGCTGTTTTCCACAGCACCTGACATCAATCCAGCCTCTATAAAAAAGGGGTAGTGGCAGGGGTTGGTGCAGGCAGCTCTTGTGTTGCCACAGTGGTCTGTGTTATCACCAGGTGGTAACACTGTTAGTGTTCCCCTCTCAACGTGCTTATCAGTAAACTATCTTTATCCAAACCCATGTGGCTCGGTCTGTTTTCTGTCCATTGTGAGAGTGAGCAAGCAGCTTATGGTGCTCAGTTTCTGTCTGGAACTGTACCACAACAATTAGAAGAAAGGTTTTAGCACCTCTTTACCTGCATCCACCCAGCACAGCATTGAGGAATAAGGATCAAAAGTCAGCCCATTTGGTAACCCAAGATCATCTTTAACAAGAATTCTTCTGTTTGTGCCATCCATGTATGAGGTTTCAATTTTAGGCGCTTCTCTGTTCCAGTCAGTCCAGTACAAGTTTCTTAGGAGAAAGAAAAAGACAAGAATTAAGACAGTGACTGATCTAAAAAGATTTTTAATTAAGGAAAGTGCTAAGGACATGAAAGTAACATGTACACACACCAAATCTTTTAAATAAATAGGAAGGACCATATTGCATTTTGTTATAGAAGTAATAAAAATATAGTAAATATGTAGCAAATGTACTTCCATTAAAAATAAAACAACCAACCAAAACCCCACAGGCACACACACACACGAGAAGAAAAGCTTTCTCTACATTGTTTATGTGCAAGATGACAGACAAGAAGACCTGTGTTTCAACAGTTCTGAGGACTATTAAAAGCGTATGTTGACAGTTCTCCTCACTGTCCATCACGTCAGCTCAGGTTACACAGCAGGAACATTTGGCATACATTTGTGGCATTCATTCAAAACTACATTTTTCTTTTCAGTGCAGCAAGCAAACAACACACAATAGAATCAGAGCATTTTATGGCCCGGGAAGAGCCCCAGAGAGAGCCATTAAATTCACTGATGCTTTACTATTAATGGCCATTTGTTAGTAGTGTTTTTTATCAAGGATGCACCTGCTGTGGCTGAGAATTTACAAGGCCCCTCAATGCAAGCACCTTTGTTGTTTACTCCTGAACACACACACACATATACACAAAATATACTAGGAGACAGAAGTCTGTGTGCTTGATCTGAACCCAGAATACTACTCCATCAGTGGGGTTCTGTGCAAAGAGGTCTCCTCGGTCTGATTACACTTGGGACTCCCCCCTTCTCCCACACCACCAAATGCATTTGTTTTTCTGTATTATGCTGTCACTTGATGTACATCCATAGATGATTTCACCTCACTGTTATGTGACTATTCAGTAAAAGTTTAACTTAAAGGAAAGAAATCAATACCATTATTCATTCATTGAATTTTTCAAGCTTTCTTTTCCCACATTCTTTTTTAGACATTCTTTTTTCTCATTACAGACCTTGTTTGCAAACATCTGGAATGAGGATGCAGCTGCCAAAGAACTCTCCCTGAGCAATGAATTTTCACCTAAGAGTGTGCCAAATGCCTATGATACCAATTAAGCAATCATGTAGTAGAGGTTCCCAGCAATTCAAGACTGAAAAGAAAGCCTCTTTGCTTCTGTACTTCTAAGTGATTTGGCTGAAGTCTCTCCTCTCAGCAGTGGCCTCCCTGCAGAAAGTTGCACCAGGATGATAGCAGGCAAGTTCAGACATTAATGAACAGATGTGCAGTACTATCACAGACTCTGCAGGAGCTTTAATTTTCCCTGTATTTCTTCCAATATTCAGAGAGAAAAACTGTCAACATATCAAACACTGCACAGAAGTACATATAAAGTTCCATTTTTGCAGGCTGGAGCCATAACTTGAAAATGTTTACGCTTTCCTACTGACTCTGCTTGGCTAGTTATGTAGCTACAGCTTACAGGCTTGATTTTTAATGTACATAGTTATCTGCATCCCCAAATAGGAGCCTAACAGGCCCTTCAGAGGCAAATGAATGACAGTATTGAAAATAATCACAGAAGAGCCACCATAGGGGTTTCCAAAGAAGGATCATTGTACAGAAATAAGGGCTGTCATAATGGAAATGAAAATATAGGATTAATTAATCTAGTATTTTAGACTAGTAATCCTGAAAAAAATATTTAGGTAAGGGCAAAGCTTGTCATCCTACAAACAATGCACTGAAAGCACGGTACAAAAAATTATTTGACAAACCTCTCAACAAAACATCTCAGTATTACTTAGAAGGCATTTTAGAAGTTTTATTTCCAGTGCACCACTCAGTCACAGGGCACAAGTAGATTGTTCCATGTCTGTTTGCTAGTTGTTTTAGCACAAGATAGTCCTATTATTGTCTAGAGACAGCTTAAAACAAACAGACTCGGAGTATATGCTCACATTAAATAAATCAATAAATGAAATCAATCAAGTTTGGCATATATCTCTTGACAACCTAACCATACCCTCTCACAGGATCTGCAACAATTGCTCTGGGGTTCACCAGGCCAGTGTCAAAAAGGATGCGACGCTGGCGCCCATCCAGCCTAGCCACTTCTATTCGATCCAACTGAGAGTCAGTCCAGAAGATGTTGCGACCTAGGTGATCCACAGCTATGCCTTCTGGGCTTCCCAAGTCTGCAGGAGAACAGAGAAAAACATGCCTAGGCATTACATTTATTCCCAGTACACAATGTCAGCCTCATAAGCCTAACTCTTAACTGAGATAAGTTTTCTTCAGCTTTCTGGCTGTGGTCCAACAAAAACTACTTCATGACAGTTAGAAGATGAAAGCATCTTTTTTTTTTTTCCTTATGAAGTTTAAGTATGCAGAACTTTCATAAATACATAGAATGACAAATTCCATGAGGAACCAATTCATCATGCACGTAAGTCTGTCAGGGAGCAGACACAGGAAAAAAATGTTGATAGCAGAGAAATAAACAGCAGAGCTTATCAGAATCTTATTCTTCATTCCTGTCCTGGTTTCAGCTGAGATAATTTTCTTCAGAGCAGCTGATATGGGACTGTGTTTGGATATTTGTGGAAAACAGTGTTGATACCACAGGGATGTTTTCCTGCTGAGCACAAGAACCAAGGCCTTCAGGGCTTCTCACCCCACCTGCTGGGTGACACAGCCAGGACAGCTGACCCCAAATGACCAAAGGAATATCCCATACCATATGATGTCATGATCAGCATGTAAAAGGATTGGGGAAAGAGAGAAAGGCATCTGTTTGGAGTGACGGTGTTTGCCTTCCCAAGTACCTGTTATGTGTGATGGAGCCCTGCTCTCCTGGGGACGGCTGAGCTCCTGCCTGACCATGGGGAGTGGGGAATGAATCCCTTGCCTTGTTTTGCTTGCATGCATGACTTCTGTGTTACCTGTCTATCTCAACCCATGCGTTTTCCTACTTTCACTCTTCCAATCCTCTCCCTCCTGCCCATCCTACCAGGGGGAGGAGTGAGTGAGCTGCTGTGGGGAGCTTGCCAGCTGGGGTTAAACCACACCACCTCCTTAGCAGGCTGTGATCTAGGATGGAATTTTTAATCCTTAGTATTTCACCTTCTTTGGTACTGGAATATGTGGCACCCCTCTGAAAACTGGATTTATGCTAAGTTTAGCCAATGCAATAAAGATAATCAAGCTCCAAAGCACTAGAGATAATGAAACAAGCAAAGTGAATTTAGATCCAGTTCTTTGTTTTTACAGAGCAATCCTTTTTTGGAACATGTTTTAGTACTGTATGTGCACAGCTTCTCTTGGAGAGTTCGTTGTTCCAAGAGCAACAGGAAGTAGCAGATAATGACCTTACTGCTTTAGCATTTGCAATTTCTAACTCAGAGGAAGGATGCAGAATAAATATATAGCACTCCAGGATTTAATTAAGCCACTGTGAAAAACTGGTCTATACTTTTCAAGGTTCATACATCCACTGAAAAAGAGCAGGCAGGCTGTGTGGGATGTCACCAAGCCAGACGGGTACAAATCGACTTTAGTCCAATTTAAGTTCCAAAAGAGTTAGGAAGAATTGTATGTGGTCACTCCCAAAAGGAGGTGCTGTGACCCTTCACACCAGCCAGCTGCTGAAAAAACACAAACCACCTTTCAAATGGAGGTCCACACACCATGGGAATGTCCAAGAGAGACAGAACACGGCCTGTCAAGCCTTCTATTAATTCCCAAGTTTATTTACAGACAGTCTTTAAACAAACAATGTGTGACTCAAGCAACCTTTCTGGAGAAAGGGAATTTGGTCCAGAACACTGGACAGAGCTGTCTAAAATTTGCTACGCTGACTTTGCTATGAATAATAGTTGCACAATTGTCTGAACAGCTTCTGCTCTCTCACAGGGGTGGATCACCCCAGCCACAAGTAACCTGGACAAAAGATATTTTGGATGCATGTTAATTTCTGAAGGGGCAGGAAAGAACAAATGTGATGTATCTCACTGCTGTTGATTCACAGCTCATACCTAGGAAGGGCCCAAGAAAGTAAATGCTAACCAGTTATCTCCACTCCACCCAAGAGGACCTGGGCATACTTTGTTACACTAATTTCACATTATTACTTGTATTTCTCCAAGGGTCTCTCTGGGGCTAACCTGTCATCTCCAAGAAACCTCCTCAAATACTTCAGACCCTCAAATGTTCCTACTTCTTTTCTTGCTAATACTGCTGATAGTGGCTTTAGTTTGATGTGATGGTGGCAACAATTCCCAGTCTGGGATCAGAAGATCACTGACTAAATGGTGGTGGAGGACCTCCCAAGCTCTTTAAGGAAAGACAAGAAGGTAGCATGCAAAAGGTGCTGCCACTGATCCATAGAAGCCTGTGTTCTCTGACTAGTTTCCTTGCTTCAGCTATATGCCAGGAGATTTCAAAAGTCTAAAGCTAATGTCTTTCCTGTTTGATTGACAATGAGCCAAAAAAACCCTATCCCCCACGGAGTGCTAAGGGAGTATTGTAGGCTTTGTGTATCACCAGACTTCCCAGAGGCACCAATATGTTCCTGCTATGCTGTCATACAGTCACAGGGCTTTGACCCTGGGGACAGGCTTGCACTGACACATGTGGCTGATAGGACTTAAGCACCTCCAATAAAGAGGAAGGCTGTCCTTCCTGATCTGCCTCCACAGCTGCAAAGCTCACAAAGCCTCCACAGGATATACAGCTGCAAGGATAGATGAGAACTGGATGGGGTTCCACAATAAAACATGTTTCTGCAGAGCAACCCAATCTGGATCGCAAGAGCTTTGATCAAAAAAGAAAGAAAAAAACCCAACCCACTACCAAAACCAGACCCAACCAAAACCCAGTGCATTCCACAAAAAATACATGTGAACTCAAGGAAGCAGCTGCAGCTCAAAGGAGGAAATTTAAAAAAAAAAAGGCAAAAATCAAAACAAACCAAAGAATTCTCATGAGTCTTCTGAGAGTGAGGCATTTTCCTCTGTCCTGAAACTTTAGTTTCAGTTTTGGCCATCATAGAAGGTATCCATTCAAATACTGAATATTCAACCTTATTTTGTCCTGACTCCTCATTGAAGAGCCATTTAACATACAAAAAGTGAAGTGTAACATCACTCAACACCTCTTCAGGAATGTCATTCACTTCCTAGGCAAACAGGACAATAGAAGTCATGAGATGTCTTAACATATACAATGTTTTTAGTAGCGGATAGACGAAGCCTATGATGTTCCCATGTGCCAGTGAAGCACCTTCAATTACCTAAAATAAAATTTAGTGGGAAACCTTCACAAATATTTCTAAAATATTTTAAACACTGCAAGATTTTTAATGCATGCAGACATGCTCTCATCCTACAGGCCAAATAATATCCATACAGAATTTTAAGTAATAGTAATTTCCCCTCATTTTTTGAGGTGCAGAATCTGAAAAAAATCTTCAATAATTAAAATTGGAAACCCTTTCCCCATATAATTTGTAGTTGTATAGTCACATGCACTACAGCTTAGAGTCCCTTTTACATTAAATATGTTGGGATCAAAAAGAAGTCTTGCAAATCTCAGCCATCAAGTTTCACAGAGATATCAACCACCATAGCTGCTGTAGTGGTTAGGGGTGGCCTCAAATTCTCAAATCCTTGAGCAACTCCAAGGCCAAGAACCAAACATGGTGGCTTTACTTTCTTAGTCTGTTATCCAGACTTTTCGGTTACTGTTTATTCAAATAACACCATCTTGTAATGGTACAGTTCAGGCAATACCTGGGAAGCACATATTACTAAATTCAAATATCTTATACCATTCCTGCAGAGTAGCAAGAGGAAGAATTTTGTGCTGTTACCTGTTTTGATGATGGTTGTTGGCTCCCCACCATGAAGGCTAGCTCTGCTGATTGATGGGCCACTGATGTCTGTCCAATAAACCATCTTGTCTGTGCAATCATAAGCAACTCCAATAACAACTTTGTCCTGTTGATCAACAAGCAAATTACATCAGCTTTTGCTAAACAATTATTTGCCAACAGCCTAGGGATGTAAGTCTCAAGGTTGGAAAATAAAAAATCTTGAGGAAAAGTGGGAGATGTTGAGGATAGGCAGATAAAACAATTATATTATTCCAAAGAAGCATAGTAGATAGCAAACAATTGGTCTCACTTCTACAACATCATTTACATATCCATTTAACGAAAGTTCATGTTATTTTACTGTGCTACTCCTCATCTGTTTTTTTTTCCTCATTCTTTCCATTCAAGTAGAAATAATGACTTCTACCAAATCAGATTTGTGTTCTGTATTAACCCATGCATAATGACTGTATTTCAGCAGTACTACCTACACAGCATCATTTGATTCAAAAACAGTTCCAGCAAAGAAAGTTTTTAAAATAAAAAAATAGCTTAAATATTCCATACATCATTCTGCTGGAAAGAATATGCTCAGGAATAAGTAACACACATAGGCAATTCTCCAGGCAGAAGACGGAACTAAAATTTGAATTTATAGATGAAACTTTTCTCCAGGCAAATAAAAGAGCCTCTCAGGATAAAATCATAATTCCCTATGGACTCCCAGGTCTATCACCTTTGCTGCTTTTGTAACTTGTAACATCTTAGAAAGATGGTCCAAAACCCATTCATTAAACCATATGCACATATTCATCAGTGTACATGAATGCTGCAGCTTGCAAAACAACCTGGACACCTCGATGCTGCTAAACACTGTTAATTTGCAAACACAGCACACTGAAACAACAGAAGCAGGGACAACACTATTAGAGAGACTGAAAGTTCCATTTTAATCAAAAGTTTTGACAAAGAGTTGCATCTTCTCTCTTGGAAGCTCCTTCCTGAATATACTTCTAATTAATTCATTTAAGCTAGATCAAAGAAATAAGAACTACCCCATTTTGCAAACATTTTTACATTACTGCAGCAGTACTTCAGACAAGAGATGCAAGCTTGATTTTGCCCTTACGTCACAGCACATTTTGTAATATATATTTTAGTCAGTATTTGGTCTACTAAATATTCACAGTAATGTAAAAAATAGGCCAGCATGCTGCCTGGTTTGGTATGTGTTATAAATACAATGAGGCTGGGAGAAGACAGGAATCCTGGGCTTCATGTAAACAGATGTGTATGGTAAAACTGGAAGTGTTGGCATATATCACAGGTGACGTAAAAGATAAGTTCTCAGGATCATGGATTCCTTTTCAAGGAAAAAAGATTCTCAAGACAGTAATAACAAGTATGAGAAAAAGATTTACCACCCACTGAGCCTGAACATGAGAAGGAAGGAAGCAAAAAAGCAACAGCAAAAAATAAGAATCTCTATATATCTGTAGCCAAGAAGTGCAGAGGATTGACTGAAAACAGAAATAGATTAAGACTTAAGGAACATTCAGTGAGCATGGGAGGACCTATCCACATACTGCTCTTGTCTCCTAGCCTTTTAATCCACAGTCAGAAAGCCCGTGGAAGCGTGAGGATATGATGAGATCTTGGAGGCATACAAGACCACAAACATTACATTTTTGTCTTACGAGCTATTCTTTAGAACTCACTTTTAGGCTTTTTGACTAGTTAGGTCAGAAATTTTCAGTGACAAAGTGATGGAATGCTGAAGTCTTTCTTGAGAGTAAAAATTCAGTTTGGGACTCAAATTATCAAATTACATAGACCAACAACACTCACTTTCACCTTTGTCAAGTCTTCTAAAACACATGGACTTAGTATAGGAAGTTACTTACCGGAATATGCAAGAGTGCTTTTGCAACATTTTTCTTCATAATGTTTCCATCTAGTGGAACATGTTCAATTTTACCACTTTGGGCAAAAAGCAGGTGTGTTCCTGGTGGCAGAGGTACCGTATCTGGTCTAACGGAGGGCCCAATAACAACAGGAGGAGCAGCTGTGCTCAGACCTTGTTAACAGAAAAGGAAAACAGCTGAGGAAAAAATTAGTTTGTACAGCGTAACAAGGCTTCTTTGCAGAGACACAATTGCAGTCAGACTTCTTAGAAGGAAAAAGCCCCATAAGCAGATACTAATAACTATAATTAGATGCAGAAAGCTCCTGATTTTTTTTCCCTTGGCTTGACAGAAAAGAAGCAATTGACATAAAAGGTCTTTTCATGTTCAGCTCTGTAATTGCTCTTTCCTTCAAATGTTTGGAAAAGCTGATCTTATTTTGCAGCTGAAGTGAGGAATACGTAGGAAGGAACATCCTTCATTTCCTCAGGCAAGTCAGTTACCACACATGTAGATTTGCCACAGCTCCCAGAAGGCATAAAGTATAGGGACCTCTCATAGTCTCAAGGCAGGGAAAAGTTAGAAATCTTCCTATTCAGAGGCTCACCACAATTGTCCAGATGCCCTGGCTGAAGTGACAGTGTATGCTGGAGTTACTAAAGGGCTGCAGCACAATGTATATAATCACTGTGACATCAAAGATCTGCACTGCTCTGTGTCAGTGTTGTATCTCCATGGCACATGTAAGCCCTAATTTGGGAGACAGTGCACTTAGGTGGAAAGATACCTGGAATATTGTGTCCAGTTCTGGGTCCCTCAGTTCAGGAAAGGCATAGAACTCCTTGAAAGAGTCCAGCACAAGCTACCAAGATCATTAAGGGAGTGGAACACCTTCTTTAGGAGGACAGGCTGAGGGAGCTGGGTTTCTTTAGCTTGGAGAAGAGGAAACTGAGGGGTGACCTCATTAATGTCTATAAATATGTTAAAGGTGAATGTCAGGAGTATGGAGCCAGGCTCTTCTGAGTGATGGCCAGTGATAGGACAAGAGGCAATGGGTCCAAGCTGGAACATAGGAAGTTCCGTCTAAATACAAGGCAAAACTTTTTCACTGTGAAGGTGACAGATCACTGGAACAAGCTGCCCAGAGAGGTTGTGGAGTCTCCTTCTCTGGAGACATTCAAGACCAATCTGGACACATTCCTGTGTGTTTTGGTCTAGGTGATCCTGCTTGGGCAGGGAGGTTGGACTAGTTAATCTTTTGAAGTCCTTTCCAACTCCTGACATTCTGTGATTCTGTGAAAGATGCCCACAGGAAACGTGCACTTACATGGTGGTTGAACTCCTAGGCTGCTCCTGGTGCCATCGATCTCATTTCCATCCCTATCCACACACCAGCAATATCCACTGCTAGAATGGCATTGAGTGGGTAGGTAATTCCCATGATCATCACATTGGGGAACAAAGTGACCAACTCTTATGTCCCTCGAGTGGAAAGTGCCTCCACTTCCAAGAGCGACTTCTCGTTCATGCTGACATTTGGTCTTTTCCACTTCTGTAAAACAACCCCAAATCCACAGAGCAGTGAACATTTCTGTTTTAACTAATGACTACGTGCCATTAACCATTAATGTGTGCCAACCACTTACAATGCAAATATTCTTATCACTAGAGGAACATTTCAATGTTACAGATCCTAAAGACATACCTCTTCAGTGCATCTTCAAGAACAGTCTGCCCTATGTATATGTGGTATATTTGTCTTAAACTTAGGTCATTTTCATTTTCTCTTTCATCATATCTTTCACCACCTAGTTTAAAACAGAACAAACATCCCCCTCCTGCAGTTTCCTACACTGAAGAATGGTAAACAGAAGCTGGAACACACTGCCTTTCTCCTTTCATTAGCAAGAACATTCTGTCCAACTTGCCAACCCAGTGTCTACTCATTCAACAATTAAACACGGATCTTAAAATGTAACTAATTAGTCAGGCCATAGAGTGGATAAAGGTTTTCTAATGCAAAAGTCGTTTTCCTTCAGAGCCACAAGAGAAAACTACAACTTGAGGCAGATGTTGAGTTCGCTACATAATCTAGGTAGTGAAACACAACTCATTGCTCTGATGTATATTAGGTTTTTAGAGATTGGTTATCAAGTTTGAGCACTCATTTGATGATACTCTTGGACCTAAGAAAGAATTGCAGGAAAAGTATGCCAAGTCCCTGATAGAGTACTGAATTAAGACGATACAGAAAAAAGGAATACTATTACGTATGTAGAGAAACATACGATGCACAATGGCTACACCATATGGATATGTATTACTGTAGAGATTACAGAGGAACAACTAACGTTCCAGATTAACAGGAGATTCAGGGATTCAATTATTTTGGTTTCAATTTTACAAAACAGACTGGTCTACAATATACATCTTATGGTACCATCTGTCATGCAATAGGAATGCCAACTGCATTAATATATCCTCCTAAATGCCAAACAGCATAACAAATTAAAAGAATACAATAAAAATAATCCTTTCCCTTCTCTAAACAAAGAAATTTGTCTTAGTTTTACCTTACACTTGAAACCCATAATGAATTCTGAGCATTGAGAGCTTTAAGAATGAGAAAGAAGCTTAAGAATGAGCTTTAATTATGGGGGGATATCTTTTTCCCATCAGACAGACAGAACTACTTGCCACAAGCTGCCTGCTGAAGAAGCTTGAACATCAGAATTCCATTTATTCCTGCCTTGTTGTTACATTTTACATGGTGGACAATATTAGCTATGCATGGCTCAGACTAAACCCAGCACAGCTGTCCAAAAAGTTGATCCTTGGCACCCACAGACTGCTGCAGTGTAAATCACACAAATACTAAAAAGGAGGGTAGGTTTTTTGTTATTATTTAATCTAGTTATGCAAGCAAAATCTTTGGACAAGTTTCATGCACCTGGACATAATTAAAGAAATACAAATATCTGGAGAACAGCTCACTCTAAACAACTGAAATACTTGGCATCAGCTTTAATGTGGGTGGTGGAGAGTGTTGAATCAACCTACAAAACCAGACCCTAAAGAAAAGCCTCCATTATCTGTCAAAAATTTTGTTTCCATGTATTCGATGCACTACGCAGGTAAAAGAAACGTTGATTCCAGTAACCAGGTAGTTTTGTCACACTTTCTCTTCTTTTTACAGCTCTAACTATGTGCACTGCCTCAGAGAAAGCAGGGGTGAAACAAAGTATTGGGAAACTGTCCCACCCTGCTTTTGCTCAGAAAAAAAAAATCTTCACTGTGTTCATATCATCTTTTAGAGACACTGTTAGCTCCTCCTCAGTGGGATAGAAAAACAAATGCAGAACACAGTTGTTTTTCCTTCCCATCTGAAACTCTCAGAAGCAGAGAATATCCAACAGTTCAAAAATTTTAATAAATTTTTAAATTTTTTATTCAACGAACAAGATCAATTTTATGAAAATGAGTTAACACATATGAATTATACAAAGAAGTGTGTATACACTTCCAGAAAGGGCCCTACCATTACACACAGAATATATTTTTATTATTGGTAACTTGAAATATTTATGTCTGTTCTGTATTCACGCATCTGCAAATTTCATACAGGAATACTGATGGAATTTTTGAGGACCATTTACACTGTAATGATCAAGACAAATCTTACAAAAGGCCTGCTTATTCAATTAGCCCCACTAAAATCAAAAGATTAGTCAGACAAATTCATTTTCAAAATACTCGGTTTCTAGAAGGCAGAGAATACCATTTGTTATAAAAATATCCCTTCAACAATGATTTTTCAGTTGCATAAAAAGATGTCAAATACCCCATTGCCACACACTTTTAGGAAAAATGATGTAATTTACTACTTCCGTGCTCCTGAAAGTCTCCTACACTTATGATAAACATTTTAAACAATATCAGTATGATAAATAATCTGTGTTAAAGAAACATTCTGAAAAGAAATAAACCACATTTTACCACATTTATCTGTGCTGACTCACTAATTTTAATACATTTTTCAGCCTTAAATTGATTTCAATTCACTAACATGAACTTAGCAAACATTAAAATCTATAAGCTAAACCAAGACTCTAACATAGTTAGGACAATCCAAACTAGGCACTTGGGATCCATACTGTATTTCTTTCTCCTTGCCTCTAAATCATGGGCAGGATTACTGTGCTCCATACTGCAGCTCACTGACTCTTGCTGAGGGCATCTTTGGTGATCTTCACTCAAAACACATTCAGAAGTTAGTCTTGTTTAAACACCTTTCACCAGAGATCAGCAGTGAGAGGATGCACATTTCCTTTATGAGGCAAATGCCTTTACATGATTTCCTATTTTACAAAAGAGAATCTTTCCTGCAGCTGTAGGCACTACAGGACGGGATTGTTTCACCCCTCCAGCTATAGCTATTCCCTTAAACATATGATTGGGCCACTGAACATGAGAGACAGGTCCTTAGTCTAAGAGTTGAGGCTCCTCAACAAGGAGTGAGGAGTCAGTGTGAGTACCCAGTTTTACACAGCTGTATACTAACATGGCCACACAGTCTCCTTGAAGCAGAGAAAAATTGTGATGTATTGCCCAGGGTATTCACATTATTCTGTCATTCCTGTTATCCCACAGAAGACACCAACATATTGTCAGCCAAATCAAAGCCTCAACTAAGTGCTGATTACATTTCCCCTCAGTGTACAAGCAGTCTCAACGGCCAGTTTAGAGACACGTAAAGGAAAGTGAGCTGAATCCCAGACTAGTGTTGCAACCTGTACTTCAAGGAAGACACAATGACAGCTGCTTTGAATAAACAATGTGTTTGTATTTCTTATGCAGTCATACATTTTACTCAGTACACTTAAGAGAAGATGCTCTGATTTTGCAAGCCTAAAATTGTGCTTATTAGCTGTCTGAAGCGAAGCGAACTATGACAGTTTGAAAGATGAGATTGACACAGCAAATAAAGAAGATTCCCCATCTTACAGAGCCAACACATATAATTTAATGAGATTTAACAAGGGCAAGTGTAGGTTCTTGCATCCAGGAAGGAACAACTCCAGGTACCAGTATAGGTTGGGGACTGGCCTGTTGGAGATCAGTGTAGGTGAGAAGGACTTGAGGGTCCTGGTGGATGACCATGAGCCAGCAATGTGCCTTCATGGACAAGAAGGCCAGTAGTATCCTGGAGTATATTAAGGGGGGTAGCTAGTAGGTCAAAAGAGGTCCTCTCCTAGTGAGACCACACCTGGAATACTGTGTCCAGTTCTGGACCCCACAGGTCAGGAAGGACATAGAACTCCTTGAAAGAATCCAGCACAAAGTCACCAAGATCATTAATGGAGTGGAACATTTTCCTTAAGAGAACAAGCTGAGGGAGCTCGGTCTCTTCAGCTTGGAGGAGACTGAGGGGTGATCTCATTAGTGTTTCATATAATAGCTAGAGTTAGAAGGGACTCCCAGAGGTCATCTAGTCCAACCCCCCTGCAAGACCCAGGGACATCCCCAACTAGATCAGGTTGCTCACGGCCTCATCCAACCAGGCCTTGAACATCTCCAGGG
Source organism: Heliornis fulica (assembly GCA_013399135.1). NCBI lineage: Eukaryota > Metazoa > Chordata > Aves > Gruiformes > Heliornithidae > Heliornis > Heliornis fulica. The sequence goes on along the minus strand of VXBZ01002165.1, from coordinate 382,241 downwards.
ATGGGGCATCCACCACCTCCCTGGGCAACCTGTTCCAGTGCTCCACCACTCTTACAGTAAAGAACTTTTTTCTAATATCCAATCTAAATCTCCCTCCCTCTATTTTGAAAACATTGCCCCTTGTCCTGTCACAACAGGCCCTGCTGAAGAGCCTCTCCCCATCTTTCTTGTAGGCCCCCTTGAGGTACTGGCAGACTGCTATAAGGTCTCCCCAGAGCCTCCTCTTCTCCAGGCTGAACAGCCCCAACTCAGTCTGTCCTCATAGGAAAGGTGCTCCAGCCCTCTTATCATCTTTATAATAATCTTTATAATGTCAGGAGGATGGAGCCTGGCTCTTCTCAGTGTTGGCCAGTGACAGGACAAGGGGCAGTGGGTCCAAGCTGGAACATAGGAAGTTCCATGTGAATGTAAGGAAAAACCTTTTCACTGTGAGGGTGATGGAGGCCTGGAAAAGGCTGCCCAGAGAGGTTGTGGAGCCTCCTTCTCTGGAGACATTCAAGACCAATTTGGATGTGTTCCTGTGGGATTTAATCTAGGTGATCATGCTCAGGCAGGGGGGGTTGGACTAGACCTTTCAAGGTCCTTTCAAGGTCCCCTAATGTTCTGTGATTCACCTGAATGTTTCTTGGTGCTCCTCCATTAATATAAATACAGAAAGATTTCATCAAGAATCTTCAAAGACGGTTTAACATTAGGACACTCCTCTGATCCCTTTACTGGCATGAAAAAAACCTTCCATTAATAGATAGAGCTAGGAAGAAATAATGCTTACCCAGTGTTAACATTGTTGTTACATCTACTACTTATGCCTAATGGTAGCAAATGGAAAATAAGTCATTCCTATTTCAAGGCTCAATATCCAGGGGTTACCAGCCCTCATTTTCAGAGGTTCTTACCATTCTTGAAACACACATTTGAAAGTCAAGGCAAACAACCACACCAATGTTGAGAAGAATGGTATAAATGCTGAGAAGAATGGTAGGGTTAGCTCATACTGTTGGTGATGCAACAAACAGTAAGAGCAAGTCTGGGGTATTCAGTGATGCAGGAAAGTGGGGGTGGCAAAAGATTTTTATTATCAGCAGGATCAAGTTCCAGTATTTTTCAGTATCTGTTTTTAAACATTACTGATTAGTGTTTGTTATAAAGCTCAGTAAAAATCTGTTCTTGCTGCTTTTTGATGCAGTTGATGTTTGGCTGATAAAGGAACACACTGATTTAACATCTTTGCATTTCCCTAGGACACTCTACTTATTCCCACAGGACAGTATTATTTTCAAAACAAAGTATCACAGTGTGGGCTTCCTTGTTTTGATAAAGGATTAAAAACTGAAAAATTCCCTGAATCAGTGGACAAATGTAATTTGATGTAGTAGCATTTCTAGTAAGTACCTGTATTACCTGGTTTTAAGTCTTAGATATAAATTTCCTTATTAAAAATGTAATTCCTTCATTAGGATTCTGGAGGAAAAAGTACAACCAGAAGTCACAAAATAAGCCACAAAAAGTAAGACAGGACCTCACCACTAGATAAACTGAGCTCATTGAAGTGAGCAATTAGATTCACATAATCAAATGTGAAGTGACATTTCTTGGAATACACTTGTGCATGCGGCTAGATCAGCCTCTATACTCTGATCTTGGAAACCACAACCAAAAGAATGCTAGAAGCTTGTCACAGCAATAAGCAGGTAACTGCAAGCAAGGAAACTGCCAGCATGCAGCTTAGTGCCATAGGGACTGTGAGAGGGTACAAATAAGAATTCAACATACAGACATGGAACATCCCCCAGGTATAGAGAAGCAATGTGGGACTGGGGAGACGATACAAGGAATACTGGGTCCAACTCTGGAAAATTATTTACAGACTTTTCAAGGAAATTATGGAAACTGAGAAAACAGGGTGAGAAACAAATCTATGAGACTTCTTCCCTTAATTTTGCAGGGGGGATTTACAGCCTAATACTCCAAACCAAGTTCCATAATTCAGTTCTGTGACAACATTAAAATACTTTTAAAGATCTGATATAACTATTCTAAGAAGGTTTCATTCACAAACTAAAGACAGAAGTGATTTAAAACTGTGTCCAGAGTAATCAGAATACTTTTTAAATTCCCATGTGGATCACTTCATTCCCCACATCACAAGGAGTTATACTGACATTTTTAATTGTTTTCAGACTTCTTAAAAAAAAACAAAAAAAAAAAACAAAAAAGTGCTTCCCTTTGTCTCTTACTTTTCCTTTGTAATCCTTAATTTACAGTGTTGTCCTGTTATGTGCATTTCTCATGTGAAAGGGGTTGTATACAGAGAACCAGGGAATAGCTCTTAACAGCCAGACCCCTAGTTCCAAGAATCTAGATTTGTTTCTGTTTAGTAAACAGTGTCTGGGGTCTGCAGGGATAGAAACACTCAGACATCTGGTTTTTTGAAATGGAAAAATGAAGCGTGAGGAAATAATGAAGTACAGACTTTCTTAATAGCCCTGAGCAGCAGGACATTCAGCATCATTAACTCTTTCATTAACCTCCTGGTTCACTCCTACAGACATTCTCTTGTGTATGAGTCAAATCCATTTTACTCGTTATGCTACTTGGTTCAAGAGCTGCCATTCAGCAGTGGTAAGATTCAGCAATAGGTTTCCTACAATAATACACTACACAAGTGTGATTGTACACATGGGGTGGAAAAGGCTACAGCAAAAAGACCTGAGTATTCAGATGAATGACGCTTTCCATAATATTAACAATCAGGAAAGACTTCAGTGACTTCAGTGAGGCTATTTAGATCTAGGTCTTAGTGGGTAAAGAGGGGAAGAAAGGGTCTCTAATTACAGCTGAACAATACAGCCTCATCTGGAATCTCCATTTTGAAGGAACTTTACAAATTGGGCGCTAAAGTAAACTAAGATTCTTTTTGCTAAGCTTCAGAAAATGTATTTTGATTCTATCTCCAGGCAATGATTAACTGTTGGATCTATCCATTTTAAAAGTACTAAAGCTTTAGAAACAGATGACAACCCAAGGGCAGCTATTGTTCTATTAACTCTAAGAAGGGAGGAGTAGCCAAGTTTGTTGTAAACACTGCCATTGCTGTAGACTAGCAGAGCACTGTGGATACTCGGCACTTCAGTCAGGATTCAGCAAAAGTGAGACTTATCTACACAGTTTTGGTTTTTTTCTTCTCAGAGCATTTCAAAACAAAGCCAAACAATTTAAGTGTTTCTAGATCATCTCTTTTACTGGTAATACAAAACCACATAGTAAAAGAATAAAATCACAAAGGCATATATGAAGACTAACTAGCTAAACTTCGCAGATCCCCACCCACTGAAACAGCAGTTGCAACAAAACTCTCCAAAATATTTTGTTACTACCACAAAAGCTATGATATAGAATGATCCCCATTCACGATACAAATGTGTAAAGCAAGAAAAATCAAGATGTGTACAGGATAAGTGGGGAAAAAAACACAACAAAGTAGTACAGCAAAAGAGTACACCATGCTTAGCAGTTTAGTAGGCACAGTAACTACTGCATGTGAAAAGGTGTTGTTCTTGAGAAAAAAAACCCAAACCACCCTACTTAAATATGCTGTCACATATGCTCAGGATAACTTTATTACCAGGACACAATTAATTTAATTGGTTGAATTCACGTATCAGTCTACATAACCACCTGTTTCAGCTACAAAGGGGATGTGCCAGACACAAAAGCAGTATTTCTGCCTCTACAATTCTTCCTGAAGAAATGGAAGCTTTAAGGTTTGCTTTTGTTTCCAGCTATTCACACCAAGTTTCTCCTTTAGGAGGAATGATCTTGGTTTCATCAGCTGGATGGTCAGCTAAATATTTTGACAACATGTCAGAAACTCTAGGTAGTTCCTCATTCATCTGGCATTAAAATGAAAATACACGTGGGCATTCACGATTGAAAAGTTAGTTAAAAATAATGTTGAAGGGCTGACAAAGTGATGAAGCTGGAGCTCCAGAATTAAACACTGCAAGACCTCCTACAATTTACCTAGGACAGAAAAGCGTACAAGCACTAGGTGGTCTGATCTAATGACTTGTTGAGCACACAATGAAGTCATGTAAATATGATCTGAAACCAGATTTTGTATGCCTTTCCTGAGCATCCAGTTATGAAAAAAAAAGTCAGAATATAGTGGCAAAAGAAAAATATTCAGTTTCAGCAGCACCTCAGGTGGCAATATTGTGCCATGCAGATAAATACTTTTAAGCCACTACACTCACTATGAAAAAACCCCACAAAACTCAGTTCTGAATGATCAAATAGTTTGGACATCATTAAAACCACAGTCCAAAAGCTGAATTATAAAGACAACTTCTCTCCTCCCCCATGCTGCTTCTTGCTTTGTTTCCCTCTAGCTCTCTGCCTTTCTTACTCTTGGATGCACAGTTTGAGTTTGTCTGTTGAGAGGTGCAGCATCTTTTGCCCAACAGCCAGCAGGAGAACTGGGTTTGATTGCACTCAGAAGTTAGCTGTTATTTCCTGGATGAAAGCATTTACCATTCTCCAAAACCCAAGTGCTGCTCTACATGCTCACCACACTTCTGAACTAAAGTAACCATAACAATGGTACCTTGTGCTTCAGTGTTCCTTACTTTAGTTATTTTAAGCATACCTTCAAGAACAGTTTTATACTTCAAGACCCAAACTACAGTGGAAGAACTGAAGTGCAGGAGGGTAAAGACCTTTCTGCTGAATAGAGAGCAAGTTGCATAAATACAGAAACAACTATGTGCTAGTTAGAAACTTGAGTTAGCCTTTCTATACTCTTACTAGCTATTCCTGACACATAGGATCCCACTGAAGACAATGGTGCAGGTACTTTCATCTCATCCTTCACCGTTTTCCTGTAGTTGTTGCATTTCATTTACATTGCAACACTATCTGGATGTTTTATGATAAGTGACTACTGTGTATGAAAACCAAATTAACCTTTACACAAAGCAAGTTCAAAAGATGGTAACAGCTTGGGGCTGAGAACCAGTCAGGATCAAACAATCAAAACATGAGATGGGACACTGCGCAGGATCTCATGAAAAAGTGGCAATGGTCAAGATTTTAACACAAGCTTGGTAAAGTTAAAAAATTGAAAGTCTTCAGAAAGTATAAAGTCTCTGATAAGAGAATATGCAATCTGTTCCAGAGAGGAATCAAATTAACCCGTATCCTCTACTTCCCAAATTATATTTCTGGTCCAGCTTTCAAGAACTATAAAATTTTACCTCCTAACACACACCGGAAACCATCCCCACGATAGCCTGCCTTACACTGGCAGCTGAAGGAACCAGGAGTGTTGTAGCAGAAAGCATCTGGATGGCAGTGACCTTGTTGACATTCATCTACATCTGTTCAAAAGAAAAAAAAAAAAAAAAAAAGACCAATCTCAGACAACAGCTTATTCATCAGGAAGGAACAGGAGTGATGAATTCAAGTGCAAACCTGTCATATTGCTCTCCTGGTCCTATTTTAGTATATTTGATTGGAATTATAGACCTCTGAAAGAACATCTGTACAGAAATGCAAAGGAGGTATTAAAAAAAAAATAGCATGCATAGAATTCAGCTTCAGTGTCTTGAAATCCCCGCACTCCGCTATTTTGTTGGGTAACTATCATCATTAGCTCACACAATATTTTAGAAATACATGCCCTTATTTCTGAAGGGAAAGACAGAGCAAGAGAAGTAGGATTTGACCAACATGGTTTCCAACATGTAGTTGGAGTGCTGTGGGGGAGCAGCATTCCCTAATTGACATGAAAGAGTATAACTTTTTTTACATAGTCTGAACATCACCACCTATAGTAATATAAAGCAATACAGTGCAAACAGTTCCATCAGATGAAGATCTGGTCTACTAACTACAATTTCTCCATTCACCTCATCTTGGACCTTCTGTAGCTCAAATATTGAAGTGTGAATTCAAATGTAAGGGGAGGACAGAACAAAAGCTTAATGCAATGCCTACCTGAAGGACTTAAACTATGAAAACTCCTGCTTTAAATCACAAGTAATTATAGGTTGTTGTACATAAAGTATATAAAAACCCCACAACAAATGGTGCTACTAACCCTCACAGGCACGCCCATCTCCGGAGAAGCCAGGGAGGCACGTGCAGATGTAGGCAGATCCTCCGGTGTACTCACACTGGGCGCGCTGAGGTATGTCACAATTGTGTGTGCCTGTCTGGCAATGGTTAACGATGTATTCAACAGCTGTAGGTTAGATGTACAAGAGGAAAAGAAAATTTTAATTTTCTTCTGCAAATCCTGAAGCTCATGAGTTTACACGGAGAGCAGAGCAGCTGTGAAAGCATACAGAAGAGAAAGGAAACAGGGAAACCGATTTTCTTTTTTTTGTCTTGGGGGGTGGGGCTTTTTTGCCAAGATCTCTCCTTTCACTGGTGTTGAATCTTCTTATTAATGTCTTACAAGTGACTGACTGTCCTCAGCACCTCCTAAGCGTTTGTAATATAGGAGAGAACAGAAAAGCTGTCACAGTGACAGATCCTACTATTTGTGACAGTTCTGTTTATGAAAACAAATCCTGGATGAAGACATGTCAGGCATCTCCCAGGGGTACCTCATGTGTTAGCTAAGTGGCCAGCTCACTGCACTGGGAGTTAGTTATTAGATATTCCACTACACTAACCTAGCATTGACCCAGGACTGTTGTCATTTGGCAAAAGACAGGAGCTGTGACTCACTCAATACAAGATAAACACATATGTCAACTATTGGAGAGATTTTTGACTAACCATGGAAGCTGGGGCTAAACCTGCAGCTTTTCCTAACTTACCCATTGTTAGTGACTGAAGGCAGCACACTGCTTTACACACTGATTATTTCAGTCACTAGATCCCTGCCTATGCTTACCTGTTATGTCAGAGAACAGGAGAGAAAACCATGGTATTTAAAATAGAGAGGCAAAATACTAAAAAAAATTCTGGCCACAAAGAAAGATGAGTTTCTAGATTAGACACTGCAAAGAGACTTCCAGCTGCTGTAATCGAGTTCATTGAAGTTTTCTTTGTGCAGTTCTTATGAGGAGTTGACAGGGGACCAAGATAAGACTCTACAATGCTCCTTGCATCATGGTGCACAGATGGAAACTACCACAGAGAAATAACAAAATCTGCCATCATAGACAGATCTGAAAACAGTGGGGTTTTTTTCCATTTCCCTGGAGGAGATGACATCATTGTCAAATAATTTATATCATTTCTGCTTGATTAAGTAAGTTTAAGATTGCAAAAGCATCTATTCAGTACTGCATTATAAATGCACAAGATTTGGAGTTAGAAGGGAGTCCTCAAGTCCTTCCTATAAATAGGAAAGGAGAAGTTATTTACAACTCTCCCATAAAGCTATCCAGTGAGTCACACAGCTGGTATGAAAAAGCTGCAGATCCAGAAAAGCTGAGTCAGAGCTGGTATCCCAGAGAAAGCTGCAAAAGCACAAAGAGGGTAACTGTTTCTCTTTCTGGGGTTCAAGCTGTGAGTTACAAAGCCCTCACCTGTGGAAAGGTGAGAAAGACTGCCATGGCAATTATTTGCAGTCTGTTAGGAAACTAGATTTCATCTCCCTTCTCTTCTGTTTTAAGGATGCAAAGTTTGATCCTTCCCTTCAACCAAAACCAAACTCAAGCCCGTCAAATGGGGAAAGGAGTTACTTAGCACTTGTAACAACTGAGACACATCAGCTTCATGGAAAATGGCAGAGTGAAGCCAGCACAGTCACAGCTAGAGAGAAGAATGTTCCCTTTCGGGTCCAAGTGACAAAAGGACAGCGGTGGACATAATGGAAAGAATATAAAGCCCCTCCTCCACATCTTCCCTGTCCCTTTCAGTGTCCTGGTAGAAGTGGCTTTTTCCAACTCTTCTGCAACAAAAGGAAAAATTAGGGTGTGCTGTGGGAAGTAATGCATCTTTCTGCTCTAAGATGAAGGATCTTCAGTTTTAGCTGAAGAACAGACTCTACTATAAAGAGGAACAACCTGAACATATAAGCTGATCAAAGAGTAAACCAAGCTTCTACAAAGCCACCAAGTCAGAGGCAAACATAATCCTCAGTTGTTATCAGATATTTCCAAAAGAAACAGGAACTGGTCCAACCATACGGGAATAACGTGCACAGGTTTTGTCAGTACAGAATTACTGACAGGTTGTAAACAAAGATGAAATTTCTAACTAAAACCAGAACAATCTGATCTATATCTTATCCTGACAATTGCAGCTCTAACAGTAGAGCCCTCACCCTTCTTTTATCTGCTGTTATTTAATTGATTTAGCTTTTGACATTTAAAATATAACTGACATCCAAAAGAATCAGCTTAATGTTGTCAAGAGTATAGCTCATGGGGTTTTTTTATGTGGAAAATTCTCTTTCAATACACATCCCAAACCATCAATTTTGTCAGCTACCAAGTGAAACTTCTACAACATTAATGAAGAACAGAGTAAACAGGAAAAAAAGATAACCTTCAGAAGAACCTTAGTCCAACAAATACAGATTAACTCACACTTCCTCCAGAAAAATATTTTAAATTAAAAAACCCACCAAAATCCACTAATAAATAAAAATAACTAATTCAATGACAAGTACTGAATTTGGAGTTTTAATGGTCCATTAACAAACTAGTTAGGTTTTCTCAGAATCTCAAAGATTTTAACTATGAACTAGATTATAATTGTAATTTCTTTTCAGCATGACTAACTAGACACACTGTTTTAGACCTGTGCATTGCCTTGTCCAAGTGATGAAACTGTAACTAAAATGTAAAATGTTAAATTTAATCCTGGATTAGACATAACAAAGAAACAAACCCCAAGGCCCCTAAAAGCCAAAGGGCAGGATTGCAGAAAACACAGAAAAAGACCTATCTTATCTTGAAAGTGAGATGCTATGAAATAACAAATCAGGGACTCCTCTTTTTTTCCTTTTACGGATTTGAATTTTACTTCCACATGAAAGCTAAAGCTAAATAATGGTACAGAAAGGATGGAAACATTCAATAGTCATTTCCACTTTCTTTTTAAAAGATTCCAAACAGACTTTTTTTACAAGAAAAAAACCAAAGTACATCAGGCACTTTCTTCAGTTATTTAATGGACTGTAATCACAGAATGTTAGGAGTTGGAAGGGACCTCAAAAGATCACCTAGTCCAACACCCCCTGCCTGAGCAGGATCACCTAGATTAAATCCCACAGGAACACATCCAGATTGGTCTTGAATGTCTCCAGAGAAGGAGACTCCACAAACTCTCTGGGCAGCCTGTTCCAGGGCTCTGTCACCCTCACAGTGGAACAGTTTTTCCTGACATTCACATGGCACTTTCTATACTCCAGCTTGCAGTAATCACTAACTGCAGCATGAACTCCCAAATTGAACCCACGTTAGAAGTCAGTGAAGATCCTAGAAGGTCTGTTTCCCGTCTGAGATGAATCCCAGCCTGAAAGCAGGTGGGCAGAACTTTTCTGAAATGTCAAACTCACCAACGCAAGTCCGTCCATCTGCTGCAAACTGGTATCCTTCAACACACTCGCAGCGGTAGGTTCCTGGCTGGTTATTGCAGACTGCATTACTGCCACATAGACCTGGTTGCTCTGAACATTCATCAACATCTAGAATATTGTAAGGATTGCAATTATAACAAAGATTCATTTCATAGTGATGTCAGAAAAACAGAAAGCGTACGAATGTTGAATAATAGCTGGCTTGCCTATTTAAGCAAGGAAGGGACAGGAAATCAGATAGGAAGGAAGAGCCATTGAGAAACAAAATGCAGCCAAAGACTGCTGGGGGAGCATAAACTTTAGGGAAGGCTTCCCCTTTCATTATCCATATACATCTCTAATGTGTTGCTGTTCAACTCACAGCACCAGAGAACTGGGAGGGACATTGTGATGTTTGCATTTGCAAGTTGGTTGGAATAGAGGGGCAGAGTTGGGTTTTGGTGTTGTTTTTTTTTTTTTCAATTAAACCCTAATTTGAATTAACTAATAGATTATCTCCTAGACACTTTCACCTTTTGAAAAGAAGTATTTCTGCCCAAAATACATTAAGAATAAAGAGCTGGGAAATAAAACTCTCCTTGAGCAGAAGGGATTTTCAAAGAGATCTTGAAGAGGATTATTTCAATGGGTTCCACATATCTGTGCTCTGCATGTGCACATGCCATTCCTCCTCTCCCTTAAAAACTTTTAACCTAGTTGACTCATTTTAACCAGAACTTGCATTACAGTAAGTTTCTCACGGCTAAGTTCCCATGGATTTTATGAAAGGACAAACTGGGTAAGAAAGATGCTTTGTAAGCCAGCAAAGCCTACCCATGTTTGAGACTTCAAGAGAGTCAAACCTTCTTGCTTTGGTTATTGAGATGCAAGAGCCATCCCAGCACCCCTCCAACTTAGCTTTCCCCAAACCAGACTCTCAGGACAGTTCATTCTACTGGATTATCTATCTAGTCTCAAGGTCAGTACATTCCAAGCAAACAAAATGCTACAATAATGAACGTTTTCTGATACCATAACAAACGTTTCCATCTCCACGGAAGCCAATCGAACATTCACAGAAGAAACGATTGCCAGTTCCTGGACGACACATGGCATTGGTGTCACAGTTGTGGGTACCAGTGTAGCAAGGATTCCGGTTAATATCAGCGGAACCATCTAACAAGAGAGACCATATTTATCCACACTTAAAATCTATCCAAGTAATGACACAAAGATAATGCCCACAAAGATATTGCTTGCAGTACGAGTGAAACAAGAGGACACTTTTTGCACAGGGAAAAGGGGACTTGCAGGTGATATGTGGGACATGAATCTCAGACATGGCAATAGCACCTGTATTCCTTGTTACTTGTGCAAAGGACTGCCGAGTTAAACAACAGAGAAGCCTCTCTAAGGAGCCAGACTGACAAAGGTAATGCGTGTTTCAGCCACAGACACTAGACTCAAAATGTGAATTCTTAACATGTTGTTTATTTTAATTAGTAGAACTTTATCACTATAACAGACATATGTGAGCCCAGCCTATTTTGTAGTCATCTGGTGTGCATGCATTTTCTAATTGCTCCTTTTCATTTTTCCTGATTGTAGCGCAAACAAATTTGTACAGCTCACCCAAAAAATATACTTCATAGGCTGCCTACCTTCCAAGATAAAATGTCATGTTTTAAGGTAATTCATAGAAACTAGCTGTTTCAATGACAAATCTTATTCCCCTCTTTCTGACAATACAAAAAAAAAAAAACCAAACCCAAACATTAACAGAGGAATATAGATTGGGTAAAGATAAATTATGCACTCTGTATATCTGAGCAGCAGGAAATTCAAAGTGATGTGTTGAGAGAATTAGAAACAAACTCCACCAAATTTCAAGAGGAGATAATCACTTAAGTACTCTTACCGAAGTAAAACCACAAACTTTGATCAGTCCTATTTATCTTCTTAATTGAAGGACTCAGACTTCTACTGAATAATGCAGCAAACTAATATAACTTAATTTAAATGAGCTAAGGTAGGCTAATATATATACGTATATAAAAGCTTGCTCTCAATTACAATAGGGAAAGAGAAATATTTTTAATTCATACATACCACTGATTGGGCCGATGGAATTACTCATAGCATATCGCAGAATCTGTTCATCTTGGTTGTACAAGACAAACACACTGTCCACTGAGAGCTGCTGAGTAGCAGAAGCAGCATGGTGAGAGTCATCGTGAATGCATTCCTCAAACGAGATGGTTTGTCGCCACTGATAGGCGCCCGTGTACGTGGAAGCAACTCCATCCCTTTCTGGCTCTGTCACTGTGTACTCCCTGGTAGATGATGAAGTGATCACTGCAACATGGCAACAGACATGCTGATCAGAATAGAGAGCAAAAAATACTCTACACAGTGATATCTGTGGACTTGGGATACAGGCTGAGTAACATGAATAACACTTTTAAAAAGGCAACGAAATCTGAAAGTGGACGTATTTCCACGCGAAGGCACAGGAACTTGACTTGGCTTACTGTGTTCTTGGGTATCACAGCTTTGAGGATTCATGTAATTTATCTTGACATAGTTTAATAACTTAACTTCACTTTGTGGGTTATCAGGTAAAGACAGGAAAATTCAACTCAGGAAACCCGAAGATTTCTTTATATGAATTTACATAATGACTCTATATCATAGAAGGACAAAAGCCACCTCACCAGCACCAAATTACACCCACTTTTAGCACATAGTGATCTATTGACCTTAGATTTTGACAGATTCTTGAGGAAGATGCAGCTCAGAGTTCTTGTGTGCTTCACAACTGTTTTCTACATTGTGAAAAATTGTAATCAAAACTCTTCAAAGCAGATCTGGGCTTGTTGATTCTCCCACCAACAGAAAGCTCCTATTATTCTTCATATACTCCACTATTCTTCACATGGACACCAAAATACACCTGTATTATACACCACTTGCAACGGTTGGCAACAGATGGATTTCTGCTAAGTAGTGATCTGTTTAATATGCCATAGGACAGCAGAACTATTTGAGTACTGGTTAATCAGATACAGTCTGAAGGATACTTCCTTCCAACTCCTGACCACCCCTCCATGGTGACAGCATTTCTGATGAGAAGGAAAACATTCTATAGAGCACACTGCCCAAAGATTGGTGCCAAAACTCTGAAGTCATTCAGCACAAAGCAGAAGCTTCCTACTGCCTCCAGCTCCTCCTCTTCACAGTCCATTACAACAGGCAAAGCAGCAACTAGCTCCCAAAACCAAACATTAGTGGATATGAGGCAGTGATAATGCAACTACACCATTTTCAGCTATGTCTAGCAATCAAAGTGTGCTCTTGGAGCAAAGAGTACTCTCTCCAGTATCCGGAGAGTACACGCATCTGGGTGTACCACAGGCTGCTGCTTCTTTACTGCTGGCTGACCAGCAGCAACGGTCCAACCTCACTTTGTTTTTGCTGTGTTGAAGCATCCATAATTTTATCGGGGAAGAAGAAAGCAAAAGAAGGGAGATTCCCCTGTAATTAGTGAAATGAATGATGGCTCTCAGTCTGAGATAGTCTCTGTCTGAGATAAGGAAGAGAAGTACTGAAGAGACAATGGAGAAGACTGACAAGGGAATTAACATGCCACTTGCTCCAATTTCAGCTCAAATAATACTGAAAATTCTTGTTACTAACACAAGGCACAGTCATAGCAATGCAGTTTATATGACACATATTGATAAAAACTGGTTTGCACAATCTCATTAAACAAGACCAAAGCCCACTTAATGACATACTATACTTAATGGTATACAGCAGCACAGCTAAAAAAAAAAAAAGTTTTATTCCTTTCTTTTTCTTTCAGATTGTCTTATTCTTCGCACTAAGAAATGTGAATTCTCTTGTAATTTCATTCTTAGGGAACCTTACCAGAGCTAGAAGTGTGATAGAGTTCAGTGTATGGTTCTATATGGACTGATGCACCAGATGGGATCTCAGGTATTCTGCCCTCCATATCTGTGCTGATGGTAAGGTGACCATGCTCATCAATTCCACTGAATTTCTGCTTTATAACCAGCTTCTCACTGTTGCCAAGAAAAGTTACTTCAGTTTGCCGTGTAAACTCACCACCTAAAGAAACAACATTAGTTAAACCACTTAAGAGATTTCCGATTCCTGCTATTCAAATTACTGCTTCTAATAGATTAAATAGAAATTACTATTTTCTGCAAGCTTTGATGCAGCATAATTACTAATGTTTTGGTTTCTACAGAAATAACTTTCAGAGCTATACTGATAACATCCTTTGATACTGCAAGGAAACTATCTTTTCTTAAGCACTATACATGCTAAGTTGAAAGTAAACCTGAAGAAGTGGGGTCTTTTTAAATGAAAAAGCAATAACAATAAGTAGTAGGCCTTATCCTGCAAGTTAAAATGGGAAATGAGTGGTACATTTTAAAGAAAAGCTGCATTAAAAATACAGTGAGTTAAAAATAAATAAATAAATAGATAGATGCTAAGATAGATAGATAGATCTGGTACTTAAGTAGATCTGCTTCCAAATTAAAACCAAATGAAATGTATTTTATAATTTCCAAAACAAACCCACCAAATCCAAGAAAACCCCCCAAAAAAATTATGTTCAACTAAATTCATAGTACAGGTCAGTAAAGGTAAAATTTTTTTTACAAGAAACACAGATTGGATCTACAGCTTGAGTTTATGTACACAACTAGACTTGGCTTCAGGGTCTCATGAAAAGCTGCTATTATGAATTCGGTTTTCCGTCAAATAAATTCACAGAATCATTTTCATCTCAAGCAGAAAATACTTGTGTTAGGAATTTCAGACCTTCATGAGATCAGATTTTCATTTCTCTTTTGCTCCATCAGTTCAGTCAGCCAATTAGTCACGTTTGACCCCTTGTAGATCAGGGAAGCTTTTTTATGTGTGTCTGTACACTGGTACCAAAAATTAAAACCTTTTTAATACTCTTGCACAGGAATTGGCCAAGTCATTCTTCTTTCTAACAGCCTTATATGCTTGTGCACTGACAGTAAATTAAAAAGGCCAGTAACTATACATTGCAAGAAAAATGGCGAGAAGCTTGATTACAAACCAATCCATTTGCATTTCAAAATAAATGTTTTCATTCTCTATTACTTCTAAATACACATTTATTTTCTCTCAAGACAGACAAAAAGCATAGCACAGTTTTTGAACATTATTTTAACTTAGAAGTTACCAGTAATACTGAATCCATTTTTATATCCTTGCTGTTCCACGGCAAACATCCATCCTATGATGCCTCCAATAGAAGCGAGAGGCAGTAACGAATAACCCAAAGCCTCTGGGATTGTGCTGATAGCAGTGTAGGCACGCCCTTGGTTCATCACAACGTAGGAGTGGAGGTCAGTGTTCTCGAATATAACTGGAACAGGGTTATTTCCTACAAAGATTTTTCCTTTGACCTTCCCGTTGACTCTCTGAGGAGAACCTGGCAAATCAATACAATGCCTCAGTATTAAGCGTATAGTTCTCATATACTCTCCAAGGAACGTGTTCATAGCGTAATATCTTCAAAGATATTAGCATTGAAATAAACATCAAACAAAATGCTCACTGAATTCAACAGACAGGAAACCATCTACAAACTGTGTGGATTTGCTTACGCACTTACATGCGTGCATGTGTGTGTTGTCATTATACAAATGACTAAGTGGCCAAAATGCCTGAAGAGATGCCCTTTATCCCAATTAACAGTTTTGTCTGCAAGGATAATTCTATAAACAGACTAAGCTGTTATAGTCTCTCTGACTGCAACTGCTATATACAAACCTCTTCTGAAGATGACACTTTGTATCAATACCTACTGAATGTAGAGTTGTTCATGCCCTATTAAGGGGCTACCGCTGCTAGGGATTAGAACAATTGACCTGTTGTTCTGTCCTATTCTATTTCTTGATACAAAATTATTGACCATTTTATGACATGTCCATGTTTTACAGAAGCAGCTACTTTGGATTGCTGGTTTGCTTCTGGATATAATTTCCTATGTGCAAATTCAAATGCCATCATCATCATTAAATCTTTCTTTTCTGTCTCTGGAAAATACATTTTTAAGAGTTGAAAGCTAAGTAGTATGTTTTACTTTCCCGCCTCATAAAACACAAAGTCTGCAGTCAGCTATTTTAGTTGTTGAAATGCATCTATACTCTGAGTCAGGTCAGTATGAGGATTACAAGTGTATACATAAGAAATTCCTTTATGGATTTTACACAGGAACAAAGTTTAAATGGGTATCTGACAAAAATCTGGTAGATTAGTCCTTTAGAAAAGGAGCTTAAGAGTCAGACAAAGAGGAGCCATGCTCTTTAATTTGATGATCAAAGTTAATTTGTTCATTCCCTTTGATCTGTCCTATTCTAGAGTGGGGACCAAATCAGGTCCTAACATATTGGAACTTCAAGACTAATTCTAGCAATAAACACTGAATGTTACACAATCTACTAAATTACATCAGTTGATGTTAAGAGTTAATTTTTTCTAAAAAGTCATGTTAAAATAATTTGCTTCATTCAAAAATTACACCATTTTAGAAAGTATAGCTTGCTTCTTATAATACCTTTTGACATCTCAGTCTTTCAAATATTTAAACACATCTCTTAGTATTGAAAACAGGTTTGTCTCATTTAAGAATGCCATGTGCAGTCACTGCATATGTGCCCAATTTTCTAAACAGTTACCTTCTGCTACACATTGTCTGCCATTTCCTTTGTAGCCAGCAATACAACTACAACAAAATCCGTTGGGATAATCTTTGCAAATAGCATGAACAGAACACTGGTGGCGGTTGTTAGCACAGGTCTGCTGGACATCTGTGTGGTAACGAAACACTAGAAAATAAAACCAGAAATTTATACTTCATGTAATTACTACAATACTCACATATCCCTGGTTTATTTTAAAAATATCTCTAGGCTAACTTGGCCAGTTGTTGGGTTTGGGGTTTTTTTTTCATTTTTTCTTTAAGGAAAGTAAATAATGACAATTGATTTTTGCCAACCTTGCAATATGCCAGGAGTCTACTATTTTGCAGAAACCATCAGGGCTTGCTTCAGATATTAGAAATTTGTTCAGTTCTATAGACTTCAGCAGACCTATATTAGTATAGATCAGTTGAACTGTCTTGGTGAAACTAAACATACAATAATCCTATTCTGTCCTTATTTCTAAACCAAAGTGAAAAGAAGACTTTCCAATTCAGAACAAAACACATCAGTATGGTGCCCAGGACAGTGCACCAACCAATGCACCCTGTGATCCTAATTGGTTTACCCTATAATTTCATAGGCATAGCAATTCTCACGTCTGCTTCAAGAAACAATTACCATCTGGGTAGTCAGTCAGACTGTTTTGACCATTCCACAACACTTCCTCAGAAGTTAAAAATCACTAATCCTGCCCTTGTAAAACTGCAGGCCATGAAACCCTAATCAACCTTTTCACAGCAGTTACTATTCCCAACCTTTGTTACATCACCTATGTTCAGTACCACTTCTGTGACAGGAAATAAGCTAGTTTTCAGCAGAAGTGATAAGACCCTTACACCAGGAACAGTCACTAATGAAGCCATTAAACTTTAGCTCATACCTTTAACGACAGTCCTGAGCAAAAATGAAGGCTGGCAGTTGCTGTTAAGAAAGCATGGCCTTTAGGAATGCAATTATCTCTATAGAAAGCCTTCCTTAGGAGAGATTCAGATTCCAGAGACACACCACAAACGTGCTCTCTTGTGAGCTTCACTGGGGTACTAGCTTACCAGACTGGTAAGATCTGAATCTGAAGCGACATCCATGTTAACTACCTTGATGAATAACACAAAATTATTACATGTATCCATATTTTCAGGTATGAAGCTAGTGAGAAGGAAACAGATTATTCCTCTAGTAGTTCTATTTACTGCACACCTGTTTTCTATGACCTATCCATCTTAGAAGACCTTACCTATACCAGTTTCATCAAATTCTTCCACATCAATGACTTGGGGTTGCTGTGGGGGGAACTGCTGGACCTGGAATTGGCGAGGTGGAGCTTTTGCTGTTGGGAAATCTTGATGAATGTAAAAAGACTCAGTTGAAGGTGCTCCTGTTACATCTTGGTATGAAGTCAGAAAGTCTTCTGCAGCTAACTGAGGAACACTATACGTAACGTGGTGCTGATCCTCTTCTGTGCTGTCTGTGCTGCTAGTAACATACTGCTGTCTTATTTCAGTGGAGCCATAGTCTGACAGAAATGGCTTTGAAGTAATTTCCTGGTCTTGTTCAGTGGCCTCTAGGCTCTCCAAAACTCCTCTGATCTTGGCAGGCACAACACTGTCCGAGGAACTACTGATCTCAAACACCCAGACACCCTGTTGCCCAGCATTGCTGCTTCTGTCAAAGAGAAGCATGTGACAAATCACAATGATCAGCATGAGTCGTGTGGTATGTCTAACTTATGCAAAATGTTCTGTCTTCACTGAGAAAGATCAGGAAAAAACTGCCAAATTATCTACATTCTTATCTATAGGTAGAGTTTATTTACAAACCACCTCGACAGTTTGAATAGCATATTTTCTCTACACTCAGAGATCTCTTCTTAAGAATTTCAAAGTAATGGGAACAGAAAGAGATGTTTGAGCCAATAAGGTCTTGCTAACACTTATTAGAATCTTTTAATTCATTCCCTTTCCTACTTGTTGACTTTTTCTTTTCAAAATAAGACTGCCCAGGACAGACTGCAAGGAGTTAAATTCTGAAGAAGTTCTATTTTTAGGAGTGCTCCATGTACAGCAGTTCTTACCAGTGACAATGTAACTAAGGGCTTGATAAATTAGACCAAAGTTCTTATATTCCTCAAGAGGAATATTTATTAGTGACAGACTTTGAGACTTCTCATGCAATAGCTAACAGGAACTTATACTGACTCGTGCTACAATTAAGAAAAATATGGAACTCCAATGCTTTCTGAAGAAGCTTAAACAAAGAAAAAAAAACATACTTGTGCAGGTTTCTAAGGCTGTCTTCATCATTAGCAATGACATAGTAGGATCCTGGTTTTTCCCAAAAGTAGTAGTTTGTAGAGGCTTGACTAAAGCCAACCATAGCAGGAATCTTTCCATCTTCATTCTTGGAGAATGTACTATAGAACTGCAAGCTATCTTCTGGATAAAGGAAAATAGCATAGGAACTGGAGTCAGAAGAGGCTAAAACAGCCTGGAATGTGTTTCTCTGTGGAAAAAAAATTAACATCCATTTACTCATGGAAAAATAATCGAGGCAGACTACAGAGTAACTTTTTTTTTTAAACACAAAGTCAAAATCAAAATTTCCATCACACATAACACATCATGCACTTCCTAGGAGAAATCAATTATTATGCAAGTTTATGTTTTGCTAAGGCAGTCTTAAGATTTAGCATGCATAAACACTAAAAATAAAGCATTATCAAAATAAGTTAATCTGTTAGGAAAGGGGCCAGAGAGGCTGCCTAAAACATAACAATTCTAGAGTACTGTAACATGCATAGGATGCTATATCATCTCCTTAAAATAAAGTGTGCTAGACTAAACAGAAAAATTCTGTAAACAGCACATTTAAAGAAGAGTTCATGTTTCATGTTGCTGTGAGTGTCTCTTCCTGTTGGAACGCTCCTACTTACTGTAGGAACCATCAAGACAATACCTCAGACATCAGCTATTCATTGCTACCAGTGTGCAAAAGCATTACTGTGAAGACAATGGTTCTGTCAAGTTAGGCAAAGAAATTAATCTTGGATAAAATATGATTTTACAAGTTGTGGTAATATTCTCGACTATGTATGGTGAGCAGGCTCATCAACTGGGATAATTAGTGTGTATAAATTTACATATCTTTGCAAGATAGTAGCTAACAGTTTAAAAAAGGAAAATGGTTTGCAAGTAACTTCAAACTGTTTCTTCATTCAATGCTAGCTACAAAGCATGACTTTTGTGACTGCAGCACCCAAAAGGGATTCACAGTCTGAAGTTCCTATTAGTCTGCATACCTAATAGATTTTAGATACCATGATGTTAACATGGCTTAAAAGTGTTGAAAAAATGCAAGCCAACTCAATTAAATTGCACAGATGGAGGGAGAGTTGTCAGGGAATACAAAGAAATCAACTATGTAGATTCAAGTATTTTCTTTTGAGTTAGTAAAATATTGTAAAATAAAAATCTTTTTAAAATTCTGGAAACTCCTATTTTGCTACAACCTTTTCAACAACAAAATACATTCTTAACTGTACAGGATTTGTTTAAACACAAAGGAATTGAAGCCTTGAAAACATCAGGTTATAGAGTGACATTTCAGTTGAACATATTCCCATCATGTCTTAAAGGTCTAATCAACATTCACCTTTTCTTCCAAAGCATCATCTTCTCCCGGTTCCTGGTAAGGAGCCACGAGTTTCCAGGTAACAATGACAACACTGCTGGGATCAAAAGTAGTCTCAGGAAAACCACTTCTGATGTAGTCTGATGCAAGTTGCAAGACATTTGAAGATGAATCTTCTCTGTAATACACATTTCCACGTCCATCTGTTGTGTCCAGGTCAGCCATAAAAGGAGCAATAGCCCCAAAACTGACTGGGAATTGACCAAGATATTTTTCTTCATTTGAAGGTTCATTCACTGCAATAATCCCATTAGTGACTAGTTAATAAAAAGGTGAAAATCATAAGATAGATACTGTTCATATGGCTGTCCCCCACACTTATGTGGTCTACATCACATTACTTTCATTGCATTTCCAAAAGAAATTGAGTCAAAATTTCATCTTGTATTTGTAAAGTAACTTTAAGTTTTGGATTTGTATCTCATGTCAAAAGTCTTGGGATTTCAGCTACCCAAACCTAGAGGTCCACCTTATGGATAGAACAACCTTTTTTCCCTCTAATATAGACTTTAGCTATTTAAATTCCAGGTGCTTAGTCCCTCTTCTAACAAAGATATACATAACCACCACATTTCACAAATTCCCAAGTCTTTCTCAGACCAAGACCCAACACAACTCTGAGTGTGTTGGGAATTGTGTACACATCTTTCCAGATGACCAAATGCTCAGGTGACACTTTCAGCTGTTAACGCTCCTGAAAAGTAGTTTTACACCAGCATGACTTGTGATGGTAAAGATGAAGCAATTATTTGCAACAGTTACTTTTTCAGTTAAGCACCAAGCTAGATTCTTACCTGGTGTAGAGTGAGCTACAGAGAAACTGTATCAAAGTCATAGCATAACCCTGGGAATCTGGGCTTGGATCGTGACAGCAGAGGTGAGTGCTGAATCTGAACAATTTAGAAAGCTAAAAGAAGGTGGGTGGTGGGAGAAACTGAACAGTCCTGTCTTGTTGCACACACACATAAATCATGACACAACAGGCTATGCCATTCCCACGAAAATCCAGCTAGAGAGTCAGGACACAAGCGGGTCACTTGAGCTTTCCTTGCTACTACAACACTGCCTCAGAAGCTGACAGAACTTCTGAGCAAAGAACTAATCCATACATAGATGCTCACCCAAAAAACTGCTTCATGTTTAAATACTGTAACAACTTGGATGAAAGTCTCCTTGGAAGATGTACAGATTGCTCTTTGTCTGGCCAGGAGAGCTCTAATTTCCACTAGAGCTGCCTCACACACACAGAAGCAGCAAGACCATATATGACAGGCCTTGAGGCAGTGCATAAGATGGTCATGCAGTTTTTTGTCCTTGGCCCTTCTTATAGATCTGTATGGCACTGTATGAACTGGACACATACAAATGTATTTCCCAGTGTCTGACAACCTAATAACGGGGCACATCTGACTACCTTCAGGCAGCCAGACCCTCAACACTCTAGAGCTGCTGCCATAAATGCACATGACTCAAAGGGACAGAGGTCCCAAAACTGGCACCACAAACTATGAAACTACAATTACAGTCTCTCAGAGGTTTGTCATTCACAGGGATTCTTGCAAGTTACAGAATCATGGTATGTTAGGAGTTGGGAGGAACCTCATCCAGTCCAATCCCCCGCCAGAACAAACTGCCATTGGGTCTTTTCACATGTTCAAGAGATTCAGAATGTTCCACAATCTTTATGAATTCTTGAAAGAGGGTCAGAATGGCCATCATGATTCCGATGGCGAGCCATCTAGCCCAGTTGTGTGTCCCCCAAATACCTGATAGCTTATGGATTCATCAGACCAAGAGAAGGATGTGTACATACTCCTCCAACCACAAGGGATTCCCTGTGGTCAGAGGAGTATGACTGTTTATTCATCCTCTCCTTAAGTTTTGTTAAGTCTTCCCTTCAACACATATAAACTTTATTTATCCACAAAATCCCTTAAGAAGGAAATCCACAGATCTTTATCTTATAACCTGAGGTCTCCCTTACTTCTATTTGTTTTTAGTCTGGCTGTCAGCTTCATTTCATGCTCCCTAGTTTTTGTATCGGGACATATTGGTCCAAACTCAAACTCATTGGGCGTATTGGTCCAACAGTCAAATCCTACCCAGTGTCTCCTCCGTAGTTCTGCAGAATGAAGATGCCCAGCTTATTCACATACTCCATCTATAAGAGCTGATCCCTGTCTCTGATCTTTCTCATTGTCTCCAAATTTTTCTTCCCCTCTTCTACTATATACATTTGGAAACAAGGAGGTCAGTACCACTTATATTCTTCAAGTCACAGAGAAACTATAGTTCTTCCAACCTTGTCAGGGAGGTTGGCAACATGTCTTGGCAATCTCCTTTCAAATCTGGATCACCACTACTACCACTACATATAGCAAATCAGATAAACTGTACTATGGGAACTCAGGCTACAAATCACCCCTTCATATACAGCACACACCTATACCTTGAACCCTGCTTTGGCCACCTAAAGGATCAGAACATGTCCCTGCATGCAGTTTGGTGTATAACTGATGATGGCTAGCATAAACCATTAGGTCAACTGGTATAGCTCACTTGGTATATCAGAATTTACTTTTAAATGATTTGACATATGCTGACTGTATTGTCTGTGTATGTATAATTTCATTATCTGCTAGAGTGAAAAATACTGAAATAGTTAAGATCATGTAAAATATGTTAAGTTGGCTTTATGGATGAATAAATATAAGACATATATAAGCAGTATATATTTTACACAAAAATTATGGGAATCAAAGGTCACAGATTGACAGTTAGAAGTTGGAAGGGACCTTGAAAGATCATCTAGTCCAACACCCCTACCTGAGCAGGTTCACCTAGATCAGGTCACACAGGAACACATCCAGGTGGGTTTTGAATGTCTCCAGAGAAGGAGATGCCCCAACCTCTCTGGGCAACCTGTTCCAGTAGTCTGTTACCCTTACAGGTCAGGACAGAAAGGGAGAGAAGCTGAATATTGTGATTTTTTTTCTTCTCTAATCATTTGTGCTTTAACAGTGACCACAGATCCTAAGGTGAACTATGACTTTTAGGAATACAGAACTAAAAAAAAACCAGTCTGGGTTACCCCAGTCTGGACCTTGAAATTGCAGACAGACATGCAACAGAGATCTAGTCCATAAAGGTTCCCAGAACCTCTGTAACATCTGTACAGCTGACAATGCCTCTCATCCCTGTACAGCAAAGCTAAAACTTACTCTGAAAGTTAAAAGCCACTAATTACACTATACCACTGAATTATTGCAGGGGAGATGGTGGGCATTAAGACATTTTAGCAAGCAGATGCACTTTACCTTCAAAGTAATAAACTGAGAGTAAATTAAAAGCTCTCCCCTTCCATCTCCTTGCTTATGCTTTTTGTACACAAGCACCCCTACTACCACTCTAAATCCTCTTACGAGACATGACTGGTGTTTGAAGTATTTTAAACAAATTCCACGCTCTTCATCAGATTTGGTATGTGCAGACTTTGCTGCTGCATGGTCCCCCATTTATGGCAGAGATTAAAATAACATTAAGAGAAAATACAATCAGGACTAGTTAATACTACAGAACAAAGTAGAGACCAGAAGAAAAAACCCTAACATTTGTCCTTCCTCTTTTCACCTATTAGGAGCATGCTTCTAACCATTCATTTCCTATCTTGCTACAAAACTTGAATGTAGCAAGTAATTTTGATAAGGAGATGAAAAAATGTCAACCCCATTTTCATCTGTTTGTAGTTTATAAGTGAGACTGCTCAGTTTTAAATGTTAAGGGAATGTTTGGTTGCAAGCACCCATCACCCAGAAAACATTTGGAAGCCACTAAATGAAAATAAGTACGCACACTGCTCACTTTACAAAGGGATTTTTAGTCTAAAGAAAGTTCACTGCTAATGAAAAAAAAATTTCACATATAACAATATATTTATATTGACAAAGATGATGAATAATATGATTTAACTTTATCCTGTTCCTATTAGGGTCACAGAGGGAAGTTGGGGTATGAACCCCAAAATGAAGAGATGTAATTCAGCGTAAGTACTGAGTTTCATTAAAGTGTCCCTCTAGTCAAAAGGAAAGGAAAAAAATAGCCTCAGGTGGGTGTTGTCTGAGGACCAGCTGTACTGTACATCTTTCCTTTTTAGGGTATAATACTATTTAACTTGACAAGAAACTAATACAGATGTATTTTTAGCATGTTAAACTTCTGGATTACACACATAGTTAACATACATTTGTGGCTTGCAGCAGAACAAATCACACAGGCTTTACTATAGTCCACAATGAAAAACCAAGGGAGGCAATGAAGTACAAATTAACAAAGTACTTCTACTGAAAGAAAAAGTGTATCCCTGTGTGTATAACAAAATTAAACTTTCAAACAACTGATGAGGTCTTTTTCCTTGTTCAGTTGCTAGGCTTTGTGAGGACTTGAATACTTCTGAGTAAAAGAGTTTAGAAAATTTGAATTTACTTGCATAATGAAGTGCCAGTAGACTTAAAGCAACCGAATTTTCTAAAACAAACACAACCAACTATTAATTTAGGAAGTTAACAAAAGTAACTATTAACAAATTGATCCAAGTTTGCCTTAAAGGACTCTTAATTCTTCCCTGGAAGAGGGCAATCCTTAATCCTTTAGCTTTTCCCCACCAGTGAGACCTCGTGTAAACAGAAAAGGCATTATTAAAAGTATGCTATTGAAACAAATAAACTAGTATGAGTAAGTGATAGGATTCAGTGTTAGAAACCTTGCAAAGGAAAACACCATGTTAAAGATTACAGTATGTGAAAGTCTGTTTCCACTTATAGGAGAAAAACAAAACCCACCAACAAAACAAAACCACAACCCTCTCTTCTCTGAAAAGAAAAAAAAATACTTGTTGCCAAGGACTTTATGACAAATTGATACTAAACAATACTTCCTCAAAAACTCCTTGACTTTTTATTCATGTGTAGAGCTAATGACTTAAACAACATGGCTTCTCAACTGTTGGGAAAAATAGAGAACCCATGTAAATTTCAACTACTTGAAGGCAAAACCTGCAAAAATCAAGCACTCAAAAATGTATTGCATTATCCTGATGAACTATACAGAAAGACATATTTCATCACAACTCAACACTGATCCAGGTATTCCTCCAAATATTATGATAGATTTCAACTGATACGTGTTAATTTTATCAGCTTGATAACATTTACTATCAATGCTTTAGTAAAATCTGAACAACATCATAGACTTCAGTAAGTACTTACTGCCAACATACAGTAATACTGTGTACTGAGAAGGTGCATTTAAGAACTGCTCAGTACCTTTCCTTCACAAGTATACTTCTTTCCCTCCTCTCACACCATTTGTACCATGCTTCTGTTTAGCAATACTTGTGGCAGATAAAATGTAAGTTAAGTCTCTGCATATTATGTAGACTGATACATACAGACTTCACCTCTATTAAAATTGTCCATCCTTAGTACTGAGCAATCATGCTGCAACAGCTTTAACAGCGATTCTGTAAGAGCCTTTATACAGGTATTCTCCTAGATAAAAACTAACTAGAATTGTTCCTGTTTCATGGCTTGAGCAAGTAACAAGATCATTAAACTAAAAAAATCTATTATTGTTAACCAATTTATTCTATGGAAACTCTGTCCTCTTTCTGTCACTTATCTGACACCTTACTTGTTATCTTTGTTTTTCAGTAACTGAATACACAGCCCACTATCTTTCAAGAATACGAACGTGCTTTAAAGTGCATTTTTTTAACTTGGGTTGGCTAATCAGTGACCAAACTTACAATACGGACAACAAGACAATGAACTAATGGTCAAACAGATGCCTGAACTCCACTTAATTACTTCATCTTTACTGCCAGCCTCAGTTAACATTGAATTCCCACACAGGCATAACCTGAATCCCTCCAAAATTTGGATTTCATATGCCATTTCAGGATTTATCTAGGTAGGGGCAGTGTAGACAATGAAATAGCACAACTTAAGTGTCAGACTAATATAATTCAGTGTAACACAAGCATGTTGAATCTTCAATGAATAACCATAAATCAGACTTAAGTACATGGAACTATATGAAATTTTGAATGACTGAGATGACATGGAGATCTAGTTTCCCAAGTGTCCCCAAAGTTGCATCTCAGACCCATGGTGCTAAAGCACCTTGGTTTAACTGGACAGGGAGGCGGGGTTTAACTTGATAAAACAGATAGTGCTCTTGGAGCATTCTGAAAACATGCTGCCGTTTTAAACACTTTTGTCCAACTACTTCAGAGCAGCTCTACTCCAGACAACCTGTTTTCAATCCCACCTTGATATACTGAACATTCTCCACTACATAAACATGCACACACAACTCCAGGATGCAGAGGCACACACACACACGGCTGAGCTCTGCCTGCAGCCCAAAGCCTGCAAATGCTCTGGATGCATATTCCCCCTACCCAAGAGACCCTTGAGCAAGGAATAGCTCAGAACCCCAAGACACTAAGTGGCCTCAGCACTCTCAGTGCTAACACATACAAGACTTGGACCTGTCAGGCTGCCGGATAGACACCCATAGTTTGAGTTCTGCGACTTTGGCATGTTAAAACACACAACACAAAACATAGCCCACAACAAGGATGTTTCTTAGCTTGACGTACTCTCTGTGCAAGAGCACAGAAAACGCGAGGGGATGGTGCTCGCTCTCAGTAACGAACCACATTCTCGTTCCTGTCCTACTGTATGTTTCATTGCCTCCACAGGCAAAGAACCCGCAACAGCCGCAGTGTGAGCAGGAATCATACCGGGCCGACACCTGACTGAACACCACCGGAACAATTAAGCTCTTTGAGCCGAACCCTGACCGCGGCACTCACGCAACCGACGTTAAACCCAATAAGCACCACCACGTACCAACCCAAAACCAGGCAGCGCGACGGCAAGGTAGCGAACCCCCCGAGGTGCCCCGACGGCCTTTCCGAACACCCGGCGGCCGGAGCGGAGCCCCACACCCTCCCGGCCCCACACTCACGTAGAGGGAGCGGACGGCGGCGCCGTAGAAGCGCAGCGCCGTGCTCAGCTCCAGCGCCGCCGAGCGCGCATCGTCCCCGTGTTCCAGCGCGGCATCGCCGTGCTCCTCTCCGTGCGGCAGCAGCGCCGGCCGCTCGGCGGGCAGCGCCAGGGCCGGCAGCGCCAGGGCCAGCAGCGCCCAGCTCTGCGCGACGCGCATCCCGACGGCTGGTGGCGCGGCAGGGCCCTCCCGNACTCCCGCAGCCCGGCGTAGGGGGAAGAGCGAGGGCGGGTCGGTCCCGGCGTGGGGCTTCGCCCGCCGCCTCCGAGCCTGCGAGAGCAAAGCGGCCTTAGCTCCGGCTCGGGGGCTGGGGCTGTCTCCGGGGGCGCTGGGCTGGCAAGGCTCAACGCTTTCGGGGTCAGAAAGCTTGTGGGGTGAGGAGCTCGGGAAAGTAAATCGGTGCGGGGTTGTAGGCTGCTGACAGACGCTCTCCAAGCCGCGGCTCTCCCAGGAGCGGTGGGGTTTGGGCGCTAGTCTGGGAAATGCGGACACCAAGTGGGTCCAGCAGCTGCGGGTATCTTCCACCAGTGCTGATCACACGAGCTGAACACCAAGATCAACACGAAACTGAGCTGTCAACCGCTATTCTGTCTTCTGAAACCACTTTGACACCAGGTGCTTACTATCGGGGAGGAAATTAAGAAATGCACTCAAAAGTGTTTCATAAATTAACATTATCAGTGTCAGAGCTGTGTTTGATTGTAAAATAAAAGACTCGCTGATGATGTGAGGCACATAGAAAAGGCATTCTGACAATGTCTTCTTGGTTTACAGCTCTCAAGAAACACTTAGAGGAACAGATACATTTCATACATCTTTCCTAAAGCTTGCAAGTGAAGACAGTGGTGATTAAGGATTAAATCTTGTCCAGTAAAGCATATATCATGGTATTTCCACAGAACATCTACAGCAGAAAATCACCTGAGGGAAAAGCCGCTGAAATGTTACCCACATGCTTTTACGTGGCCTTTTACTTTTCTTTAAACGCCAGCTCTTTTCCTTTTAATTTTTCTTAAAGAAAATGTTATTTTGCATTTGGCAGATTGTGAGAGCACAAGACGTAGCAGGGTAGAGCTGTAACCATGCCTATCTAAACCAGAGAAACACATACTTGTATCTAATCACCATTATTATAATTTGCAACTATTTACAAATTACTTCTATATTTAGCGAAAACAGCCACTGAGATAAGTAACGTGGTGGTCTGAGAGGGAGACAAGTCTTCTCTTCACACAACTCAGTTCTTGCTGTACTTTAACCTGCAACTTCCCTATTTTCAGAGCCCGTGAGACAGTAACTGGTGGATTCAGGGTTATCTGTCTAACCATGTTACAAAAGCAGTCTTTTTGCTGGATCATGACCATATCTGAGCAGAGTCATATCCACATAGATACGTCAAGATATCCAGCTGAGATATCTTTCACCTCATTTGACATACTTAAACTCATTTTTAAACTCAAACGAGGATGGTGAAGGGTCTAGGGAGCGAGGAGCGGCTGAGGAGCTGGGGTTGTTCAGTTTGGAAAAGAGGAGACTGAGGGAGACCTTATTGCTCTCTACAACTACCTGAAAGGAGGTTGCAGTGAGGTGAGGGTTGGTCTCTTCTCCCCAGTAACAGGTGACAGAACTAGAGGAAATGGCCTCAAGCTGTGCCAGGGAAAATTTAGGTGAGATATTAGGAAGAACTTATTTACTGAAAGAGTCATCAAGCATTGGAACAGGCTGCCCAGGGAGGCGGTTGAGTCCCCATCCCTGGAGGTGTTTAAAAGACGGGTAGATGCAGTGCTTGAGGACATGGTCTAAGGGTAGACTTGGTGGCGGTAGGTTAATGGTTGGACTGGATGATCAACCTGAACAATTCTATGATTCTATGATTCTATTTGATACAGTTTGCTTAATTGCTTGTAGGTTTAGTACTGTCTTAACCACAATAAATGTATACATTGGAATAATACCAGCTGCCTTCACCACAAAATCATCCTCCCATTGCAACCTCCTCTCCCCAGCATAAGCCTATTTCCAAACCTGCAGAACCTAAAGGCAAGATGTGCTTTTGCTATACAGCTCGACAGCAAAGAGAAAGCCTAAATTAAACCACATAACACCTCCAGAACCCCATATAAACATTCACAACATAAAAATGTCACTTCTGTTATGCTTGAAGTTTACCATAGCCCCATTTTTCTTCAATATGAAAGTTAACCTTAACAAGAAGAATATAAGCACAACAAGAGGAAAATTTTGAGAGGGTAGGGTAATGTTTTCCTGTCAGATACACATGATTTCCTAGTATTATGCCCAGAATTTGGAGGATGAGGACCACTGGGAAGCAGAAACCTACTGTAGTAGATTTGGAATTGATTTAAAGACTAAAGAGTTAAGTATCTACACCTGCACGTTAAAACACAGAGTGATAGCCATGTTACACTAAATCCTTTGTCCGTTAGTCAGCATATTTTGATTGTTTAGTCTATTTTTTTTACCTTAAGAGGATTGCAGTGTAAGTTTACCTTGTATGCAGCTCTCCCTGTGAAGAGCAGTGAGGATTTTTAACTCAAAGAGTAAAAAAAAAAAAAAATATTTTCAGTTGTAAAGTAAGCTTACATATGATATACTTAATTGCAAATGCCAACCTGAATGGAGATTTTAGCAAGACATAAGAAGGAAAGAAATGTATTCAATCTCTTCAGTATTACAAATTTAGCTTGTAAATGCCAAGAAGAACAACACATTTTCAATGGATCATAAATCAGATACGGCAACAGTTGACAAAGAAGCAGCATCCCCAGAGCAGCCACTGAGATCCTGCACAATGAATGTGCTGGTTTTATTGTGTTAGAAGAATGTAAGTGACATTTTATAATGGGATATAATGACTTTGCTTTTCCAAAGATTGCTTGTGAGATCAGAGATATCACAGAAAATTCCCTACTGGAGAGAATTCAAACTGAAACAATAAAAAAAAAGACCAGAGGGAGTGACATACAAGGAATTGTTAAAGAACCAAAACATGTACTTGACTAAATGATAAAAGGCAGGCAATTTGATCCATCAAAGATATGGAGTATCTTCAATTCAAGTATCTGAAGAGTGCTACCAAATAGATGGAGAAATTATTCAGTACAGATAAACAGAAGATTACAATAACTAAAAGCCATGAACCCAAGTGTCAGAAAATGCTTCCTCACCATGGGGTCTATTTTCAGAAAAATCATAGATTAGGTGTAATGGAAGCAGAACAACAGAAAGATTTGAGTAGTGGTTGGTCAGATTACCAAACAACAGAATTAAAGGAAAAAATCCTTAATGCATGCACATATATTTGAAAATTTCCACTGCCTACATGTGAAAAGATTTGGAAAAATGGATTGCAGACATTGTGGCTCTCCTGACCATCTCAAGCTCTGCCTCAGGCCTATTAAAGGACAAAAGGAAATGAGCATCCCCTTTGCTGACACGATTGGAGGAAAGAAAGCAATGCCCTGGGCCCCTGATGAGGATGATCTGCTGTTCAAAGGTGACAAAGCATTCTACTGGATGGATCATCAAAAGACAGAGTAACCATGTGGTAATAAACTGGAGAGAACTGACGATTTGGGATAGTGACAGGAAAGAATAGGACTGAGGTCTGCTGAGAAAGAACATTTTTTAGAGAGACAAGGTCATGGGAATTAAAGGGTCACAAGCAAAGGCAAGGCTTGCAGGAAGATCATGGAGTGAGCATCACAAATCTAAATCACTGTCTTGGAACTTAATGTTCATTGTTCATTAGAGTGGAACATGATGAGATTCCCTCTGTAACTCTACATGAGCTTTTATCATTACAGAAGTCACACAACTCAAGAAAAACTTCAAACAAACAAAAGAGTATTTTACAGCAGAACACTCTACAGGAAAAGTCTAATTTTGAAGTACTTTAGAAACTCAAGATATGTGCATGAAGGGTAATATTGTATCTGCATTTGTGCAGGGTAGAGAACATTGTAGAATCCCTTCTTTTTCTCTCATGCAGAGATCTTACAGGGCAAGAAAAGGCCAAGCTCCTCGAGAACTCATATCCTGTTCTGGAGAACAGCTGGGGACGTGCTAACACTGGGCCAATGACCTGGTCAGCACAGAAGAGCTATACCGCTGTGATACATTGGTACACAGCAGTAACAAAGTAACTGGCTGGAGCAGGGCAAGAAGTATCTTTCAGGCCCTTCCTAGGTCTGGTGCTAGTAGAGACTGTTTATGTTTCTAGAGTTACTTTAATCTATGTCTCATTAGAACTGATAATTATTTAAATAAAGGACAAAAAATCATGAAGGAAGTTACGCAATCAAGTTATGCTTATACAGAAGCTTGAACACTTTTCTTCATCCCAATTTATAACCTAGGAAAAACGGAATGGAAAATTGAACAGAAAAATATCAGCATCACGGAAACTGGGTAGATAAAAAAAGTAGCCTTACAATCCTCCCATTTGTCATGTGGCCACATGAAAAATAGGAAGCTTTTTAACCTTTTCTATATTTTATCAATATGTCCTTCTTAAATCCTAATGCTTGTTGCCTTTCGAGAATGGAGTATCTAATCCAGTAAGAAAACTAGGACTTCTCTCTAGTAAGATAACTGTAACAGGATGAGAAGGTATATAATTAGTCTTGTGTTTAAATATTCAGTGCAGCACTAGCTATACCTACCACTCCAATTCTTACTGTTTTGTTTTTGTTTAGAAGTTTGAGCCTTGTCCAACAAAAGACTCAAAAGAGACAATAATAACGGACTTCAGTCTATTAAACAACAAACAGGACACAGGAAGACAGAACATATGACCAGTTTCTCATATATGCAAAAAACAATTAAAATATAAAGGAACATTGTTTTCCAAACAATGGGAATGGCATGTGGAAAATCAGTTTAAATGCGACAGGAAGACAGATATGGAAACTGTATCCTTTACCTCCCTTCTACTCCAGGACTAATGAAATAACTACTCTGACCCACTGATATCTTATTGTGTCAGATTTCAGAATAGAGGGAAAATACATCCCCTAGCACTCTGGTGATGAGATGGTATTTAACACATCTCAAGTTAAATCATGGCTTCAGATTGAATGTGGACCCAAACCAAAACACTGATAAATTTTGTATTCTGCCTTAATTGGAATCCAGACTTTGACTGCAATGACTGAATTTCAGATTTGGACAGACACACAAAAAAGGATAATGCATTGAGTCCCAGCAGCAAAGCTTCTAGACAGCAATCAATAAGAAAAGAGGGGCCAAGCACTGGTGTGATGATAGTGGTGGCTACAAATTCTGTAACAAGTGATTATGAAAGAAGCTCAGCCTCCACTTTTCTACAAACATTCAAAAGAGCTAATAAGGACTGAAGCATTGGCATACTCTCTCCAGTGACACCCAAGCTACAATCTCACATCTGCTCCTTGCGTCTATAGAGCTCCAGCCTCATGGAGCCTGACCCTGCCTAAATTCTATGCCTGCTAGAATAATACCACTTTCAATGNAAAAAAAAAAAAAAAGACTACATGGTTTCTCAGATGAGTCTAAATAATCATGACAATTTAGATTGTCACTTGTCTCCCATTCCCCCATTGTGATTGGGTGTTCTCTTTTACAAAGAAAATTACTTACTTCTGATACTGGTTTTCTAAATTGGTATCCATTGCTTATGGTAGTGAAATTCACCCAGAATATATCATTACCTTGAATAGCTGTGAGTAAAACAGAACAACTAATTTTCATTCAAGGTAGATGATCCTCTGCTGCAGCAAAAAGCCAACAACTTTAATTACTGTTTTTTACAAGAAGACTGGATAAGGGAAGACTTTTAATTAACCTAATACCTATTTTTATTAATTGCATGGTCTCAAAAGTAGATTTTGGTTCATCTTTACACATAAAGATAGTTGTGAAAGCCCTGCATAGATGGAGAATAAAATTCTCTATGTAAGTCCATGCTTGTCTAGAAAGAACATGAGATATTAAAATTTCTTTAAAGTTGCTCATAAATTATCTCTCTGTTGGGTAAGGTCAACTGAAGAGGACAATTCCTCTATCCAAAATAAGATTATGTATTTCTTGACCTCTCTCCATCAACTGTTCAAAGTTAGCTACACAAAAGGCTTTCTGGCTTCAGGAATCCACACAACAAAAGTTTCCTACAAGTTTCTGAAATTTATCTGTGAGCTTAGGATAATTCACATGTAAATATGTGCTCAAAGGCTAAAATGCTTATTCTCTATGGCTGTGCCTGAGGATGGCTGAGTCATAACCTTAGACTTCAAGAACATTGTCAACAGGCAAAATTCTGGCGTGACAATTCTGCTGATCATTCCACACAAAATGCTGGTAAAAACTGGTGGGTAACCAGTTCTAGTAACTGGTTGAAATGGTAGTTATTGTAGAAATCGTAGTGTTATAATAATTTATTTTTAGATCAAACATCCACAAGAACCTACTGTACATTTTTAATCTGAAGGCCTGATTTGTCCTCTTGGAGATAAATTCTGTTTAAATTAGTTGGACATAATGCATATAGTTGGCTGTAACACACCATGTATCTATAATGCTGAAAGAAAATTTTTCTCTCCTTTCTTTTTAAAAAGGAAACTGTATAAAGACTCTGAACTTTCCCCTGGCCTGAAACACTCCAGATCCATAAAACCAGGAGCAATTCCATGAATTACAGCTATTTATGTTTCCTGACTCAAGGACTTACATTGCTGTTCACTTCATTTGGAATCTGCAGACGAATATAAACAGAGGCCCACTCATTTCTTCCCAAACACGGTTTAGTGTTTTAGCTAGGATGTAACATTGTGGTTTTGTCACAGAGTGAAAATAAAACATAAGGACCTGCACTAAAACTACTCTACACATAAACAATCATGTTACCCCCGGGAAAAAAGAGGCATTATTTGCAAACACTAGGATTGATGCAGTAACTTATTCATGAGAGCAAGAAAAGAAGGAACTTTTTTTTTTTTTTTTTTGGTGCTGAGAACAAGTTCTGTGTGTAGTCTACACTCCCAATTAAATGAGGGGCAGGGTGTGATCCCTGAGGCCAAGCAGCAAGGAATGGATTGTTTCCAAACTGCTAACCCCTAGATCTCTCTGTCTGTGACCACACTACATGGCATTTAGCCTACGATCTCTGCTGGGTTACTGTATCCCCTTGGACTTTTTTTTTTTTCTTCTTCTTTATTGTCTGAAATAAAGTGAACTGTTATGCAATCCAGCAGTGGTTTAGTTACAGCATAAGACTAAGGGTACATGTCACATGCTACAGCCTGTGACACATGTACAGGTATATGAAGATGCAAAGCCTTTGGGCTACCTTTGGAAGATTAGACAGTGCCAAAAACTCAGTCTGGTCCCATGCCCGACTTTTGAGCGTTTGCTTTCTGGAGCAAACTCTCCTCAGATAGCTATGTGCTTTGTCTTGAAAAGAGCCATTTGGGAAGACAGGAAATCAGCAAACCCTTAAGCAGTTGGGATATTCAGGGCTCCAGTGCATGAGAAAGATCCCTTGCCCTCTCTCAACACAACAGTATTAGCAATACAGATGTACCTGTGTATCTGCAGTCAGAGGCATATTTATAAAGTTTTCAAGGGGAAGACACAGCAAGACTGTTACAATTGAAAAAGTTAACATGAAAGGTAAGACCTCTTATGTTCTGGTTCTGCAGTCATTTTGGGCTTCTACAGAAGTGATCTTTCCTGCCATGTCTTCTCTCCCTCAAGCTCTTGGAACATATTGTTAACATCCTTCTCCTTTACTTTTTCCCTGCAAGGGCCTTAAGCCTGTACTGGTTATGTTCTTCCTAGTTTCCTTCCTTATCTTTCTCCAGAAGAGGCTTTTTATTAACCTTTTGGGATCTTAGGGCTGACCCACTTTATGGCTCATTGACCAGTTCTCATTCCTTGAGTTCTTTCTCAAAGAAATTCACGTCTGTTTTCCTTTAATTGCAAATCTTTTATGATTGTCTCAAACTTCCTGCATGAAAAACATCTGAATGTTTTCCAACAGCACAGATCCTTCAAAACACAGTTCTGCCACCATGGGTTATTCTTATTCAAAAGAAATAGGAAATTTCACAACTTAAGAAAACTACTTAAGAGAAAAAGTATTATCCCATATAAGAGCATCTAAATCTGGTCCTTAGTTATATTTTTTTCTTGACATAAAATATTTCTTATTTATGTATTTAATGCACTTGTCCCTTAAAACAATTATCCAACCCAGTAATCTCATTCATCTTTAAAGCCATTATAATTGCCATTTAGAGACCCTTACTCACCATGTGTACACAGCTTACATACCCTGAAAATATATGGAGATGCAGTTACTGAAAACAAACAATGGAGAGAAAAGTGTTGCATTGGACCTACGTTTTAACAAAATGATTTTTGTGGAGGTCCTGACATTTACATTTTTATCATCTGAGGAGGGAGTCTAACTTCTGAAGAACAAGCCACAGGGTTCAAACAAACAAGAGCATTGTGTTCTGCCTGAGGGAAATCTACTGCCCTCCACTTTTTCCATAGCAGTAAATACAATTCAGTTATTTAAGTACTCAGCACAGGGCTTTGCCTCATCTTAAACATTATTTTCTGCAGTTTATTCCCTGCAGCAGCGCTAAAGCATGAACCAATTTCCATAGAGCAATCACAGTATAAATAGTCTCAACCACACTTTCTGAACCTACTCTGTCAAATCACAAATCCTGGTGTTTTAAGAAACATTTATTATTATTATTCCACTTCACATACAGAAAAATTAAGGCACCAAAGAAATGCAGCTTGTCCACCTGGCAAACCAGAAGACACACAGGAAACTCAGTGGAGATTTCCTGACCAGAAGTAGCTTTCTGAAGTGGAGCAGATCATATTTCTTTCTGGGAAAAATGACAGTTTCAATTAAAAACTGTCTCTGTGTGTATCCAGAGTATCCAGAGTGTGAAGCTGTGTAGTTGTTCTTGATGCTCAGGAAAGCTCACCAGTTTCAAATATTTTGGGGGCTACCACATGTGAGAAACTAATGCAAAAAAAATCAAGGAAAAATTAAGAGGTTTATTTTAAGGTGACCATGTAACAATTCTGTTGTTGGCTGCCAAATTCAGCCTTAGGGGGCAGGGGAAGGAATGACTGACAAATTACAAGTCAGTAAACAGAGAAAGACACAAAACTCTGCAGCCAGTTCAATTCTGTGTGATGGAGAAAATAAAATAAAACCAAAAAACCTCTAAATATCTGCAAGCTGCCTCTGATATCCATAAATGATGCCTTTGCTTTGAAAACAGGATGTATGCTTCAGAGTAAAGTAAAACAAACAGGTTCATTTAACACAACAGCAGCAGCAAATCACCCCTGACATTGCAGTATTTTTCAAATAACCCTCTATCCAAAGACAGCAAAGTACAAAGAAGGGAGAATTGTAGAGGAACTTCTGCTTGGAATGATTCTGGTCAGAACAACATCTTACCTTTCAAGTTTCCACAGCTTCACGTTCATTTTACATGGCAAACTATGACCAAGACTTTCTTCTTTGCTGATGCTCATTTCCACATATTCATCAGCATGGCCTGCATGTTTCATCCATTCAAGTGTTATCCGAAAGTTTGGAATAAGCTCCAAATTTGCAAATTCTCAGGCAGAAATATATTTAGTATCATAGATATGTACAGAAGATCTTTTAAGTACATTATCCTTTTATTTCATAGAATCATAGAATGCGCTGCCACTAGCTCTGATAACTTTTTCTAATTTCTATGACTTCTGAACATTCCCCACAGTTTTCTTAGGCTTTTCAGACTGACTTAAACAGAAATAGCCCCAAAACTCTTGGCTTTGCCTAAGGACATGACTTTATTCATGTCCAAAGAGCCCATTTTCACTGAACATGCTTTATCTCTCTTGGTACTGGACATAAACAATTGGTACGTGCACTGCTTTAGCAGAGTAACAACCGGCTAACTGTCCCAGCATTGGAAGCAGCTGCTTTCAGCTGCTCCTGGCTGTGGCAGAGCCAGGCCCAGAACTATGAGGAAGCCTGCTGGACTTCCACTGGCCTCAGTAATCTCACTCCTTATTTCAACAATGCCTTCTTTCAATTGAGAAGGAATGTATCAAGGAACAGCAAAACTGGATTTCATTAAGTCAGTTGAGAAGAGCATGTTGGTAAAAAACAAAGAGAACCTGAGTCTTTTAAGTCAGATGATACAAATATAAGCCCTGACGCCGACAGTATCTTGTGCAAGTGATTTGTCCCATGTACTTTAATAGGTCTGATGATATAGTAACTGCAACCAAAAGAGAATAATTTGGACTATCCAATCCTGCAGGCAAAGAAGCAAGAGGTGGACTGCCTCCTAAACATGCTTTAACTCTCAGACCTGTCAAATGTAACCCAAGGTGTGCTGATCCTGCTGGTTTTGGCACCCTGTTTGAAAAACAAAAAAAAATAAAATCTCTTCTTTGACTGGAGACCTCTCATCTTCAGTAATGCTCAGCTACAATGAGCGCCTGCTGTGTTTGAATGGAGATATGCTGCTGCTCCATAATAAGGAAGGATGTTTAGAGAATGGAAAGGAATAGTTATGCCTGACTTGCTAGGCACAAGAAAGGCATTGGTACTCATCCAAAGAGCAAAAATCAGGTGAAGTTAGTGACAAACAAAAAGAGCAGCACACAGGAGACACTAAGAGGCTTAAACTGTGTATTTAGGATGTATTTCTTGCTGAGATTGACTCCTGCTTCCTATTTCTAACAATTTATTTCTGTCTTTGGACTCTACTTGGTGAGCATTAAAGACTTCTTGGCATGGCAGGCTTTTTTCTTCAGACTATCTGGCAAACCACAAATATAATGAAACAGAAGCTGAGGGCTTCAGAAGGCTTTTCCCTGTCAGAGGCCTCATACCTGCAAAGTCAACCAGCAAAGATCCAAGTATACACTATTCAACGTTCACAGGCCACAACACATGCTTTGAATATTGCATACCTTACAATCTCTAAACTGTGACTTTTTAAAGTTGGTGGCAGGATTGCCTGAAAACAATCCAAGAAGCTGCAATATCACAATGGAAGCAAGAGTTCACGACAGAGACATACCTGTGCAGCCAAAGCTTGTACTAAAGGAGGTAAACCCCTGCTGTGCAGCTCTGCAGAGATATTTCAAGAGAAACAGTGCTCAAACTCAAATACCTAGCATGACAGAGTTCAATGGCGGATGAGAACCTCTTGCACACCAGTATGTCAAGCCCTACACATTGAAAGCAAGATAAACAACTGATTCCTATCACACAGCTTTTTAGCAGCACTCTGCTGCAGAATCCTTCTCAAAGAAAGTTGTTCCCTTACTGTTTTCCCCTATCTCTCTCGACCACACTGTAGTCAACACACCTTGTCAGACAGGGAATGGTCACTATCGTAGATTCATCGATTTCCATACAGCTTCATAGACTTTGGAGGCTGCGGTGAGTAGGAGTTTGCACAGGCCATGCTGTGAGGAGAGCCCCCCCGACCCCACGCTGGCACACTGCACTTCTTACCAGCACTTCACTCTCGATTGTTTTCCACCACGCTCCAGTCCAGAAAAATAACAACAGCACCCTCGGCTGGCCCCTGCCGGTAAAGGAATTTACCCGCGGTAAAGGACTTCATTAGAGCTGCTGCTGGATCCGTTACGTCGTACCTAGAGAAATACACCTTAATGGACATCTGATGCCAGCAATCTGAGAAACAGCTGGGACAAGCAGTCCCAACACATGGTAATCCCAAACATTGTCAATTAGCTAAAATTGCTTTGGATTTTAGCTTTGTGGTTGATGACACCGAGTAAAGTCTCTTCAGTACATCTCTCACATTTAAAATAACAAATTAGGTTACAAATACCTCAAAATGCTTCACACTGATTAATCAAACTAATATCCAGCTGTTCAGTTGCTTTCAGTAAGGTAGTTTGAAATTCTGTATACTGTTTTCTACACACTACCACTAATCAAGTGCCTGCACCACCTTTGCCTAGCTGAGGTTTAGTCATTCATTACTTTTTTTTTTTTTAAAAAAAAAATATCTGGGCCAACAAAATGTGAAAAATAAAGCAACAACTGTTTCTGATGAAACATTCTCTGCAATGGCATAGTTAAGATGAAGCAAATACAACCACATGTAGAAACAAACCTCTTAAAACATTTTAATAGCTAAAATGATTGAAGCCCTCTTACTGCAATGTTGACTATTCTGTAAGAGGATTGGAAACATGACATTGTATTATACTGGATTTTGCTCCAAAATAAACTACAGCCAGCACAGCTGGAGCTGACAGAAGTATGTCCAGCATAAATACCTACTCTCTGCCCTTCATCCCAGCTGTTAAATCATTCCATCCTCTTTCCTCTCACAGCATGTAGTGTTGGACAGTTTCTGTTCTCTCCTCTCCGCAAAGATTTTATTTTCCTCATCCTGTAGTTACAAAAACCTGATATACCCTTACACAAACCCTTATTTCACCAAACCCCAATTGATGTTAAACCCTACAAGCAACCATATCACTTCCTAACAACTCAGGTTCCTACTAGAACACTTGCTGCGCTACCACTCTCTCCTCTGAATGAAGAAAGGAAGCTAGTGAAAAACAATCATTAAAGGTGATGATCACTAATGGTGATGAACCCAGACAGCATTATTAAGGAACTAAAATTGTAGATAAGATTCTTATTTAATAGAATAAACTTGTAACTTTCAGGTTATGAAAAGATAGGTGAAAGACAAAGTTTTTGCTATCCACATGATGATATCATGAAAGAACTACCTTGTGAGAATTTTACAAAAATTTCCCAAGTGTTAAGACATCTCAATATAGTACTTACTTTCTCCAAGTGGTTTCTCTTTAATGTAGTTCCTGTAATAACATCTGCAGCTCTGTTTCTTCAGCAGCACTGGGCTTTTTTTCCATACTTTTACAGTTTTATGCTCTGCTCCACCCACCTGGGCAATTTGTTCCACTGGGCCATTTGAAATCTAAGGCATTTAATGTCCTGTCATAGTATAAACAAACATAAACAGTTGGCATGATTATTAAACTCATTAAATTATCACCTTTTATTTCACTGTGTTACAAGCAAAACCAGTACCATTTCCAGACATGCAATATAGTCTTGGCACTTTTCCCCTCAATAATACCAGTATTTTGTTAATTATTAGCTACTATTAACTTTATTTTTCACAGAAATGCATTTTAACGTTGTTAAGGTGGAGAAAATAAAGTTCAATTGATTTCTGCTACTGAGCCACGGTTCATGGACGAATAAAATCCTGCAGAAACAACCTGAACAAAGAGCAGGACAGTGCTGGTTATTGCTCCACAAGAGGGGTATATCTGGAAAAGCTGCTTTTTGGGAAAGGAAACCAAAAAGCAGCTTTTTGGTTTCCTGTCCCAAACATAGGTCCTGTCCCAAACATAGGCCTGTATCCCTCAGCCAGCTGCGTTTAGCAGCTAGCTGAGGGATACAGACCTATGTAAGAGCTTCTGCTTCTCTTCCATGGTAGTTTTATGCAGAAAACAGGCAGATGCTTGTTTTTTTACAGGCAGGCAGATACCCTTATGACAGGCAGAGCTAGAGGGGAAAGGCAGCAGCTTCAGTCTCTTCTCAATGTGCCTGTACAATGGTTTGTATACAACGCTGAATGCAGTATGTACACGCCTGGCAGCCGTAACAAATAATAACACGAACGACCCATGGGTTAGATCCTCCGCACGCTCCGGGGCAGTAGCTGGCTGGTGAAACCCTTCCCGTTTCTCACTTGCTTCTCACAGAGCCTTCAGCACACGAAGCGGGTACGTGTGCGGAGCGGTAAGCCGGCAGCCAAGGCCCGCTGGCCCGGCAGGCTGGCCCGGCGTGCCTCCACGGCCGGCGGTCCACCACCGCCGAACGGCCGCCCCTCACAGCCCACACGCCGTCTGGGCCGGTGCTGCGGTCCGGGCACTAGGGGGCGCGGCGGTGCCGAGGAGACAGCGCCGGCGGGAGAAGAGCGGTCCGAAGAGGCCGGCGTCTGACTCTCGACTCGCGTTGTGCGGCGGGAGCGGCCGCGCAAAACCCACTTACCGCCAGCTCAGCGCTCTCTTGCGCCCTCGCCGTTCTTCCCGCGGCTCCTTCTCGTCCTCGTCTCACCCTGTGGCCCCACGCCTCGGGACGAGAGGGTGGTGGCGCAGGTTGAGACCCCTCACAGAGGGGCATAGCTGAGAGAAGTCATGAGCCCGCCTTCCCCGTCTCTTGCAGCGTGTGGGTGGGGATGCGTGGCCGGCCTCCAGCTGGAGGTGAGGGATCCCACGCTGTCTCTAACTCCTTTTTGCCGGTAGAAGTACATGAGTGGGTAAGGATGCATCTCAGTCCAGGGGTGGTAGATGACACCCTCCAGCCCCACCAAGAAAGGGGCCAGCTCTCTCATATTCCACTGCTTGAGGCTTCCAGAGTCCTTTGCCCTCAGAGGTAGGCAACAGTTGGTACAAGTCGTATGGCAGCAGGAAAGCAACAGCACAAATACACATATACAAGCATGGGATATAGCACACAAATGATAGACATGTATAGGGCAAGGAAAGGTGCTGTTGGATGGATCTTGTCTGTTAAATGTTGAATGCGCACTTGCTGTAAAGGTTGATTTGTTAAATATTTGGGTTAGATTTGTCCCTCAGGCCTTGTAGATGTCTTAAGTACAGATTCACTAATTCTCAAAGAAATGTAATCTTATGGGAATTAATCTCTGAACCGTAAGTTTGACATTTAGCTCAAGAATTCGTGGTTCCTCTACATCACTTTTCAGACCCAGATACGATCCCTTGCTTCCAGTCACACTAGCTATCCCTGTTTTTTATATCCCCAGTGACTGTTAGGAGGGCACATTGCCACAGTTTCGAACAATGAGGAAACTTCAAGCTGCTCAATGTCTGAACCCACTTAGCATCACACAGTCCCCTGAGCTAGTATGTATGTCAGCACCAAATGGAGTACATTTAGGTTACTGGCATTAAAAACCTGCTCCAGGCATTAAGCTGAGAAGGATTCAGCAAGATTCAGGACTTTCTGCTTTATTCTTTACTCAGCAAGGTTCTTGTGAAGAGAAGACAGGTTCTCTGCCAGGATGTGTCGTATGAAACCCCAAACACTGGGCTAAATGATCTTTAACACTCAAATCCACCTCCCTCTGTTGTCAGTCCACATCTAGTGTACCTCCCTTTTGCAGTCAGCTCATACCCAGCTGACTGATATATCTAAGGGAATCCCCATTGAAGGGAAATACCTACCTGCTTTAGTTCCTTTTTTATGTTTTGGGGGTTTTTGTCTGTTTGTTTTTTTCAGTGAGGGTGGGGATAGGTGCAAAGAAGTGAGTAAATCTTAAAGAAAACAGAGAAGGCTAGCAAAAAAAAGAATGTATTCTATTTGAGCTAACATGGCTCTAACATATCCTTCTGGGTTATGGAGGCACCTGGGAAACTGAAGGCTGCAAAAACTTATTTGAACAGTGAAAAGCAATGAATCCTTCTCAGTGCTTTCTCATCTTAGATCTGCAGATTTCTGAGCCTTGTTTTAAACCCCAAGGAACGTGCAGCATGGACAGAAATGTCAGGGTTTCCCAGATTTTTTTACCAATCTGGAATGCAGACCACATCTCCAAAATTGAGCCTGCTCCAATTGTGTTGTGAAAGGGGTAAGTCTGCAGGAGAGCCTGAAATCAGTTTATAATCACCCTAATAGAGACAAAACTCCAAAATTAAACAAAGACACTGGTATTCTGATGCTTCTGTTTAACACAGTCAATCATTTTTATTTTTTTTCTCTTCACTGAGTAACATAATTATTCTGCAACATTTTATTCTGGTCAAGTATAGGCTGAATTTATGAAACCACGGTTTTCTTCCTTTCCAGCATTGCTCTGATTAGTTTGTGTGGGTATGCTCCTGCCCTTGATGCACAGGCAGTACTTTATTGGAAGCCAGTGGAAGCTTCAGCTGCCTTAAGGATTATGGGTTAAGGTCCTACATTTGTACTGTTGTACGCCAGTATATGACCTAAATGAGATTAGAATAATAAATCCTGATTTATTATGAGGGCTTTATTTAGTCGTGTTTTGAGTATGAAATCTGTGTCAGGATTTATAGTGAAATCTAACATGCCTAGGCACAAAGAAAGCCCAACAATTAAAGGACATTTTTTTCCCTTGAGAAAACTGTTTCCCAGCCCTCAATTTGGCCTTTGTCAGAGTTGTTAAATGTTGAATGGCACAGAGACACTGGATCCCAAAGGTGGTGACGTAGTCCATGACTTGGAGACGAGCCCACACCAAGTGAAGGACGGAAGCATCACGTCAGCAGAATTTTCCAAGGCTAAGTACTCATGCTCTGCAATGCAGTAGCATTCAAAAAGCTTCTAATATACAGTTTTCAGAATCCAACAAGAAATGAGAAATCACAGTTTCAGGTTTTAATGGCTAATTCTTCCATCATGTTGAACAGGCAGTGATTTAGGTGCCTGACCTGTAGTTAAATCAAATTCCCAAATCTTTTACAAGGGAATGCCCATTCTTTTTCAGCATCTTGACCACTGTCTCGTCAGAAAACCTGACAACTTGTCATGTAATGCACCAAGCTGCAACGGCCTAAGTATTAGACACAGAAGGTCTGTTGTTATGCCACTTAGTTAGATTTCTCTTTTCTAATAGCCCCATTACTACAAGGTTCAGAGGAATTTGCCTTCCTGGCAAAAAAAAAATTATTTAAATTGGTATGAGTGGGCTTCCAGGACATGAGCTAATGTTTCTGTGGAACATAAAAGGAAGAAAGAGGAGGTGTAAGTGTTGTGACAAATTTGGGTGAATTAAGTCATTATGAATTCCACACTATCTCTACCTTTTGTCTAATTCAAGAGTCTTAATACTCCTACTCTCTACCAGCTAGTTGGCAGATCTTGTTCAACAGCAGATTTCTGTCCTGCTTGTTTTTTTAGTAGAAATGCCAATAATTATTTCCTTCAAAATGTAGAGCTTTTCAATAATAGGCCTCAGGGAGTGTGGAGCAAAAGAAAATGTTGAAACAAAATACCATGTTCTTTGGTTTGACAAGAGGCCTGCCTGTCTGGCAACCTCTACTGGTATGTCTTAGTTGAGGTGGAACAAGATGGAGCCTGTCAGAGTTTTTCAGATAACTTTAGGGAAAAGCAGCTTTTGAAAAAGGACAGACTTTAAGGTCTAGCTATGATACTTTACTAAGTACTTAAGATTAAAACCGTGAGAGCCAGGTAAGAAACACAATCCAAGTAATGATGAAATCTCAAAAGAATGAAAGACCTGCCAGTGTAACCAAGGACAAACCCTCTGGACTATGGCAGTATAGAATCAAAGACGGTTCAGTATCTAACAAAATCTTAGATCTTCTTCACTTCCTAGAAGTTCTCCTTTCTGCAAAACCCTTTCCAAAAGACTTTTTGAACTACATGCTAGATAGTGAGAGTCATTAGATGCAGAGTGTTTTAGCCTGCAGTGTTTCACTAATATTTGCCAGCAAAATTCAAGTGACATCGAAGATCAGAACTCTAGGCCTCCCTGCTCAGAAGTGGGGCAGCAGTTCAGTTTACAGAATCCAGATACTTGTGTTATCTACTTACATTCATTTCAAGTCAAATAACAGGGAGACAGTCTAGCTAAGCAACTTTTTGAACCCCCATCTCCACTCAAGTTTGTGCCTTTGGACGATGACCCTTAGAAAGAAAACCGTAGCACAAACAACTCTCCTGGAATTGCCCAACAACCCTAGACAGCAG
Source organism: Heliornis fulica (assembly GCA_013399135.1). Lineage (NCBI taxonomy): Eukaryota > Metazoa > Chordata > Aves > Gruiformes > Heliornithidae > Heliornis > Heliornis fulica. The sequence continues at coordinate 337,357 of VXBZ01002165.1, read as the reverse complement.
CAAGAGTGTGCTGAAGACCAAGCAGTGACTGAACTTCTCAAGCATTGGAGACTTGAACAGATGGTCTATTAAGAAGTTTCTTGTAATGCTGCCATTCAGTTTCCCAACCAGCCTTTGCTCACCCACTCACAAGACACATCACAGACACATGTCTGTGATGCAGTCTGTGCAACTACTGTTCTTTGCTGTCCCTTGGTTATTCCTGGCCAGGAGATCAGCAGCTTTCTTTGGCTGTTTACAACATGCTGCCCACAAAGTGTGAGTTGGTAATCACATCCACAGGAGCACTAAGGGAAGCCAGCAGTTTGTTGACTGGAAATGGATTCTTGCTTCTCTGTACCTTTTATATTATACTTCAGGCACGTGACAGTCTTAAAAATCCCGTTGGTTTTGCTGGTGGCATGTCATGGAAGCCTTTACCCTCATTTAGCAGGTTAAAGTATTATAGCACAAGTTGTGAAGAGTTGTTATAGGTCACTGATAAAAAGCAATAGAGTGCTTATGGCCACTGTGGGTTAATGTTAGCCACAAGCATAAGCAGAAAGTTTGTGCTGAGAGCAGAGAGCTGGTGTGTAACCCACTGCATTCATTATCGCTGTACTTTGGCCTCTAGATAATGCATGTGTGCATGGGGGTTGCAGAGACTGAGGGATGCATAAGGCAGGCCTATTAGTGGAGCTGGGAAAGGCTAGGAAGAGTTTTTTTGCTAGTTTGCTAGAAGGGAGTTTGTATCCATGCAGGGGAGATGTGTTCCTGATCTGGGAGAAGGAGCCTGCTGTAGTATGTATTGAAATATATTTTGTTGTATCTATTTGTTATACAAATTGTCTAAACTCATGTCCAGGCCCTTTATCTTCCCCATCATTGCCTTATGAATGGCATTCAGCTTCTCTGACAAACTTGCTTCAGTAACTGCTCAGTTTTCCATGTTCNTTGGAGAAGACCATTAAGATCATTATGTCCAACTGTAAAATACATAGGATCTAAGAGCAGGTGATAGTTTAAAACTAAGTCCAAGCTTATTTATGTTGAAGCCATAAAAATCTTCTTTCTGTGCAAACTATAACATACCTCTATACATGTACTTGATTTCTAGTGCTTGGGTGTTTCTTCTCTTTCCCATCATTCACTGTGTGTTCTGTGTATTTCTATATGTGGTCAAATTCACACAGCCACTCAGTGCTGTGTATCACCCTGCTTCTGTGAGCTGCTTATCCAGGATTTCCAAAGCTGACTGCTCCTGGTAAGGGTCTAGCCAACTTTAGTAGTAGTCACCTGATTTATAGAAGCACTGAAACCCACAGATACCTTTCCAGTCAATGGGAGCTGAGTCTGTTTAGCACCTTTAAAATCAAACTTCTTATGTTTCAGGGCCTAAATGTGGATTTTGGAATATAGCTTTAAGTGTTCACTGTGGGTATTTTTAGGGTAGGACAAGCTTCCCTTAGAGATCTTTTCAAAGAAATATCTAAACTTAAATATGCTGTATTTATATTTATAAGCACAATTATAAGAATTGTCCTTTCCAATAAAATAATAGTTCTGAACTCCTTTTGGGGTGAGGCATTAATAATGGAAATCATTGGTTTAGCTAGTGCTCAGTGGCAGTATCAGTATCTGCATGCCCTGAGTACTGTGTTAGTACACTCTTTCACTTGAAGGAATCTTTTTTTCACTGCTCACCAGACATGTGGGGTCCTCCCTAGGGATTATTCCAAGTAACAACCACTTCTTGTAATCAGCTTAGTATAAATGATAGAACAAAACATGGCAGTGCTCCAGCCATAACCAAGGTATCGTTGGGGGTTTGATGGTATATGAATCTATACGTGACCTAGAGATTTATGAAGCATTTCCACCACGGTACAAATGTCTAAACCACTCGGTTTCAGTTCTCGCTTCTCACCCCCATGAGTCAAACCCAGCAGTCTGCCATAGCACCTATTAATTTATAGATTTAATCTCAAGGGCACATCTGTACACTTGTGAGAAGGCGTGTCTGGTCAGCTGTTGCCACAGTGATGGCACAAATAGACAGCAACCAAGAGGAAAAGAACCTGTAGCTTCATGTACGCTTTAGTCAATTTGGGTATTTAGGTGTTTTTATTTGTTCCTATATATGCCACATTTGGAAGCCTTGATGTGCCTTTTCTCCCATTCTAATGAAATGTCTTATGTTAGAAGAAAAAGAAGACACTGAATGTGCTATATTTGCAGTGCAAATTGTGTATCTGCTTATAAAGGGAAAGATTTCTGCAGTGCGGAACTTGAACTGTAACAGCTTATTTCAGTGGTTTGAATTTCATGACTACTTTTAAGGTGCTTATTATTCCGAACAAAATGCAGCTAAATAAAGTACTTGCTACACGGGTAACAAGACCAAAAAACCTAGAATAGACAGAATGTGTCTGCAGCTGGGAAAACGTCAGGTACCTGCTCCTTGTAGAAAACAGAGCATTACTTAACTAATTTAAAATCCAGATCATTATCCTTAGGGAAAAAAAAAAAAAAACAAAGCAGTAAACCATTCAGGGGCTGGTGGGTTTCTTTGTTTCTTAAGGATGGTAAAGATTCATGCACAAACATCAGCAAAGGGCTGATGTTTCTGAGCTGTTCCCTGCCAATTGCTGACAAAGGCAGTCCTAATGAATCATTCTGAATTGTGATCATGTGCTACCAGCCCACAGTGAGCTGCCAAAGAGGAAGTGCAGCTTGTTTTCTTTCATTTTCTTGATTCCTATGCTGTAGGAAGATGAAAGGAGAAGGAGGAGGAGGCAACAGCGGCAGCCAAACTTAATAAATAATTCTGACGATTCCTGATATCAAATGGAGGCCCCTGAGTGGGACCCACTGAAAAATGACACCCTTCCGCCGACCCTGACGCCAGCTGTCCCTCCGTATGTGAAGTTGGGCCTGACCATTGTATATACTGTTTTTTATTCACTGCTTTTTGTGTTCATCTACGTCCAGCTCTGGCTGGTCCTTCACTACAGGCACAAGAGGTTCAGTTACCAAACTGTCTTTCTGTTTCTGTGCTTGTTTTGGGCCTCTCTTAGGACTGTACTCTTTTCATTTTACTTCAAAGACTTTGTCACAGCAAATTCTCTCAGTCCCTTCATCTTCTGGCTTCTCTATTGCTTCCCAGTCTGCCTCCAGTTTTTCACCCTGACTCTGATGAATCTTTACTTCACACAGGTAAGCAACAGATATTTGTTTGATTAAATCTGACATAATAGTAAAGCGTTGATGTCTAAGAATCGTGAGAAAAATATAATTTCCTAATGTACCTTGGCAATGGAAAAAGGAAATTTCAGTTATTTGGTTGGCAATTTTAACTTTTGATCTATGCAGAAGTTAGTGTTACAATAAAACCGGAGCCTGGAATGATCATTTAGGAATGGCAAATAATATATCTGCCGATTATGTTATCTACCAATGTGTGTTATTTAATTTAAAGATTGGGGGGAAAATATGTAGGAGAGCTTGGAAGTTGGTCAGCCAAAATGCTCTTCTATTATTACTTTTTATTATTGTTGTTGCTATTATGAGACTTTTAAATGTGCTGGCTTAGCAGAATAGATCTTTGTGTGCAGTCAGAACTGTAATTTCTAATATTGCTGGCAACAACCCCCTACAGTTTTTCACAAGTTGGCTAATATGTTTCTGAGTGAGATTTCTGTTCTATCATGATCAAAACTGAGTTCTGCTGCAGACCCAAATTCCTGTGATCATCTGTATTACAAAGAGCAGTGGCTCTAGACCCTGGTATGTGCTAAGTGCTGCACAGAGATACAGCCTCTATTTCAAGGACACTGTGATGCAAAGGTAAACTACCTGTATAGTGGAATAAAGTAAATAGTATCTCCATTTCAGAAAGAGGTCTTGAGAGGGTATCTATACTAAGGACAGTGAAGAAGGCAGATGAGTTAGACTGCACAGCATTCCAGGTTGTTGCAGTTAGACTTGCTTAGAAGCATTTTTGGTGAGCTTGGGTATCTTGGCTCTGGACTGCAGGATGGGTTGCTGGCATGCCGAGGCAAAGAAAGACTGCTGGGTTTGCCTAAGGTCTCACAGGAAGCTTGTGGGACTAGGTACTCTATCTCTTCAGTGCCACTATGGACCTGGAGCAGGAAACCAAGCCTGCACTCAGATGACCCTTGTCAAAGTTTGCTTTCCCACTGCAGGAGTTGGCCAGGAGAGCTACAGCCAGTGCTCAGGATGCTTTGGGTGTTATTGTGGGCCCACTTGGAACCAGCTTGGTGTCTGGATGCTTCTATAGTGCCTACATTGCTTAACAGTGCTCGGTAGCCATTACAGGCCTGTCAATTCTGAACAGCCTGGATGGAGATATCAGGCTGCCTGTGAGAGCTGCCATCCTAGAGCTGAAAAAGCAGCAATGGTAAGCATGACAGCTCTAAGAGGATCACTTCAGTTGTAGAGGGTATTAAATACTTAGAAATACATACACAGTTTTGTGTTCAGGTTTACTTTTCTGGATTCAGTGACGGAAAGACAGGCTAACTCACCCTGCTCCACTCCCTGGGACTTGCAGTATATTAAGGGATTACAGGAACCTTTCATCTATGTGCTGCTTAAATCACGCTCAGGCATGTGGTGACCTATACTTTATCCCAGAGCTATTGCGAGAGTCATTTGATAGTGATGGTGTTCCCCAGGGGAAAATGTCCATCATCACACAGTCCATCCCCATCAAGTGTCTGGGACTAAATCATAGCCCTAGGTCTGGTTATTCCCTCAGACACACACATAGGGCTGCTGTGGAAGTCTGGAGCCAGAATGCTGCACCTCACTCTTTGGCAAGAGAAGCAGAGGCTGGCATGAGTACAGAGAGGGTACAGCAGTCTGCCCTCTGTGCCAGCACTTGGGGGCTTAGCGGTGTGGGTAACTGATTCCTTTTGTCTAAGGAAGATCTAAAAAGAGAGCATGCAGAATGCACACATATGTCCTTCTAACTTATTTTTGGCATTGCTGTCTGATATCATTCAGGAAGTATAAGTCAGTGGTTGGAAACAAAAAATGCTACAGCTATTGGCTCTGCCTTTGAGATATTTCTGCTTGATCACTGAGTCCTCACAATCTTCCTCCAGGCCCATCTGCAAGAGCATCATAGCTACCTGTCTTGAAGAGCTGTCGTGAGGCTTTTGAAACAATATTTGCAAGGGGCTTTCAGAGTTTGTGATGCGCATCATCATCTTTAAAGTTTGTGGGCCACTGTAGACAGGCCCACAACAAACATTTTTTATTGTTCTTTGCTTTAGAGATGGTTGCTCCCAGTGAAATCCCATCTCAAATATCTCTCCAGCCAAAACAAAACCTTAAGAAATACAAGCACAGCCATTGCAGGAATATCATGTGTAACTCAGAATAAGAGCACATATTTTTAAATCACTGTTGTTAATTCTTCTAACCATTAGAAGGTGGTTTGGCTTGAAATTCAGCATCATCTTGAGACTGTATATTTAATGTGCATCTAGCTTTCCACAGCAGGCAAGCAAGAACTAGTGTGAAAGGGGTGGGGAAAGAGAATTTTGCTTTCAGTAATGGCTTATAACTTCACAGACTTGTTAAGAAACAACTATTATACTTTCTTTTTTTTTTTTTTTTCTCTAAAAGAAAGGCAAGGAAGATCTGCAGCTGTGTCTGGTGGTTAGCTAGAGGGAGAGAAGCAATCCACGCATAGTATAGGGACAGAGGACTGGAAGAGATCTTATGGGTCTCTGGAATTTGCAGATGTTTATTATCTGCTGTACAGCACCCAGACATGTGGCAGTGCTAGGAGAACTTTTAGACATAGATGTGAGAAGAAAAAGTGGATGCAAAAATGCTGCAAATCCTCCTGGCCAAACAAAACCCCACATTTGGCAAGTGCCCAAGGGCATTTTTCAGCATAATAAGCACCTTTGAACTTGACAGAAAGTTAGCCACAACTATTCTCTTTTTAATAGGTATCCCAAAGCAATGGAGATGCAAATTTAGACTGTATTTCATGTGCAGCAAGACAAACAAGCCAGCAGCACAGGAAAGGCTGTTGCCAGACCTGAGCATCACCATCAACAGATACAGCAGAAGGAACTGTAATGTGATGGGGCAGGTGGATGAAAGAGGAGTGACAACAAAAATAGTTTTGACTTAGAACAGTTCTTGGGGGATCTTTGGACTAAAAGCCAAATTCAGGGTCCTTTGCTGTGGTGTTGATGCCGTACTTATGGCAGAATAGAAGGTAAGACTACTGCAGCTAAGGCTTATATCTTATTAGCTTCCCTCAGAAATCATACAGCAGAAAATTCATATGGTTTCTAGTGAGAGCGCTACATTTATTAGAATTTTTAATCATGTGGCTGTTTTCATTCTCTTCTAAAGAAAGAAAATAATGTGACCTATCCTCTAAGATTAAGCCTGTGTCTGCTTGGAAATCATTAATCCAAATCTCAAATGAAGATGAGATCCAGTGACCTTTTAGTAAAAAAGTAGCCCAGTAAATAACTACATTGTACCAAGCCAGAGTAGGTCCCCGATCCTGATCCATCGGATTGCTAGCTGAAGCGTGCATTTCCACCCACAGAGACTGAAAAGCCAGTGAGGGATGGTTAGAGAAAGGGCAGGCTTCACTTTGTCCTGTTAGCTTCAAACTTCACACTTCCCTGGGGAACAGGATACGAATGAAGCAGGAGGGAGGTTAGGATGCAGGGTTACAGACTCAAAAAGCAAGGTCAGGGCCAAAGATCGTGAGCCGTAGGGGATGCTGGAAATCCCAGGCCTCCCCTGTGGCCAGGCACAGCAAAACATTTGTTGGGCTGTAGGTTTAATGATCAGGGTGGGAACTTCTCCAGGACCTAGGAAACGTGGCGCTGAACTAAAGAATTGTGATGCTGTATGGGTGGAGAAGGGCTGGTAGGCACATTTACCTCTCCTTCCTCCTCCCTAACCATCTTCCTTTTTCTCAGGCATCCAGATTGAGAAGCTTACCCTGGCTCTCAGGCAGAGCTGATAAAATCAGGGACTTTCAAATGAAGAGGAATAGTGCAGAGTAAGGCACTTTAGAGGGAAGCTGGCCGTGCTGGAAGTGCCTGGCAGGGTGGGGTAAAACCAGCACAAGGCTTTCTGCAAGGTTACGTGTATCTCAGCGGAACTGTGGTATGTGTTAGGTCTGGGAAGAAAATTAAGAGAACTTCTCACTCTCTAATTGCTGGGGATAGCATTTCCAAAGTAATAGCACAAGTGAGAGAACACAGAGGGCTTTTTAGTAAAAATGAATACACCATATTTTACGAAGCTTGTTATTAATGTAAAGCATGCTTTAGATGTAAGTAGAACTACTCAGGAGTCTATGGATGGTAAAGCATCAGCAAATATGTTTGATTTAAAACACTGATCTCAATATTAGATCTATAGGAGACAAATTGCAACTGCAGACTGTCTGGCTGTCAGCATCTGACATGAAGAACGAGGTCATTTGACTTAGAAAATGATTTGGTAGGAAAGCTACCCATGCAATTTTACTGTGGCTGCCTGCCCCTCAACGGTCCCTGTCCTTTCAGTACTATTTGCACCAAATTACCTAAGGCTGAGTATGGTAGTGAGTCAGGTTGCCTGTGTCTGTAGTACCTACAAACTGTAGAATTAGTAAGTAGAGGGAAAATGTGCATACCCTGGGGAATCTGATCCAAATGAAAGAATGAATATGGGAGAAAGAGAGGGAGAAAAGGGAAAGGTGGGCCTGGGACTGGAATATACACATCAGAGGAAAGATGTACGTGCTGGTAGTGAGGGAGTTTGGGCCTGCATGAGGATGTGGCACATTTTCAGAGTGCAAAGAGAAGCTTGTAAGGAGTGTGACAGAGGAAGAGATGGGCTGTGGTGAACAGAACAGGAAAGGAAAAGTACACACTATGCCTTTTATAATTTTTTTGAAATGAGCACTGATAAATGAAGCTGAACTTCACTCCTGTACAGAGGGCCTGCTTGAGACATGCAAACACTTAACACATGCCTCGGGCTTTTTGGTAATCTGTGGCTTCTGTAAAAGTGAATTGGTCAGCTAGCATTAGAGGTATGGTGGAGGTTTGTGCCAGCCATCATGACAGCTCAGGTAAATCAGAGCATGGACTGAAAATTGCTCCAGTGAGATTTTTTTTGTTGTTGTTCTGGGAATATGTGACTTGGATTTGACGCCTGTTTCATTGTTACTTACAAGGCCTGAGTGGCTCCTGGTTTAACTTTCATAAACCTAGCTGGAACCCCCTTAAGCAACTGCACCTGGCCCTATCTGCCTTTTCTGCTGCCCAGCAGCTCTGTAGAGCTGCCTGTGGCTGACCTGCTAATGGACTCCCAGGTCATCCTCACTTCTCCTCTGCTGGGACCTGGTAAAATATCTTTAATGCCAGCTGTTTACATCAGTTTCTGCAAAAGACATTTTCCCTGGCTGTATGAAGGGCCTTTTTGGAGTCCTTTTTTACTGCTGCAGTTTTATATGCTGGACATATACCTCAGGGGAGTGGAGGAGGGAGTGTGAGAATCTCATTTGAGGTTTCCAGTCCTTTGGCAAAAACAAGGAGTCAAAACAGGATACTTCTCCTTTCAAGAACAAGCAAAAGAGGAAATACTTTTAAGAAGAAGAAGCCCTTTAGACACTAGTAAATTAGCAAGGAGTTTCACCGAGTTTTCTGTGTTGCTGTTCATCTGGGAATCTCTAAAAGGTCTTTTTAAAAAATAGTCTGCCTTCTGTTTGCTGTTTAGTCTATTCTTAGGAATAGCCCGGTTTGCTCTGGTTTGCTGGAAGACTTACTTAGATGACTCAGATATTGACTGGAAGCTTTCTCAACACTCTTGAAGGGAGGGGCCATTGAGCAACCAGTCTCTTGAGCTGCATGACTGTTAAAAGCAAAAGCTGCACCCACGCATGGAAGGTGTATTGAGATCAGCTTCTGACATCCTTACTCCCACTGAACAGCCCTTTATTCTGTGACAATCAAATAGCTTCCAGCAAGGCTACTCTTGAACTAAGCCCCATCAGTGTTTAAACTATGTGGCAGAACGTGGCCACCTGTCTTTCTGACTAGCAGTGCATTTGTGAGAGTGTCCATGCCTCATAGTGTAGCTTTCATTCTGTGTAGCATCCATTTTTTATGCAGTGTTGATTTTCTTTCTTAATGGCCATTTTTCTCTGATAAATATCAGAAGCATTTATCAGCTGGGAGAGGGACACCAAATGTGGAATCACAGTAACAGCTGTCTTGGCAATCTCACATCTGGAGATCCTGCTGGAGGTGCAGCAGGAACATCATATTTGTTTTTAGCTGTTATCCATGGAGCTTTTGCTAGGTGCATTGGACTGGTTTATGTGACTGGAGTGCTCTGTGACATTATAGGGGTGAGTGGGTGTCTTTTGCGAAACAGCAGGGTAGGGTGTTCAGGAAGCTGTGAATTTCCTAGGTTTTGTGGACCCAGCACAACTCATTGCCCACTGCAAATTTCTTAGTTTTCTTAGTCTTTCATAGTTCTTTGCACAGGGTCTGAACCATTTTGTTCAATGCTACTCCTGAAACCTGTCAAAATTAATGGTACAATACATGTGAGTAAGTGCTGCTCAGAGCAGGTGAGGACTGTGGAATGGCCCTAGAGACAAGTTTTACTTGTTTAGTTTCGCTGAGGTCCGGAATCTGTTCCTTCCTGCTTGCCCAGTGTCTTCCAGAATAAGCAGAGTAGGCCACAAGTCTAGTACAAAAACCGTACAGTACTTTGAACCCCATCTCTTCCCTAAAAGCTGAGACTCCCTCTTCCTGTACCTAAGAAACACAACATTCACAAGCCTCTTGTACCTCTCCTTCCAGTAGCAAGTAAGTAAAACAACATAAAAGTCTTCCTGAACTGTGGGAATTCACAGTCCAGGAATTTGGAGAATGAATCACAAAAATCTTTTCTAAGGGTAACTGCCAGAGATGTTGACTATTTGAAAAAGTTGTCAATGTTTGCACAAAAATTTTAGAGATTTTTCCCCCAACTTTTCAATTTTATTCTCAGCCCTTATTTTTCTAGGGCCTGCTGTAAAGCTCAGTGTTCTCTGCTGGTTCAGCTACTGATGAGCAGGCTGATGCACCACAGAAATATTGTCCATGTCAGGGCAGCTGTTTATGGTGAATAGGAGTTAAATGACAAGTTGTTCCAGGACCTCTGGAACAAGCGAAGCCTGATTTCCTCCATATCTGTGTCTCACTCTTGACTTTGAGCTGTTTTTGTAACCGGGACATTACTGTGCTATGCAGACGCTCTCATATTGGGTGATGTGTGGGATCATTATGCAAGGTTCTCCTCACAGGGGGCATAGATCAGATGTGTTTATAGGACTCCTGACTTCTGCTGGGTCACTACACTTTAGGACAGTGATATAGAATCACGTTTTTGAAGCTTCAAGTCTTTTTCTCTTCGTTCTCTGTCCAGAGTGTTTTAACTAAGATTAGTTGGAGGACAGATAGACAGTTTGATAGGCAGACACATGCCTACACATACATAGTGATCATGTAGGTCCTGTTTCCTTGAGAAATCATGATAATCATAGCAAATGTTATGCAAGCTATACTAAACGACATGCAAAACCCAGTGAAATTGATAAGGCAGGATAACCTGAGGAGAAAACAATTAGGAGACAACCCAGAATAAGTCATACAGTATGGGTTTTTTTTAATAATATCATCAATCATCATGTTGGTTTAAATGAACATTTGTAAACTGAGTATGTTTGAAAAACATGTTAGCTTATGAAAAAGCAGTGATGCATCCCTGTTTTTTTTTTAAATGAATAAGATATAAAAGATGATAATATAGTTTTGTATCATTTCTAATGTTGGTTAAGTACCTGTGAGTGATATTACCTACCTATACTGCAGAAAAGATGTCAGTATTTAATCTTTTCTGTTACAGCAAGGTAACTACTGGGCCTGAGCTATCTCAGTGTGGAAAACCATATTGTTGTATAGTGAACAGACAACAGAAGCCATATATACCTCGGAGTAAAACAACGACTTTGGTTCTGGATGACATTCTTTTGGCAATGTAACATGGATACAAATGTATATAACCAATTTTACAACAGGGAGCTATGACGAGCTCTTTGCATGAATAGCATCTGATGCAATAGGCCGATATGAACTGGTCTACATCAGAGACATGTACTGTTAGGTCATGTAAGAACCTAATAATTTCTTGGCTCTGTGGTGTTACTGGCATTGGCCCTCTTGCCAATACTGGTATAAAGAACCTTATTCCCCGGACCAGACCAAGTGAAAATAATGGTGCAGGCAAATTGTATACAAGTACATCGTGACCGCCTGCTGTTTTAATACTTTGCTTAGAGTTGCCTACCATGCATATGCAATAAATGATAATCTGTTATGTAACAAAACCTATCATTACCTTTCTCATGACCCGTGAGACAGGATTCCTGCAGATCACATCGTGTTTCTCTAGTTATATGCACCCCGTGTTTGATGCAATATTTTTCTGTTTTGTAGGTGATTTTCAAAGCTAAATCAAAATATTCCCCAGAGCTACTGAAATACAGGTAAGAACTGTGCAAACATTCAGTGCAGCCAAGAAGAGTAGCCATGCTGTTTGAGAACTGCTGTGTCTTTGATAATATGTGGCACTTATATCTCAGCTATTCGTATTTATATACCAATGTTTGATGATGATGGTTCAGAGGCCAGCAGCTTCCTATGACATTGGGAAATCTCTGTCATTTCCCAACACAAGCACCGTTTTTAGACATTCACATATTTCAAAAGCAAATATTTCAAATGCAAGCAGAAAACACTTACCCTGGTGACATGTTTACATGTTCTTAACATTTGCATTGGTGAATTTGGATCCAGCGCTTTGGTAGAAGTAGCAGAGTGATGTGTTTATTTTGACAGGAATGAGTGGGACTGGGTATGTACTAATCTGTGAGGTCAGTGCTGATAAAAGGCTGAAACGTTTTGGGAGAAGAGAGAGATACAGTGAGGATGGATTCAACTTATGATGTGTTTGTGAGCTCACAGATAACCGCTCGTGATTCCATACAGTTGAGGTTATGGTGGCTTTGCATTTAGATGGAGAGATCAGATGGGTGGGAGACATTGTCAGGATCTACTTATAAACTCTCCAAAGAGCAGTAATGCCTAGAAAGCTGAGCAAGAGCTCAATAAATTACTGTTTATTGTGGCAGTGCCTAAATCCTCAGTTGGTCCATGTTGTTTACAGAGGAAGAGAGAGAGAGAAAGAGAGAGAGAGAGAGAGAGAGAGAGAGAGGTTGCCTCCATTAGAAAGAATTTACAAACTGGATTTAGGATAGAAAACTAGAGTAATTTGAAACTGAAATCTGACCTGTTATTTGAACATAGTACTGTATGAAGAGGCCAAATATTAACAGTGTTTGTTGGGTTGCCAGCTGGAGAGGCGATCATTCAGGGCAAGCTCTTAAGAACCTGTGTCTGGTACGATGACGGTACAGCGAGAGCAGGGTTGGGGTGGGCTGTGCTTTGGGTGGTGAGCGTGGGACACACAGGGTATGATGGCTGACTGAGCACTGTGGACTCCACGCTGAACTGCAGCGGGTGGAGAAATTGCCAGGATAGGAACAAAGGGGCTGCACCCATTTTGGAGGCCCCAGGAATCCTTTTCAGTTAGTGGGTCTGTGTGCATACCTTGGCCACATCCCAAACCACAAGGGGCAAGAGCAGGATGCTCCCTGCTAAACATTGTAGCACATAAATACATTCATCCCCCTTTGCTCTCTGGTTTCTGTGGGAGGGAAATCCAGGAGTGTGGGCTGGCAGACAGGAACAGCACGCGTCAGCCATGTCCCCAGCCAGTGCAAGCGTGCTACCCCGATGGTACCCATAGGCAAGAGGAACAAAGAGGGTGGCTTTGCACAAAGCCTGGGCAGCGGGTCAGGGTGGTGTAGGACAGGTCTGTGGACATGTTCCTCACGGCTTTAGAGGTGGGAGGTAGAAGCTTTGAAGCTTGTCTGTTACTGATGTTTGTGGCAAGGCTTTATTCTTGGAAACTCCTTGAAAATTTTTTTTCAAGCAAAGGAAGCTTGTGATATTTACCCAATGCCTGTGAAGTGACTACATTAGCACCTTGTATGTAGTTCTTGGAGTATTTCCATTCCTAAAGACTTATGTATTGTGCCTGGAATTACTCATGCACAGACTATCCTCCTCACAACAGCTCCATGTCCACCCTGACTCTTACTGCATTTCTAACACAGATCACTCTTGGATCTGGTCTAGTGTTTTCTGCCTTATTCAGCAATGTTGGTAAAGGACTCAGGTTGCTCCAATCCTGATGAAGAGATGGATGGTAGAAAGATGGATGGCCTATAGAAGAGGCTGGAGTCTGCAATTCCTGAATTTGATTTTTCTTTATAACTGAATGTTCACATTTGGGTTTTTTCTTCCCCATTTTCTTTAGTAAGTGGCAGAACTTATTGCCTGGTGTTGGTATTTCTGCAATAGACAATGGCAACATAAACAGGGCAACAGAGAGGTTGGACTGCAGCCTATGTATTAGCACAGGTCTCAAAAATCAGAATAATATCAGATACAGAAAAAAATTTATAAAATCCTATGAGAGATCCAGAATCCTAAGTAGACTTTATTCAGTACAGCCTTCATGATGTTAGTCACTGTGGCAAAAGAGCTCAAGGCACAGACTGTGCCAGCCCAATTTCATATACAAACAGTCCTTCTGCACATCTCCCTGGGCTTGGGGATTTCTTACAGTCACTGGGTTCAGATGAGGCTTGCATGCTGTGTTGCACACAAGCCTCAGACACTGTATGGTTTCAGAGGAAACCGCATAGAAAATGCAGTTGTTTCAAACAGATTTCCCTGTTAAATGATGCAAAACTCACTGAATTTGGATTTTAAGCTCAAAGAAAAGCTTAGGGGTGCATCAAGCCTGACACAGAAAGGACAGAACACCATGGTGCGTGCTTTCCCCAGCTCAGTGAGATTCCACACAGCTCCTTTTAAGGGACTAGCCCCAAAATGGGAATCAGGCACAATAGGCTTTTGAACAGTCACTGGTACAATATGGAAGCACCTCTCCTGCCCTGTCTTTCTATTTTTTAAAAAAACCCATACGCATATTCGTGCCTCTCAGGTGCACTTGTGGTTGAGGTGTAAGGATATATATTGCCTTTAAGTGAGTTAGGAATGCTTTCTACAGCTGAAGAGATCCTAAAACTGCTCTGAGAGACACGGCCTGCATCTCCATCCATGTTTATTCAGAAGTTCAGCAACAATGCTCCTATTGAAAGAGGCACTCATTTTCCCAGCCACATCTTGTTAATAAGGGGGATGGTAGATCATTATGTGAAGAGCTGCACAACTGCCTGGCCATGACAGCTCACCCTGGCACATCCGGGAGTGTGCAGCCATGGCAGCGTGACACTGCTTTTTGGGGTTTTTTTTGCTAAAGTCTGGCAAGGAGGAGCCTGGCCTGGGAGCCTCTAAGTCTTGCTGGTTGCAAGCCAGCATCAAGGGCTTGCAGCCTGCACTGATGCAGAAGCTCTCTCTGACCAAGCTGAGCAAAAGGATAGCATGTACTCACTGTCCTGCAGCAGGCAGCATGTAAGAACATTCCAAAGCCCACAAATATTTTGCATGTGGTACAGCGGGGGAACAGAGATGAGACTATTAAAAAGGTTTGGGGAGAGCAAGGAAAGACACAACCATCACTTAAAGACTTCTGAGACAGTAGCAAAAGCTGTAAATGCACCATCGCTGCAGCTGGGCTCTGCATTCTCCAGAAGCCTCAGGACTGCAGTGATTCCAAGCATTCAACAGAGAGGTTTAAGGGAATTCTCTGTAGCTACTTATCTTCAAAGCAGAGCCCTGCCCTGGACGGTTAAGAATGTGCACAACCTTCCCGAGAGGGAATTTCTGTGAGTGGCATGGAAAAGACAGCGTTCTCACTCGCTGCCAGATACAGCTGGAAAGAAGGGTATTGATTCACAGGCATGGACTTTTCGGCTTTCGGTTCTCCCTGTTACACACTAAGAAGGTCCTAAAGGTCCCCCTTCCTTTCTTGCCCTTTGAAAAGAAGCCATCTATGCTTCAGCTTTGTAGCTGGGCTGATGCTATCCCAAAAATATATGAATGTATGAAAGAAAAATATCACCATTGGGCAGAGGACTTTTAAAAATCAGAATTTGATTCCTCAGGAACAGTCTGGATGGTATTTTTGTCAACCAAAGTTCTCAGCTGGCATGAAAAGCTGTGCCCAAAGCCTCTTGTTCAGTGACTGCGGGTTATGACCCTCAGCAGTAATTGCCTTGGTCAGCACTGATAACAAAGTAAGCAAACACCTCAAATGGAAACATGCCTTTATTCTTTTTTTTTCCCCTCCATCCCCACCCCCCACCTTTTTAAATTTTTTTTACATTTTTTAAGTGAAAAAGCTCCACAGCTGTGTGTAGGAGTGAAGAGGAATTAGTAGCAGCTTTCCCTGAATATGCACTTACATTGCAGGTGTCAGTGCTGGGTATGTAGGAAAAAACAGATGGAGAAACCCAGTCCAGTTTTTGGGCTTCTGTCTGTTGCATTTCTGTTCCAGCTCTGCTCCCATCATTGTGCAAATGAACCTTTTCTTTGGCACATATGGCAATATGCCAACCCAGAATCAATATGTGTATTTAAATTTCTTGATGTTTCTTTCAAGATATTGCCTGTGACCCTGTTTAGGAAAAGGAGCAGAGAAAGATGCCGAGCAACCAGTAACTCAGACATTTTTCCTACTGTTAGACACTTCCTTAATTTAATACAAAATCTGATGGCAAGCATCAGCAGACAGTGACACCTCTAATGACTGGTGGTGTAGGGAAACCAGGGTCAAGCCCAGTTTGTGCTGAGCAGCTCAACCTGTTGGGAGGTTTGCCGGGTTTGTGCTGTATATGAAGTGCATGCTGTAAGAAAGTACGTGTATATTTTAAGTAGTGTTTAAGAACTGCGCTGTTGTGGTTTTGTTGAAAACAGTCTTCCATATTTTGGTGCTTGACACTAATTTCTTTGCTTACAGCTTGTTGTGTAACTGTGAAAACAGGTTTGAAATGAACTAAGTTAATCTCTCTAGCAATCTGGAGTGCTCTGATTTGGGCTTGGGCAGCTGGTCACACTGCCAGCTGTGACAGCCCAACATGTGTGGCTTTCATTGCCCAGATTGCAACTTTCCCTGGTCAGGCCTCACCTGAAGTCCTGTGTCCAGTTCTGGGCTCCCCAGTACAAAACAGACAGGGATCTCCTGAAGAGAGTCCAGAGGAGGTCACAAGGATGATTAAGGGCCTGAAGCATCTCCCCTATGAGGAAAGGCTGAGTGAGCTGAGGCTGTTCAGCCTTGAGAAGACTGAGAGGGGATCTGGCTGATGTTTATAAATATCTGAAGTGTGGGGGACAAAGGGAGATGGACAACCTCTTCTCAGTGGCCTGTGGGGACAGGACAAGGGGCAATGGCCACAAGTTGGACCATGGGAGGTTCTCACTGACGTGAGAAAGAACTTCTTTACGGTGAGGGTGATGGAGCACTGGGACAGGCTGCCCAGGGGAGTTGGGGAGTCTCCTTCTCTGGAGATATTCAAGACCCATCTGGATGCCAACCTGTGTGACCTGCTCTAGGGAACCAGCTTTGGCAGGGGGGTTGGACTCGATATCTTGAGGTTCCTTCCCACCCCTACAGTTCTGTGATTCTGTAAATGTCATCTCATGACCGACACTTGCAATGTAGCTAAAACTGTTTTCTCCTCACTCTCCCAGGTTGCCCCTCTACCTGGCTTCTCTTTTCATAAGTCTCGTCTTCCTCTTGGTGAATTTAACATGTGCAGTATTGGTGAGGACACAGAATTCAGAGAGAAAAGTCATTGTCTCTGTCCGGGTGGCAATTAATGACACACTGTTTGTGCTGTGTGCTGTTTCACTCTCCATCTGCCTGTATAAGATTTCCAAGATGTCTTTAGCCAACATTTACTTGGAGTCCAAGGTAAGGTACATTTTCAGTTCTTTTCAAGTATGTTCTGAGAGACAAGGGCAGTGCGAGGCAAAGCCACGCTGTCCTTTAGATTCTGTGAGAGCTGGAGGCCATAAACTTCTCAGTTTGCACTTGGCTGGCCATCATCCTGTTTGAAGTAGGAATTAAATACCAAGTGGTAGCAAGGGTGCTTTTGGCTAACACCAGTGACTGCAAACTAAGCATTTTGAGGCACAGCTTGCGGAACTTACTGGCTGGAGTTCTCACACCTGATTTTCAGGTGGATGCTGCTTTCTCCAGGTCCCCGTGTGAAGCCCACTTGATTTCAGTGCTGCTACCTGGAGGTGATCTATACTTTAGGATCCTTCAGCTGGTCAAGTTATTGACTGATTAAGTTAACTGTTTAAAGTAGGAGCATACTGAAGATAAGCCAAACAGGACTGTGAGTCTCCCTTTAGGCGTCTGCATACTGTCCTATAGATCATGAGAATGGGTTTTCAAAGGCTCAATACATTTTAATTTAGCCAAGTGCGGAGCAGGGGGGAAGAGTCCCTCCTTTTACTCTAGAAAATGTTCTTTAAACAAGTATTGTTAGCTTTGTAGCTTTGGACACATTCAGTGGTTTCGGCCCTACGTGACATCACATAAGTGTGCAGTGTTTATTATAAAATCAGTGAGGATGTTTTGTATCTATAAATAATGAAACGGGGCTTTCAGAGGTCTTTGAATTTGCAGTAGATAATTAAATTATGTTTGTCCAATAGCACATTACTGTCACCACAAGAAACCTTTTAGAAATGTAAGTTTCAGCTGTTATTTAGAACATCTTATAAAAAAGTTCCTCTCTCCATTTCCTTAATCGGATGAAAGGAGTGCTTTTCCTGTTGAACCAAATCTGGCCATGCTGCACAGCTACTGGAAGTTCTGGGCTGAATAGAAGATTTAAAAACACAGCTTAGTTTGTTTTGTTTCTTTCAAGCCCGTCACTTGCTGACCAAAGGGCATGGGCAACGGATTATTTTCACTAGTAAGAAAAGCTTTTCTACTGTTGCAAATCACAGAAGCATAAATCTCAGTAACAAAGCAGTGTTAACCTAAGGGAGGCTCTGGTAGATCCCTTTGTTCTGTTTCCTCTTCCTGCAGGAAACCTGATCTTCTTTACTTTAGGTTACTTCTTAAAACCAAACAAACACTAATATTATTGAGTCTCCTTCTCTGGAGACATTCAAGACCAACCTGGACATGTTCCTATGTGATCTACTCTAGATGATCCTGCTCGGGCAGGGGGGTTGGACTGAGTGATCTTTCGAGGTCTCTTCCAGCTCCTAATATTCTGTGACTCTGTGAAGGGACAGAACGTTCAACTGATACAAGTTTGAATGTGGAAATGGGAATTAGAGAGGGCTTTGCCCTTTCCTGCTCACCTGAAATGGGAGTTCCTCTGGGCACTTCCAGTAGGAACTGCCAGCCTCTTATTTACATCTCCCATCTACTGGCACGTACCTTCTGAGCTCATGTGAAAATGCATTCACCTCCATGACCTGGCACAGGGGACTGGTCTGGTTCTCCACACCAAGGCTACGAGAGCACAAGGAGGTGCACAGCCCTGCCCTTAGGTGCTGACTTGGGCCAGTTCTGTGCTGATCAAAAGCATCATCTAGTAGGACATGCTACCAACTCAGGGTTCCCACTGTTTTCTGTAGGGGACTGTGACTGAAAAAGGACTCCTCTGGCTGTGCTGTTACTGCTGAGGTTCCTCTTTCCCAAGCCATACTGTCTGGCAGCAAAAGCAGGAGATTTTCTCTCCCTTTAAAAAAAAAAAATTGGTAGGATTGAAGTTTGTTAAATCCACAGCATATTTAACTATTAACTATTAAAGAATGACAACTATGTGGGGAAACCTATCTGGAAATACCAACCCCATTCTGCTCTTCACTTCTGCTGTCCCAGGTCTGTGAGTGCCACACAGCTGGGATATGATATGTGCCAGTCAGCAGCTTTTCTCTGCTCTCTCGCCCTCCGTTTCCATGACAGCGGCACTTGCTACTGACAAAGGAGAACAGCGAAGTGCCTAGCAAACATTTCCTATTGTGGCATTTCCCGCTTTCTGGTCTTGCCACAGCGTTGGTCACTGCCTACTACATATCTGGCTTCCATTCCCGTACAGCAGCCGGCTCTTGGCTCACTCCTGACACGGCTACAGGCTGTGCACTGGGGATTTTGTAATACTCCCAAGCCTGACTATTCCCTGAATCGATACTGTTTTGCTGGGAAAACTGACAAGCCAGCTGCATGCAAGCTTTTCTGGCTGCTCCCTGAGCTACTCTTTACTGACACCCGTCAGAGAGAGGAGCTGGGTTGGCTGCGTGGCAGGGACAATAGCCACCAGTATGGGCAAGTGGCAGAAAGGCCCTGGTAACCTCCTGAAGGCCAGGGTTGCCAGACACGGTGACTTTCTCCAATACTTTAGCAGCCGTTCTGCTGTCTGCGCTCTGGTGCTCGGAACCTCTGTGCCTTGGCTGCAAACCTGGAAGCAGAGCTTGTGCATGGAGGGAAGTGTGTGCAGACCTTCCTGTCACCTGGGCTGGTATAAAAGGTCCTGTGAGGGGAGGAGTAGTTTCCTTCTCTCACACCAGTGTGAGGAGTTCATCCTCGTGGTGTGGGTCTCTGCCAGGAGAGGACAGGGCTCATGGAACAAACTTTGCTCCCCTAAAAAGCACACAGAGATTTAACCCACATTCTTTGGCTATGCAAAGTATTACTCCAGAGCCAACTTCTTCCTTCCAAGCTGGTCCCATTTTTGTACATCTGCCTGCCTCCGTAATCAGACCCACATTGATCCCTCCAGCCATGGCCCCTAGATTCCTTCCTACTCCTTTGCTGGAATCTCAGTCCCCCCAGTGACCAGGTGTCTCACTTCTTCCTCACGCTGGGTTAGGCTCTTTCCCCTGATCTGACCATTTTTGCCTCTAAGGCTTAGGAACTGTTCTGATTTCACACTGTGTAGTCACACTCTTCCCCTTGTGCCCAAGCTGCCACCCACAGACGGCCCTGCCGTGGCCACTCTGCCCATAGGCTGTGCCTCCACTTGGTCTCCTCTGTGTTGACATTAGGTAAGGCAGGATGTTCTGTTCCTGTCTGTGCTGTCTTCAACTGCTGACTGTTAGGATCTGCTCTGTGCTTAGGAAATGGTGCACAGCAAGCAGTCAGCTGTACAAAGATGCAAGGTTGCATCATGCTAGCAAGCCAGCATCTGACATAGGATGCTCTGTAGTTAATGCACAGCCAAAGGCTCAATTATTTTGCTCCACCTTATACCAAATGTAGTTCTTTGTGTTTTCATTGCTCTGAAAATAGTGCTTGTACAATAAGTTGTACCAAAAAGTCACAGCCCATCTTGGTATGGGCTACCGTTGCCTGGAAACTGCTGTACTAGTAAAACACAGGCACACACATGGTGCGGGTTATACCGATCAAAGAAGGGAGAGGAAAAGTCAGTCGCATTAGGCAGAGCAGCATGACATCCCTCGACGTCCATGCAAAGAAACGGTCTCGCCAACTGCCCGCGTGAATAATGACCTCTGTTTACCTCTCTTCCAGGGTTCATCTGTCTGTCAGGTGACAAGTATAGGAGTGACTGTTATACTACTTTATACCTCACGAGCCTGTTACAACTTGTTCATCTTGTCCTTTTCCCAAACCAAGAAAGTAAATTCTTTTGACTACGATTGGTACAATGTATCAGATCAGGCAAGTATGAAAATATTTGCTAACGAGGAAAACTCATTCTGTATATGATGGGTGATTTCCTAAATGCTCTGACAAGAGGAAGTAATATATTAAAAGCTGGTTATTTTTTTTCTTTCATCCAAAGCACTAAGATTGTTCTGGGAATACACATTTCCGGTAATTTCAGTATAAGGAGGCAAGAGAAGCCCTGTACTAAAAGAAAGAACTAACCACTAGCCAAAGAATTTTGAGAAAAGAAATTTTTTTTAACCTTAATTTTATTGTTTTAAAAAAAATCTTTTATTAAAAAGGCAGGGGTTTTGTCCATTAGAAAGAATGGACTGTACTCGGAGAAACAGGAAAACGTGCTTGATGCCACTGAAATGCTCAGTTCTGGTCATCAAATCTCCTGTTGCCACCCAGGGCTGTGGAGTTCTTTATCTGAGTCCTGTCAGTAGTGTGATACCTTCTGTAGTTTGAGAGCAAGACTATGATTCTTGCCAACCTTTAATTGCAAATGACAATTCAGACTGAAAACTAACACTGATAAAAACACTGAAGGAAATAGCAGGGGATTCTTTGTTGAATGTTCAAAAATTTGTGCTCCTGGCTCCTTCCTCTGCTTTAAAGCACATAGTGAGGTCCCAGTGGTTTTCCATCTCTGCCAAGACTGGGCAAAGTGACAAGTCTGAGTCTATACCTGTACCATAAGTTCATTATGTTGGACCCCAAAATCCTGGGCGCAGGACATCCCCCCACCCTCTGAGCAAGCACCCAGAGACCAAAAGCAGTGCTCCCGGCCACGCAGGGGCCTCGTATGGACGGGGGGGTGGCCACGCAAACCTGAAGCTATCAACAGTTTTCTGTTGAGCAGTAGATAAAAGTGTAAATAAGAAGAAGGTAAACAGTAGGGTAGGATTGCCCGCAGGAGCTCATTATGAGCTAGTTGAGTAGGGTCTGTCAAGGGACCACTAACCAATCCTGCTGCAGTGTGGAGAAGAGGCGTGCGGTCAAGTGATGCCACTCTGTGTAATTAGAAATCACAGGTTTTAGGCAGAAGTGCACCAGGTTGTGATTCATCACCTGAATCAAACATTTCCCCTGTACTTGGGGCCTGGGGTGGTGGTGGCGCTGTGGAGCCCATGCAGGGGGCACTTCTTGTGCTGACTCCTGACATCTGGAGGAGCAGGGGCTGGAACTTTAATGGCCAGAATATTTGGCCCTATTTCCCCAGTGAGGCAGAGGTTATTCACAGGGAGCTTGCCAGAATGCTTTAGGTCACCACGACTAGTTTTTGAACATCTGATCTGACTTGGGACATCAGGGTTGCCTGGAATTTGGGGTAAATGGTTTGAGCCGTACATAAAGGGCCTGGAAGTAAGGAGCAGGTACTCAATTTGGCTTCAGAATCAAAAGTCACTTTAAAAAGTACAACCCAATGTTAGCAATGTGGTAGTGCCTCAGGTTGCCTGTCAGAAACATTACCCTCTTCTCTTCTGTGAAAGCACATGAAAGGGCAGGATTTGCCCTCTGCTGCTGTGATGAACAGTGAAGGGGAAATCTGGAGAGAAGGTCAAAGCCAATGCTGGGGTAACAGCATCCTTATTCAAGCTAGCAGTGTGCACCAATCTGAAGGGATTCAAGTTTTCACTCCTAAAAGGCAGATTGCCAGCAATATCCTTGAAGACCTGGGCTTTGATTATTCCTTTCTGTATTATTCCCAGTTGAAAAGGACTGGAAAACTAGTTTGTCATTACCTAGATTTGATCACTTGATCAAATGGTCACTTACTAGGCTCTTAGAATGGGAAGACTCCTGCATGAAACTTTGATTTTTGCTGAAGGAAGACAGAAGGAGGAGGAGGAGGCGAAAGGTAGAAGGAAAGGCTAGTCGTGCACCTTACACGATAGCATTTTGATTTTTTCAGCGTGCCTTCAGTCATTAGCCAGGTTAACCTGGCTTTACTGGATGGAATTTCTGGCCATGTTGTCAAGTATTGCAGCCCCTTAAATACAGATCTTCCTAAGACAACATGTTGCTTCCTGCACCTTAAAATGAGCTGCCATCTTTATTTTTAAACACTTTTCTTTTTGACTTTTCAACAGGCAGATCTGAAATGTCAGCTGGGAGATGCAGGTTACATAGTGTTCGGTGTGATCCTTTTCATCTGGGAGCTCTTGCCTACTTCTTTGGTTGTATATTTCTTCCGTGTCCGAAACCCTACGAAAGATCTAGTAAGTAGAATCTGTTAGCATGCTCGTCAGTATATGTCCAGGCAGGTTTGGAGGGCTCAGCTTCTGCAGAAACTTTTGCTTCTTTACGTTTTAGCTTCTTTTTTCAATGTGTGCTTGGCAGAATAAAACCAATGCAGAGTTCCCACTTCTCCAGACTAAGTCCTCGTGGGAGAAACTCCTCTTATTTACCCAGAAGGATGACAGGGTGTTTCTCAGGCAGTTAAAAATCAGGAATCAGCTTAGATTTAGGGACACCCTCCCTTTGGGTTAACATGGTACTTTGCCAGATTCACGGGAAGAGGATTTTGTTACCCAGACTTGGGGATCTTTCATCACCTAGCAGTAAGAATGACTGTTTGCTAACTGTGTGAAATAACAGATCGAATCGCAGTAAGAAACATACTCAAATGGAGTCCAACGTTCTCTCACAAGTCAAGGAGCATTGTGGTAACACATATAAGGTTATAGTTTTGTACTGTGATTTGCAGAAAGTCTCCAACTTCATAAAGAAACAGTGCAGAAGAGTTAGACGATGCCATAGCTCGAGGAAAGCCGGACATGACAATGTTAGAAAGAAACAAGAGACTGTAGCCAGGGAAGACGGAGCTTGAGAGCAAGTGTGCCACAAGAGGGAGGCCAAGGGCCACAGGACTCCAGCCCAACGTGTGCTGTCGGCCAACTCTTCCCAGCAGTTCACTATGCAGTGATACAGCGGTATAGAAATTTGGCTGGAAGCTCGGGCAGAAAGCATGGGGTTAGAATTGAAACAAACCCCTTTTACCTAAAAAAAAATCTTAACTCTGATTTATTAAAATAACAAAATATGCTTCATTTTTAAATAGGAACAATCTCAGGAAATTGTTCTTTGGTTTTATGTTGCATTCAGGACTTCAGAAACAAAAGTTCGATAACAGACAGGGGGTGTCCTGCGCTGCTCAATTGCAAAGCTGCACCTGCTGGGGGATTCTAGCCCGGGACAAGCTGTTGGCCTGCTTTGGCACACACAGGGCAGCTGCAGTGCGTGGCCCTTTCCTTGCCAGACCTGCAGCCAGATGGCTGTTGGAAATGGGGAGAAACTATTTTTAGTTCATCTTTGTCAAAGTTATTTAACATCTGAAATACGGAGTGAGATTAAGGCCAAGGAGAAGATGTCATCATGGCTTATCCACAGGTGCGGGGAACCCTGTTCCCTGGGGTGGAAGCGGTGGGTCAGCAGGAGGCTCAGCTGGGTCCTCCTAGCTGTCCTGCTGCACTGCTCCCACAATCAAACGCGCGTTCTGAATCTTTTGTGTTTTCTGTCTCTTTGATCATAAGGAAATAAAAGCAAAATGCTGTGTAAACGAAGGAGCTGCCTGTACACCCCTTTCCCTGTTTTATCAAAGGACCTTTCCTTGGGACTTGCTCCTTGCAGCACTATAGGGTAGATGCTGAGGTTGCTCAGAAAGGTCCTAAGGAGTGTTTTTCAGCTGTGGTTTCACTAAGCAGGGTGCCGGGGTTCAGTTCCTGAGGCAAAGGAGGTAAAGCACCAGAAGGGAGGGCTACAAACATGGGAGAAGATAACCCCTCATCTCTTTAGGTGTTGCATATCCTTCAGCTCCTCAGCTGCTTCCCTGCTGCTCACTTCAAGCCAGCTGGCTAAAAGCACAAAAGGTGCAGAGCGGGCAGGAATTCAGCAGACAGGTTAAATGCATATTGGAAGGGGGCAGGGGAAGAGATGGGCCGTGTCTGTTAGCTGGAAGGAAGGACAGGGAAAAGCTGTGAAGACCAGCAGGCTATCACTGCGCTGGTGGGGAAAACCAGAAAAACACAAAAAGATTTCTATGGTCTGCAGCAAGTGTCAAATTGTCTGGTTTATTATGGAAGCCAGGGAGTGAGTCTGCAGTGACTTCGAGAAGTCAGGCACCCAGCAGTTTATCCTTCTGTTGCAACCACTGACCGAGATTTCCCTTTCCTCAGGCCAACACAGGAATGGTCCCAAGCCACGGCTTCAGCCCCAGATCTTACTTCTTTGACAACCCTCGCAGATACGACAGTGATGATGATCTAGCATGGAATATCGCACCACAGGGGACGCAGGGCAGGTGAGATACAAGAGAGAACCTATTGTGGTTTAATCCCAGCCACCAAGTGAGCCCCACACAGCTGCTCGCTCACTCCTCCCCATGAGAGGATGGAGGAGAACTGGAAGGGTAGAAGTGAGAGAACTCGTGGGCTGAGATCAAGGCGGTTTAATGGGTAAAGCAAAAGCCGTGCCCAAGCAGAGCAAGACAAGGCATTCACTCCCCACAATCTCTCACGCCCCAGATCCAGCTCCTGTCCCTCACCTAGCTAAGGTTGTGTCATCACTGTCTCTGAGCCCAAACAACCGCACTGCAGTTGGATATTCACTGTTTACAGCTGTCAGTCATCCTACCCCTGGTGCTAGTTTTCCACATAGCAACTAAATCCAAGGAGGGCAGAGATAGTTGATGCCAGGCTGGGACCCAGCTGATAGCTAGAGGCACCCACTCCCCTTCCACAGAGCAGCACACAGGAACCAGCTGTGCTGGTGACACAGGCACACACAAGCTCCATGCATGAACAGCCCATGTGCCGGGGCAGCTAACAGCCTACATCCCGCTGCACGGGGACAAGGAAGTTTATTTCTCCCACAGCTCTCTAGCAGTCCTGGGCACAGACTAGCACAGCTGCTTCTGGGCTTTGAAACACCTGCATTAGCAAAGCAGAAAGGGGCAAGTCCCTGGCAAACTAGAGCCACCAGGAACTATGAGTTGAGAGCACCAAGTAACTGACAGATCACAAAACTGAACTGCAGCCTGAACTCCTGGCTGGGGTCTTCTGTATTTCTGCACTTCAGCGTGAGCACTACACCTACACAATTACCTTGTGCTTGCATTCACTGCCAGGTGTCTGAAGAACCAACCTGCCCATCACTAACACTTCTGTTCTCTTTTTTAAGTCTCTCTCCAGACTACTACGACTGGGGCCATCAGAACAACAGCTTCATGGCTTACATAGGATCTCTCCAGCAAGATCCAATGCTGGACACAGACCGGCCAAGCCCTATATGACTTTGATCTACTCCAGCCTTCTAGGACATGCCGATATAAAAACATGTGTTCTGAAAAACAAAGCTTAGCAATTTTCCTCCAGTTTTTGGGTTTTAGAAGCGTTCCTATGCACAGATAAATGAAGAACTTGTCTTTGCCACGAGCTTTTCATAGTTCAAGAAGTATAAGCTAATGATTTACACTCTGAAGACTGTTCTAATTGATACCTTGTTCGAGCCATGGCATTTTTGACTTTGAGCAGGGTTGTTAGAGGGTATAATTTAATCACTTTATGCTCATTTTAAAGGAGCAAATTTCATGAAGTGAAATGTCATAATTATTTTCTAAGTATTTTTATTTTTTACACTATGTATTAGCTTAGAAATACATGGCTATGTGAATATACTGTAAACATACGGACGGGTTGTTCAAACGCATGACAGTAACACATCTTACACGCACATAAAAGCCTGTAAGGGAAAATATCAGCCCGATTAAATACTGTCTTTTCAAATGACCGCTGCAGTCTCAGAGCACAAGTTACTCTTTGGATTACCACCCCTTCCTCAATGCAGCAAGATGGCTGGAGGCTAAAAGTCATCTGTACTCTATTTATGACCTCACAACACACTGTGGCTCTCTAAGGCAGAAGAAAAAGTGTCTGCGCAGCAGCTATAGGGACAGTCTCAGAAGGACAGAGCTGGGTGTCTGCTAACTGCAAAACAGGCTGAAAATTTCAAAAAGTTCAAATAAATTAGAAGTTACAGGATCATCTCTGTCAATCAGCTCCAGGTGTATGATGTAGAAGCATTAGCTAAATACCTCCCAAGCCAGGGAGGGGGGCACATAGAACAGTCCTTTAAATAAACCTCAGAAGCACAGGCTGTGAATACAGCAAGAGCCAGGAATACGTAAAGCAGCAAGCCCACAAGCAGAGCTGAAGTGCATGACTTGCAGAAGGGCAGCAAAGCTGTGCCTCAGTCTTGTGTGTTCAGGGATACAGCTGGTGCTTGGTGGGGAAAATGTTGGGTAAATACCATTCTAATAGGTGACATTTGCACACAGTAAGCCTACAAAAAATTACCTGAGGTGAACACAAGCCTTCCTCTACTTCAGGTCTTTTTGTTGTGCCCAATACAGTGACAGGCTCTGCTGTGATGATCTCTGCACAACCCCAGCATCCTTTCTCCTTCCCTATGTGAAGGAAATACTAATTCAATCCCCATTTCTCCAGAAGAAATAGGCCCTTTTTAGAGTAATTGTTACTGTTATAAAATGCTTAATTGAGACGTGCTACAGCATCCCCACATGGCAATAGCAGAGTGGTGCTGCGTTCAGGTTCCAGATCTTCCACAGTGTCTTGGATGATTGGAGCCTCTGTGGTAAAATCTAAGCCTAGGCCTTGCCTCTAGCAGAAAGGCCCTGACAAGTCTTGACCCTCCAGAGCTCCCGTTTCTTCATTTTTTCCCAAACGCTCATGGAAGAAAACGAGTCAATTTAATTATCGGCCAGAGATTAAAGAAAGGTGCCACAGGGTTGGGAGAACAGGAATTTTATGAAACCCTTTGGAGTTCTATGGTCACGTTTGTTCAAAACTGCCTGAAGGCCTTGTACCAGACAAGCCTGCAGAAATTACATCTTCTGAGTAGGTACCACTGCACAGAAAAACTTTAATCCTGAGAATTCTGTGCTGCAACAAGCTTAAACCCCTGTGCCACAGCATGCATTCAAACCACAGCATTCTCACTGGATACAGCCAATCGGAGCAATGAAGTCACTACTCTCAAATACAGGAGATTTAAGCGCCAATATGAAAGGCAAGGTCTTAAATTAAGTCACTGTAATGATCACCCATGTCACAGGTACTTACCCAGCTAAACGGAGGATGAAATATGCACATCAAATTTTAGTAAGGTAATTTGTTAAAAATGCACATGTGGAATGACACAGGGAGCTGTGGAAACCCTTTAGGATGGAATGCTTTGACACCAAGAGCCCCACTGCGTAAGCCAACCAGAATAAATATTTACAAAACTGATTTTATAAGCCACTCTGAGGAAGGGATGGCGCAGACCAAGCTTGATCTCAAAATAAGCCTTTCTGCCTCCTAGAACAACGGTGCTTGAACAGTGGCTACATGTGTCCAGTCACACCAAACATCCTGCAATTCTGCTGCGTGAGTTTGACATGCTGCTGCGCTACAAGGCACTGCAGACAGCAAGAAGCACGCTGATTACAGTCACCTTTGGAACAGATCTGAAGCGAGAAGGAAAGCCTGCTCATCGTTTTAAGCTTAAGTGGCTGCCACATAGGAAATCTGAGTTACACAGCTTTTGCCAAGTGCACTTGAATGGCAGACGAAAAGTAAAAAAGTTAATGAAAACCCAAAAATTACATTCACGGAGAGTTGTAGCAGAAAATACTTTAATTTGCATTTTATAGATTCAAACATAGCAAAGATTCCGAAGTGTTTAGGTCTCGGTAAGCAGCTCCAACATTGATTCTGATTTTAATAAATATTACATTTCAATAGGCTAGCTATATGGAGGCATTGTAAAGCAATGAATAAACAGAAGCATGGAGATTATTTACATCATACTACAGGTCATTTCCCAGAACAGCACAAAGCAAGGTCAGAGAAAGGGGACCTGACCATCAACACACAACTCAAAGTGCGGCACGGTGTGTTTCATGCACATACAGTGACGTACAGCACAAGTCATCAGCTGAAGTAATAAGACACTTCTGTTATT
Organism: Heliornis fulica; assembly: GCA_013399135.1. Taxonomy (NCBI): domain Eukaryota; kingdom Metazoa; phylum Chordata; class Aves; order Gruiformes; family Heliornithidae; genus Heliornis; species Heliornis fulica. Next base: position 308,566 of record VXBZ01002165.1, on the reverse strand, counting down.
CCAGTTTATGTAACTATTTTACTGGTTTAGGTTTGTATTCCCACCTTTCTCCTCAGGCACTGAGGAGCGAGTTGTTCCACAACAGCGCCCAACGTTTTACCTGTGCATTTGCACCGAGTCTCCTTCACCATTTCACAGAAGTCTTCATGGCTCGGGAAGAGTGAAACACTTGGTTTCCTCACTACCTCTGGGACTACAATCACCGTGTCATTTGTACAGGGAAATGCATTTTTACTCTGAAACGAATGGCAGACAATGCTGACAAGCTGATGTCCAACAGGGAGCTGGAATTTAAGATAGTGTAAGTAACCTTTTTCTTCAGTATAAAAATGTATCTGTAAATTTCTAAAATTCAACGTAACATAAAGGACTACGTCACCCGACTCGCATGGCAAAACTCCATAGGCAGCATAGTCACAGAATGTACATCAAATACAGTAAAAAGAGGTGGTGACAGGAAAATTCTTTCAACTAGGTTTGTAACCAGAAAAATCCTGTGTCCTATTTCTACAGTGCCAGGGAAGTGAAATGCCTTCACGTTCGATCACCAAGCGAGATGTGCCTGCAAGTGCAACAAAACCTCCTTGTCCACAGATGTGCTGTTCAGTTGCAGTCCGCCGTTTTCATGGCACCAAGGGAAGAAGAAAAGCTTCCCACCTCCCTACACCTCACCCAGGGCTATTAACCCTGCCTGCACTGTGCCAACGAGGGCTGCAAGGAGCAGGTGTCCAGGACCCATGCACCTGAATCGCTCACCTCTCCCGTGAGAGAGTGTGTGTGTGTGTGTGTGTGTGTGTGTATGTGTGATGCTGCTTCAGTGTCCATAGATTTCAGCCAGGCACAGGTGGAAAAAAGAAAAACAGCCAAGCAGCATCCCCAGAGGAAGGGCCAGAGCAGTTTGCTTTCCCCACAAAGCAAGAGGGAAAAAGGAAGAAACAATCCCAAGACTGGGGTCCTTCCTGGGGTGGCACAGACAGCACAACTTTTGTCAGCTAGGAAACCCTGCCTAAAGCTATAGGCACTATGATATATAGCGATACAAAGCCCAGCTGTTCAGCATTCCCCACGCACATGAGCCCACAGGTTCCAGCCTCTGCTGATCAATCCAGAAAGCAAGGAATAACAGCCAACTGAGCGCCACACTTTCAGTATATATATAT